>CAXITZ010000134.1:0-136800 GCA_964034865.1 Eristalis intricaria
CCAGCAGGGACACTGTGGCGTATGTCCAGCAGGGCCACAGTGGCGTATGTCCTGCAGCGCCACTGTGGCGTATGCGTAACATTTTTCGTATGGTAGAGGAGGCAGTCTTGAGAGTTGCCCTGCATGGCAACTGTGGCGTATGTCCAGCATGGCCACTGTGGCGTATGTCCAGCAGGGCCACTGTGGCGTATGTCCAGCAGGGCCACAGTGGCGTATGTCCTGCATGGCAACTGTGGCGTAGGTCCAGCATGGCCACTGTGGCGTATGTCCAGCAGGGCCACAGTGGCGTATGTCCTGCAGGGCCACAGTGGCGTATGTCCAGCAGGGCCACTGTGGCGTATGTCCTGCATGGCAACTGTGGCGTATGTCCAGCAGGGCCACAGTGGCGTATGTCCTGCAGCGCCACTGTGGCGTATGTCCAGCAGGGCCACTGTGGCGTATGTCCAGCAGGGCCACAGTGGCGTATGTCCTGCAGCGCCACTGTGGCGTATGCGTAACATTTTTCGTATGGTAGAGGAGGCAGTCTTGAGAGTTGCCCTGCATGGCAACTGTGGCGTATGTCCAGCATGGCCACTGTGGCGTATGTCCAGCAGGGCCACTGTGGCGTATGTCCAGCAGGGCCACAGTGGCGTATGTCCTGCATGGCAACTGTGGCGTAGGTCCAGCATGGCCACTGTGGCGTATGTCCAGCAGGGCCACAGTGGCGTATGTCCTGCAGGGCAACAGTGGCGTATGTCCTGCATGGCAACTGTGGCGTATGTCCAGCATGGCCACTGCGGCGTATGTCCTGAAGGGCCACAGTGGCGTATGTCCAGCAGGGCCACTGCGGCGTATGTCCTGCATGGCCACAGTGGCGTATGTCCTGCATGGCAACTGTGGCGTATGTCCAGCAGGGCCACAGTGGCGTATGTCCTGCATGGCCACTGTGGCGTATGCGTAACATTTTTCGTATGGTAGAGGAGGCAGTCTAGAGAGTTGTCCTGCATGGCAACTGTGGCGTATGTCCAGCAGGGCCACTGCGGCGTATGTCCTGCAGGGCCACAGTGGCGTATGGCTAGCATGGCCACTGTGGCGTATGTCCAGCATGGCCACAGTGGCGTATGTCCTGCATGGCCACGGTGGCGTATGTCCAGCAGGGCCACAGTGGCGTATGTCTAGCAAGGCCACTGTGGCGTATGTCCAGCAGGGCCACAGTGGCGTATGTCCTGCAGGGCCACAGTGGCGTATGTCCTGCATGGCCACTGTGGCGTATGCGTAACATTTTTCGTATGGTAGAGGAGGCAGTCTTGAGAGTTATCCCGCATGGCAACTATGGCGTATGTCCAGCATGGCCACTGTGGCGTATGTCCAGCAGGGCCACAGTGGCGTATGTCCTGCAGACCCACTGTGGCGTATGTCCAGCAGGGCCCCTGTGGCGTATGTCCAGCATGGCCACTGTGGCGTATGTCCACCAGGGCCACAGTGGCGTATGTCCTGCATGGCCACTGTGGCGTATGCGCAACATTTTTCGTATGGTAGAGAAGGCAGTCTTGAGAGTTATCCTGCATGGCAACTGTGGCGTATGTCCAGCATGGCCACTGTGGCGTATGTCCTGCAGCGCCACTGCGGCGTATGTCCAGCATGGCCACTGTGGCGTATGTCCAGCATGGCCACTGTGGCGTATGTCCAGCAGGGCCACTGTGGCGTATGTCCAGCATGGCCACTGTGGCGTATGTCCAGCAGGGCCACTGTGGCGTATGTCCAGCAGGGCCACTGTGGCGTATGTCCAGCATGGCCACTGTGGCGTATGTCCAGCAGGGCCACTGTGGCGTATGTCCTGCATGGCAACTGTGGCATATGTCCAGCATGGCCACTGTGGCGTATGTCCTGCAGGGCCACAGTGGCGAATGGGTAGCATGGCCACTGTGGCGTATGTCCAGCAGGGCCACTGTGGCGTATGTCCAGCATGGCCACTGTGGCGTATGTCCAGCATGGCCACTGTGGCGTATGTCCAGCAGGGCCACTGTGGCGTATGTCCTGCATGGCAACTGTGGCATATGTCCAGCATGGCCACTGTGGCGTATGTCCTGCAGGGCCACAGTGGCGAATGGGTAGCATGGCCACTGTGGCGTATGTCCAGCAGGGCCACTGTGGCGTATGTCCAGCAGGGCCACAGTGGCGTATGTCCTGCATGGCCACGGTGGCGTATGTCCAGCAGGGCCACAGTGGCGTATGTCTAGCATGGCCACTGTGGCGTATGTCCAGCAGGCCCACAGTGGCGTATGTCCTGCATGGCCACTGTGGCGTATGTCCAGCAGGGCCACAGTGGCGTATGTCCTGCAGCGTCACTGTGGCGTATGTCCAGCAGTGCCACAGTGGCGTATGTCTAGCATGGCCACTGTGGCGTATGTCCAGCAGGGCCACAGTGGCGTATGTCCAGCAGGGCCACAGTGGCGTATGTCCTGCATGGCCACTGTGGCGTATGCGCAACATTTTTCGTATGGTAGAGGAGGCAGTCTTGAGAGTTGTCCTGCATGGCAACTGTGGCGAATGTCCAGCAGGGCCACTGCGGCGTATGTCCTGCAGGGCCACAGTGGCGTATGGCTAGCATGGCCACAGTGGCGTATGTCCTGCATGGCCACTGTGGCGTATGCGTAACATTTTTCGTATGGTAGAGGAGGCAGTCTTGAGAGTTATCTCGCATGGCAACTGTGGCGTATGTCCAGCATAGCCACTGTGGCGTATGTCCAGCAGGGCCACAGTGGCGTATGTCCTGCAGACCCACTGTGGCGTATGTCCAGCAGGGCCCCTGTGGCGTATGTCCAGCATGGCCACTGTGGCGTATGTCCACCAGGGCCACAGTGGCGTATGTCCTGCATGGCCACTGTGGCGTATGCGCAACATTTTTCGTATGGTAGAGGAGGCAGTCTTGAGAGTTATCCTGCATGGCAACTGTGGCGTATGTCCAGCAGGGCCACTGTGGCGTATGTCCAGCATGGCCACTGTGGCGTATGTCCAGCAGGGCCACAGTGGCGTATGTCCTGCAGACCCACTGTGGCGTATGTCCAGCAGGGCCCCTGTGGCGTATGTCCAGCATGGCCACTGTGGCGTATGTCCACCAGGGCCACAGTGGCGTATGTCCTGCATGGCCACTGTGGCGTATGTCCAGCAGGGCCACTGTGGCGTATGTCCACCATGGCCACTGTGGCGTATGTCCTGCAGCGCCACTGCGGCGTATGTCCAGCATGGCCACTGTGGCGTATGTCCTGCAGCGCCACTGCGGCGTATGTCCAGCATGGCCACTGTGGCGTATGTCCAGTTGGGCCACTGTGGCGTATGTCCTGCATGGCCACGGTGGCGTATGTCCAGCAGGGCCACAGTGGCGTATGTCCTGCATGGCCACTGTGGCGTATGTCCTGCAGGGCCACTGTGGCGTATGCGTAACATTTTTCGTATGGTAGAGGAGGCAGTCTTGAGAGTTGTCCTGCATGGCAACTGTGGCGTATGTCCAGCATGGCCACTGTGGCGTATGTCCAGCAGAGCCACTGTGGCGTATGTCCAGCAGGGCCACTGTGGCGTATGCGTTACATTTTTCGTATGGTAGAGGAGGCAGTCTTGAGAGTTGTCCTGCATGGCAACTGTGGCGTATGTCCAGCAGGGCCACTGTGGCGTATGTCCAGCATGGCCACTGTGGCGTATGTCCAGCAGGGCCACTGTGGCGTATGTCCAGCAGGGCCACTGTGGCGTATGTCCAGCAGGGCCACTGTGGCGTATGCGTAACATTTTTCGTATGGTAGAGGAGGCAGTCTTGAGAGTTGTCCTGCATGGCAACTGTGGCGTATGTCCACCAGGGCCACAGTGGCGTATGTCCTGCATGGCCACTGTGGCGTATGCGCAACATTTTTCGTATGGTAGAGGAGGCAGTCTTGAGAGCTGTCCTGCATGGCCACGGTGGCGTATGTCCAGCAGGGCCACTGTGGCGTATGTCCAGCATGGCCACTGTGGCGTATGTCCAGCAGGGCCACTGTGGCGTATGTCCTGCATGGCCACTGTGGCGTATGCGCAACATTTTTCGTATGGTAGAGGAGGCAGTCTTGAGAGCTGTCCTGCATGGCCACGGTGGCATACGTCCAGCAGGGCCACTGTGGCGTATGTCCAGCATGGCCACTGTGGCGTATGTCCAGCAGGGCCACTGTGGCGTATGTCCAGCAGGGCCACAGTGGCGTATGTCCTGCATGGCCACTGTGGCGTATGCGCAACATTTTTCGTATGGTAGAGGAGGCAGTCTTGAGAGTTGTCCTGCATGGCAACTGTGGCGTATGTCCACCAGGGCCACAGTGGCGTATGTCCTGCATGGCCACTGTGGCGTATGCGCAACATTTTTCGTATGGTAGAGGAGGCAGTCTTGAGAGCTGTCCTGCATGGCCACGGTGGCGTATGTCCAGCAGGGCCACTGTGGCGTATGTCCAGCAGGGCCACTGTGGCGTATGCGTAACATTTTTCGTATGGTAGAGGAGGCAGTCTTGAGAGTTGTCCTGCATGGCAACTGTGGCGTATGTCCACCAGGGCCACAGTGGCGTATGTCCTGCATGGCCACTGTGGCGTATGCGCAACATTTTTCGTATGGTAGAGGAGGCAGTCTTGAGAGCTGTCCTGCATGGCCACGGTGGCATACGTCCAGCAGGGCCACTGTGGCGTATGTCCAGCATGGCCACTGTGGCGTATGTCCAGCAGGGCCACTGTGGCGTATGCGCAACATTTTTCGTATGGTAGAGGAGGCAGTCTTGAGAGTTGTCCTGCATGGCAACTGTGGCGTATGTCCAGCATGGCCACTGTGGCGTATGTCCAGCAGGGCCACAGTGGCGTATGTCCTGCATGGCCACTGTGGCGTATGCGTAACATTTTTCGTATGGTAGAGGAGGCAGTCTTGAGAGCTGTCCTGCATGGCCACGGTGGCATACGTCCAGCAGGGCCACTGTGGCGTATGTCCAGCATGGCCACTGTGGCGTATGTCCAGCAGGGCCACTGTGGCGTATGTCCAGCAGGGCCACTGTGGCGTATGCGTAACATTTTTCGTATGGTAGAGGAGGCAGTCTTGAGAGTTGTCCTGCATGGCAACTGTGGCGTATGTCCAGCATGGCCACTGTGGCGTATGTCCAGCATGGCCACTGTGGCGTATGTCCAGCAGGGCCACTGTGGCGTATGTCCAGCATGGCCACTGTGGCGTATGTCCAGCAGGGCCACTGTGGCGTATGTCCAGCAGGGCCACTGTGGCGTATGTCCAGCATGGCCACTGTGGCGTATGTCCAGCAGGGCCACTGTGGCGTATGTCCAGCATGGCCACTGTGGCGTATGTCCAGCATGGCCACTGTGGCGTATGTCCAGCAGGGCCACTGTGGCGTATGTCCTGCATGGCAACTGTGGCATATGTCCAGCATGGCCACTGTGGCGTATGTCCTGCAGGGCCACAGTGGCGAATGGGTAGCATGGCCACTGTGGCGTATGTCCAGCAGGGCCACTGTGGCGTATGTCCAGCAGGGCCACGGTGGCGTATGTCCTGCATGGCCACGGTGGCGTATGTCCAGCAGGGCCACAGTGGCGTATGTCTAGCATGGCCACTGTGGCGTATGTCCAGCACGGCCACAGTGGCGTATGTCCTGCATGGCCACTGTGGCGTATGTCCAGCAGGGCCACAGTGGCGTATGTCCTGCAGCGTCACTGTGGCGTATGTCCAGCAGTGCCACAGTGTCGTATGTCTAGCATGGCCACTGTGGCGTATGCGTAACGTTTTTCGTATGGTAGAGGAGGCATGACAACTGTGGCGTATGTCCAGCATGGCCACTGTGGCGTATGTCCAGCAGGGCCACTGTTGCGTATGTCCAGCAGGGCCACAGTGGCGTATATCCTGCATGGCAACTGTGGCGTATGTCCAGCATGGCCACTGTGGCGTATGTCCAGCAGGGCCACAGTGGCGTATGTCCTGCATGGCCACTGTGGCGTATGCGTAACATTTTTCGTATGGTAGAGGAGGCAGTCTTGAGAGCTGTCCTGCATGGCCACGGTGGCGTATGTCCAGCATGGCCACTGTGGCGTATGTCCAGCAGGGCCACTGTGGCGTATGTCCAGCATGGCCACTGTGGCGTATGTCCAGCAGGGCCACTGTGGCGTATGTCCAGCAGGGCCACTGTGGCGTATGTCCAGCATGGCCACTGTGGCGTATGTCCAGCAGGGCCACAGTGGCGTATGTCCAGCATGGCCACTGTGGCGTATGTCCAGCAGGGCCACTGTGGCGTATGTCCTGCATGGCAACTGTGGCATATGTCCAGCATGGCCACTGTGGCGTATGTCCTGCAGGGCCACAGTGGCGAATGGGTAGCATGGCCACTGTGGCGTATGTCCAGCAGGGCCACTGTGGCGTATGTCCAGCAGGGCCACGGTGGCGTATGTCCTGCATGGCCACGGTGGCGTATGTCCAGCAGGGCCACAGTGGCGTATGTCTAGCATGGCCACTGTGGCGTATGTCCAGCATGGCCACTGTGGCGTATGTCCAGCAGGGCCATTGTGGCGTATGTCCAGCATGGCCACTGTGGCGTACGTCCAGCAGGGCCACTGTGGCGTATGTCCAGCATGGCCACTGTGGCGTTTGTCCAGCATGGCCACTGTGGCGTATGTCCAGCAGGGCCACTGTGGCGTATGTCCTGCAGGGCCACAGAGGCGAATGGGTAGCATGGCCACTGTGGCGTATGTCCAGCAGGGCCACTGTGGCATACGTCCAGCAGGGCCACTGTGGCGTATGTACTGCATGGCCACGGTGGCGTATGTCCAGCAGGGCCACAGTGGCGTATGTCCAGCATGGCCACTGTGGCGTATGTCCAGCATGGCCACTGTGGCGTATGTCCAGCAGGGCCACTGTGGCGTATGTCCTGCATGGCAACTGTGGCATATGTCCAGCATGGCCACTGTGGCGTATGTCCAGCAGGGCCACTGTGGCGTATGTCCAGCATGGCCACTGTGGCGTATGTCCAGCAGGGCCACTGTGGCGTATGTCCAGCATGGCCACTGTGGCGTTTGTCCAGCATGGCCACTGTGGCGTATGTCCAGCAGGGCCACTGTGGCGTATGTCCAGCATGGCCACTGTGGCGTTTGTCCAGCATGGCCACTGTGGCGTATGTCCAGCATGGCCACTGTGGCGTATGTCCTGCAGGGCCACAGTGGCGAATGGGTAGCATGGCCACTGTGGCGTATGTCCAGCAGGGCCACTGTGGCGTATGTCCAGCAGGGCCACAGTGGCGTATGTCCTGCATGGCTACGGTGGCGTATGTCCAGCAGGGCCACAGTGGCGTATGTCTAGCATGGCCACTGTGGCGTATGTCCTGCATGGCCACTGTGGCGTATGTCCAGCAGGGCCACAGTGGCGTATGTCCTGCAGCGTCACTGTGGCGTATGTCCAGCAGTGCCACAGTGGCGTATGCGTAACATTTTTCGTATGGTAGAGGAGGCATGACAACTGTGGCGTATGTCCAGCATGGCCACTGTGGCGTATGCGTAACATTTTTCGTATGGTAGAGGAGGCATGACAACTGTGGCGTATGTCCAGCATGGCCACTGTGGCGTATGTCCAGCAGGGCCACTGTGGCGTATGTCCAGCAGGGCCACAGTGGCGTATATCCTGCATGGCAACTGTGGCGTATGTCCAGCATGGCCACTGTGGCGTATGTCCAGCAGGGCCACAGTGGCGTATATCCTGCATGGCAACTGTGGCGTATGTCCAGCATGGCCACTGTGGCATATGTCCAGCATGGCCACTGTGGCGTATGTCCAGCAGGGCCACTGTGGCGTATGTCCAGCATGGCCACTGTGGCGTATGTCCAGCAGGGCCACTGTGGCGTATGTCCAGCATGGCCACTGTGGCGTATGTCCAGCATAGCCACTGTGGCGTATGTCCAGCAGGGCCACTGTGGCGTATGTCCTGCATGGCAACTGTGGCATATGTCCAGCATGGCCACTGTGGCGTATGTCCTGCAGGGCCACAGTGGCGAATGGGTAGCATGGCCACTGTGGCGTATGTCCAGCAGGGCCACTGTGGCGTATGTCCAGCAGGGCCACGGTGGCGTATGTCCTGCATGGCCACGGTGGCGTATGTCCAGCAGGGCCACTGTGGCGTATGTCCAGCAGGGCCACTGTGGCGTATGTCCAGCATGGCCACTGTGGCGTATGTCCAGCATGGCCACTGTGGCGTATGTCCAGCAGGGCCACTGTGGCGTATGTCCAGCATGGCCACTGTGGCGTATGTCCAGCATGGCCACTGTGGCGTATGTCCAGCAGGGCCACTGTGGCGTATGTCCAGCATGGCCACTGTGGCGTATGTCCAGCATGGCCACTGTGGCGTATGTCCAGCAGGGCCACTGTGGCGTATGTCCAGCATGGCCACTGTGGCGTATGTCCAGCATGGCCACTGTGGCGTATGTCCAGCAGGGCCACTGTGGCGTATGTCCTGCATGGCAACTGTGGCATATGTCCAGCATGGCCACTGTGGCGTATGTCCTGCAGGGCCACAGTGGCGAATGGGTAGCATGGCCACTGTGGCGTATGTCCAGCAGGGCCACTGTGGCGTATGTCCAGCAGGGCCACGGTGGCGTATGTCCTGCATGGCCACGGTGGCGTATGTCCAGCAGGGCCACAGTGGCGTATGTCTAGCATGGCCACTGTGGCGTATGTCCAGCAGGGCCACTGTGGCGTATGTCCAGCATGGCCACTGTGGCGTATGTCCAGCAGGGCCACTGTGGCGTATGTCCAGCAGGGCCACGGTGGCGTATGTCCTGCATGGCCACGGTGGCGTATGTCCAGCAGGGCCACAGTGGCGTATGTCTAGCATGGCCACTGTGGCTGCGTGTGGCGTATGCGCAACATTTTTCGTATGGTAGAGAAGGCAGTCTTGAGAGTTATCCTGCATGGCAACTGTGGCGTATGTCCAGCATGGCCACTGTGGCGTATGTCCAGCAGGGCCACTGTGGCGTATGTCCAGCAGGGCCACGGTGGCGTATGTCCTGCAGGGCCACAGTGGCGTATGTCTAGCATGGCCACTGTGGCTGCGTGTGGCGTATGCGCAACATTTTTCGTATGGTAGAGAAGGCAGTCTTGAGAGTTATCCTGCATGGCAACTGTGGCGTATGTCCAGCATGGCCACTGTGGCGTATGTCCAGCATGGCCACTGTGGCGTATGTCCAGCATGGCCACTGTGGCGTATGTCCAGCAGGGCCACTGTGGCGTATGTCCAGCATGGCCACTGTGGCGTATGTCCAGCATAGCCACTGTGGCGTATGTCCAGCAGGGCCACTGTGGCGTATGTCCTGCATGGCAACTGTGGCATATGTCCAGCATGGCCACTGTGGCGTATGTCCTGCAGGGCCACAGTGGCGAATGGGTAGCATGGCCACTGTGGCGTATGTCCAGCAGGGCCACTGTGGCGTATGTCCAGCAGGGCCACGGTGGCGTATGTCCTGCATGGCCACGGTGGCGTATGTCCAGCAGGGCCACTGTGGCGTATGTCCAGCAGGGCAACTGTGGCGTATGTCCAGCATGGCCACTGTGGCGTATGTCCAGCATGGCCACTGTGGCGTATGTCCAGCAGGGCCACTGTGGCGTATGTCCAGCATGGCCACTGTGGCGTATGTCCAGCATGGCCACTGTGGCGTATGTCCAGCAGGGCCACTGTGGCGTATGTCCAGCATGGCCACTGTGGCGTATGTCCAGCATGGCCACTGTGGCGTATGTCCAGCAGGGCCACTGTGGCGAATGGGTAGCATGGCCACTGTGGCGTATGTCCAGCAGGGCCACTGTGGCGTATGTCCAGCAGGGCCACTGTGGCGTATGTCCAGCATGGCCACTGTGGCGTATGTCCAGCAGGGCCACTGTGGCGTATGTCCAGCAGGGCCACTGTGGCGTATGTCCAGCATGGCCACTGTGGCGTATGTCCAGCAGGGCCACTGTGGCGTATGTCCTGCATGGCAACTGTGGCATATGTCCAGCATGGCCACTGTGGCGTATGTCCTGCATGGCCACTGTGGCGTATGCGTAACATTTTTCGTATGGTAGAGGAGGCAGTCTTGAGAGCTGTCCTGCATGGCCACGGTGGCATACGTCCAGCAGGGCCACTGTGGCGTATGTCCAGCATGGCCACTGTGGCGTATGTCCAGCAGGGCCCCTGTGGCGTATGTCCAGCATGGCCACTGTGGCGTATGTCCAGCATGGCCACTGTGGCGTATGTCCAGCAGGGCCACTGTGGCGTATGTCCAGCATGGCCACTGTGGCGTATGTCCAGCAGGGCCACTGTGGCGTATGTCCAGCAGGGCCACTGTGGCGTATGTCCAGCATGGCCACTGTGGCGTATGTCCAGCAGGGCCACTGTGGCGTATGTCCTGCATGGCAACTGTGGCATATGTCCAGCATGGCCACTGTGGCGTATGTCCTGCAGGGCCACAGTGGCGAATGGGTAGCATGGCCACTGTGGCGTATGTCCAGCAGGGCCACTGTGGCGTATGTCCAGCATGGCCACTGTGGCGTATGTCCAGCATGGCCACTGTGGCGTATGTCCAGCAGGGCCACTGTGGCGTATGTCCTGCATGGCAACTGTGGCATATGTCCAGCATGGCCACTGTGGCGTATGTCCTGCAGGGCCACAGTGGCGAATGGGTAGCATGGCCACTGTGGCGTATGTCCAGCAGGGCCACTGTGGCGTATGTCCAGCAGGGCCACAGTGGCGTATGTCCTGCATGGCCACGGTGGCGTATGTCCAGCAGGGCCACAGTGGCGTATGTCTAGCATGGCCACTGTGGCGTATGTCCAGCAGGCCCACAGTGGCGTATGTCCTGCATGGCCACTGTGGCGTATGTCCAGCAGGGCCACAGTGGCGTATGTCCTGCAGCGTCACTGTGGCGTATGTCCAGCAGTGCCACAGTGGCGTATGTCTAGCATGGCCACTGTGGCGTATGTCCAGCAGGGCCACAGTGGCGTATGTCCAGCAGGGCCACAGTGGCGTATGTCCTGCATGGCCACTGTGGCGTATGCGCAACATTTTTCGTATGGTAGAGGAGGCAGTCTTGAGAGTTGTCCTGCATGGCAACTGTGGCGAATGTCCAGCAGGGCCACTGCGGCGTATGTCCTGCAGGGCCACAGTGGCGTATGGCTAGCATGGCCACAGTGGCGTATGTCCTGCATGGCCACTGTGGCGTATGCGTAACATTTTTCGTATGGTAGAGGAGGCAGTCTTGAGAGTTATCTCGCATGACAACTGTGGCGTATGTCCAGCATGGCCACTGTGGCGTATGTCCAGCAGGGCCACAGCGGCGTATGTCCTGCAGACCCACTGTGGCGTATGTCCAGCAGGGCCCCTGTGGCGTATGTCCAGCATGGCCACTGTGGCGTATGTCCACCAGGGCCACAGTGGCGTATGTCCTGCATGGCCACTGTGGCGTATGCGCAACATTTTTCGTATGGTAGAGGAGGCAGTCTTGAGAGTTATCCTGCATGGCAACTGTGGCGTATGTCCAGCAGGGCCACTGTGGCGTATGTCCAGCATGGCCACTGTGGCGTATGTCCAGCAGGGCCACAGTGGCGTATGTCCTGCAGACCCACTGTGGCGTATGTCCAGCAGGGCCCCTGTGGCGTATGTCCAGCATGGCCACTGTGGCGTATGTCCACCAGGGCCACAGTGGCGTATGTCCTGCATGGCCACTGTGGCGTATGTCCAGCAGGGCCACTGTGGCGTATGTCCACCATGGCCACTGTGGCGTATGTCCTGCAGCGCCACTGCGGCGTATGTCCAGCATGGCCACTGTGGCGTATGTCCTGCAGCGCCACTGCGGCGTATGTCCAGCATGGCCACTGTGGCGTATGTCCAGTTGGGCCACTGTGGCGTATGTCCTGCATGGCCACGGTGGCGTATGTCCAGCAGGGCCACAGTGGCGTATGTCCTGCATGGCCACTGTGGCGTATGTCCTGCAGGGCCACTGTGGCGTATGCGTAACATTTTTCGTATGGTAGAGGAGGCAGTCTTGAGAGTTGTCCTGCATGGCAACTGTGGCGTATGTCCAGCATGGCCACTGTGGCGTATGTCCAGCAGAGCCACTGTGGCGTATGTCCAGCAGGGCCACTGTGGCGTATGCGTTACATTTTTCGTATGGTAGAGGAGGCAGTCTTGAGAGTTGTCCTGCATGGCAACTGTGGCGTATGTCCAGCAGGGCCACTGTGGCGTATGTCCAGCATGGCCACTGTGGCGTATGTCCAGCAGGGCCACTGTGGCGTATGTCCAGCAGGGCCACTGTGGCGTATGCGTAACATTTTTCGTATGGTAGAGGAGGCAGTCTTGAGAGTTGTCCTGCATGGCAACTGTGGCGTATGTCCACCAGGGCCACAGTGGCGTATGTCCTGCATGGCCACTGTGGCGTATGCGCAACATTTTTCGTATGGTAGAGGAGGCAGTCTTGAGAGCTGTCCTGCATGGCCACGGTGGCATACGTCCAGCAGGGCCACTGTGGCGTATGTCCAGCATGGCCACTGTGGCGTATGTCCAGCAGGGCCACTGTGGCGTATGTCCAGCAGGGCCACTGTGGCGTATGCGTAACATTTTTCGTATGGTAGAGGAGGCAGTCTTGAGAGTTGTCCTGCATGGCAACTGTGGCGTATGTCCACCAGGGCCACAGTGGCGTATGTCCTGCATGGCCACTGTGGCGTATGCGCAACATTTTTCGTATGGTAGAGGAGGCAGTCTTGAGAGCTGTCCTGCATGGCCACGGTGGCGTATGTCCAGCAGGGCCACTGTGGCGTATGTCCAGCAGGGCCACTGTGGCGTATGCGTAACATTTTTCGTATGGTAGAGGAGGCAGTCTTGAGAGTTGTCCTGCATGGCAACTGTGGCGTATGTCCACCAGGGCCACAGTGGCGTATGTCCTGCATGGCCACTGTGGCGTATGCGCAACATTTTTCGTATGGTAGAGGAGGCAGTCTTGAGAGCTGTCCTGCATGGCCACGGTGGCGTATGTCCAGCAGGGCCACTGTGGCGTATGTCCAGCATGGCCACTGTGGCGTATGTCCAGCAGGGCCACTGTGGCGTATGCGCAACATTTTTCGTATGGTAGAGGAGGCAGTCTTGAGAGTTGTCCTGCATGGCAACTGTGGCGTATGTCCAGCATGGCCACTGTGGCGTATGTCCAGCAGGGCCACAATGGCGTATGTCCTGCATGGCCACTGTGGCGTATGCGTAACATTTTTCGTATGGTAGAGGAGGCAGTCTTGAGAGCTGTCCTGCATGGCCACGGTGGCATACGTCCAGCAGGGCCACTGTGGCGTATGTCCAGCATGGCCACTGTGGCGTATGTCCAGCAGGGCCACTGTGGCGTATGTCCAGCAGGGCCACTGTGGCGTATGCGTAACATTTTTCGTATGGTAGAGGAGGCAGTCTTGAGAGTTGTCCTGCATGGCAACTGTGGCGTATGTCCAGCATGGCCACTGTGGCGTATGTCCTGCAGCGCCACTGCGGCGTATGTCCAGCATGGCCACTGTGGCGTATGTCCAGCATGGCCACTGTGGCGTATGTCCAGCAGGGCCACTGTGGCGTATGTCCAGCATGGCCACTGTGGCGTATGTCCAGCAGGGCCACTGTGGCGTATGTCCAGCAGGGCCACTGTGGCGTATGTCCAGCATGGCCACTGTGGCGTATGTCCAGCAGGGCCACTGTGGCGTATGTCCAGCATGGCCACTGTGGCGTATGTCCAGCATGGCCACTGTGGCGTATGTCCAGCAGGGCCACTGTGGCGTATGTCCTGCATGGCAACTGTGGCATATGTCCAGCATGGCCACTGTGGCGTATGTCCTGCAGGGCCACAGTGGCGAATGGGTAGCATGGCCACTGTGGCGTATGTCCAGCAGGGCCACTGTGGCGTATGTCCAGCAGGGCCACGGTGGCGTATGTCCTGCATGGCCACGGTGGCGTATGTCCAGCAGGGCCACAGTGGCGTATGTCTAGCATGGCCACTGTGGCGTATGTCCAGCAGGGCCACAGTGGCGTATGTCCTGCATGGCCACTGTGGCGTATGTCCAGCAGGGCCACAGTGGCGTATGTCCTGCAGCGTCACTGTGGCGTATGTCCAGCAGTGCCACAGTGTCGTATGTCTAGCATGGCCACTGTGGCGTATGCGTAACGTTTTTCGTATGGTAGAGGAGGCATGACAACTGTGGCGTATGTCCAGCATGGCCACTGTGGCGTATGTCCAGCAGGGCCACTGTTGCGTATGTCCAGCAGGGCCACAGTGGCGTATATCCTGCATGGCAACTGTGGCGTATGTCCAGCATGGCCACTGTGGCGTATGTCCAGCAGGGCCACAGTGGCGTATGTCCTGCATGGCCACTGTGGCGTATGCGTAACATTTTTCGTATGGTAGAGGAGGCAGTCTTGAGAGCTGTCCTGCATGGCCACGGTGGCGTATGTCCAGCATGGCCACTGTGGCGTATGTCCAGCAGGGCCACTGTGGCGTATGTCCAGCATGGCCACTGTGGCGTATGTCCAGCAGGGCCACTGTGGCGTATGTCCAGCAGGGCCACTGTGGCGTATGTCCAGCATGGCCACTGTGGCGTATGTCCAGCAGGGCCACAGTGGCGTATGTCCAGCATGGCCACTGTGGCGTATGTCCAGCAGGGCCACTGTGGCGTATGTCCTGCATGGCAACTGTGGCATATGTCCAGCATGGCCACTGTGGCGTATGTCCTGCAGGGCCACAGTGGCGAATGGGTAGCATGGCCACTGTGGCGTATGTCCAGCAGGGCCACTGTGGCGTATGTCCAGCAGGGCCACGGTGGCGTATGTCCTGCATGGCCACGGTGGCGTATGTCCAGCAGGGCCACAGTGGCGTATGTCTAGCATGGCCACTGTGGCGTATGTCCAGCATGGCCACTGTGGCGTATGTCCAGCAGGGCCACTGTGGCGTATGTCCTGCATGGCAACTGTGGCATATGTCCAGCATGGCCACTGTGGCGTATGTCCAGCAGGGCCATTGTGGCGTATGTCCAGCATGGCCACTGTGGCGTACGTCCAGCAGGGCCACTGTGGCGTATGTCCAGCATGGCCACTGTGGCGTATGTCCAGCATGGCCACTGTGGCGTTTGTCCAGCATGGCCACGGTGGCGTATGTCCAGCAGGGCCACAGTGGCGTATGTCTAGCATGGCCACTGTGGCGTATGTCCAGCATGGCCACTGTGGCGTATGTCCAGCAGGGCCACTGTGGCGTATGTCCTGCATTGCAACTGTGGCATATGTCCAGCATGGCCACTGTGGCGTATGTCCAGCAGGGCCATTGTGGCGTATGTCCAGCATGGCCACTGTGGCGTACGTCCAGCAGGGCCACAGTGGCGTATGTCCAGCATGGCCACTGTGGCGTATGTCCAGCAGGGCCACTGTGGCGTATGTCCTGCATGGCAACTGTGGCATATGTCCAGCATGGCCACTGTGGCGTATGTCCTGCAGGGCCACAGTGGCGAATGGGTAGCATGGCCACTGTGGCGTATGTCCAGCAGGGCCACTGTGGCGTATGTCCAGCAGGGCCACGGTGGCGTATGTCCTGCATGGCCACGGTGGCGTATGTCCAGCAGGGCCACAGTGGCGTATGTCTAGCATGGCCACTGTGGCGTATGTCCAGCATGGCCACTGTGGCGTATGTCCAGCAGGGCCACTGTGGCGTATGTCCTGCATGGCAACTGTGGCATATGTCCAGCATGGCCACTGTGGCGTATGTCCAGCAGGGCCATTGTGGCGTATGTCCAGCATGGCCACTGTGGCGTACGTCCAGCAGGGCCACTGTGGCGTATGTCCAGCATGGCCACTGTGGCGTTTGTCCAGCATGGCCACTGTGGCGTATGTCCAGCAGGGCCATTGTGGCGTATGTCCAGCATGGCCACTGTGGCGTACGTCCAGCAGGGCCACTGTGGCGTATGTCCAGCATGGCCACTGTGGCGTTTGTCCAGCATGGCCACTGTGGCGTTTGTCCAGCATGGCCACTGTGGCGTATGTCCAGCAGGGCCACTGTGGCATACGTCCAGCAGGGCCACTGTGGCGTATGTCCTGCATGGCCACGGTGGCGTATGTCCAGCAGGGCCACAGTGGCGTATGTCCAGCATGGCCACTGTGGCGTATGTCCAGCATGGCCACTGTGGCGTATGTCCAGCAGGGCCACTGTGGCGTATGTCCTGCATGGCAACTGTGGCATATGTCCAGCATGGCCACTGTGGCGTATGTCCAGCAGGGCCACTGTGGCGTATGTCCAGCATGGCCACTGTGGCGTATGTCCAGCAGGGCCACTGTGGCGTATGTCCAGCATGGCCACTGTGGCGTTTGTCCAGCATGGCCACTGTGGCGTATGTCCAGCAGGGCCACTGTGGCGTATGTCCTGTATGGCAACTGTGGCATATGTCCAGCATGGCCACTGTGGCGTATGTCCTGCAGGGCCACAGTGGCGAATGGGTAGCATGGCCACTGTGGCGTATGTCCAGCAGGGCCACTGTGGCGTATGTCCAGCAGGGCCACAGTGGCGTATGTCCTGCATGGCTACGGTGGCGTATGTCCAGCAGGGCCACAGTGGCGTATGTCTAGCATGGCCACTGTGGCGTATGTCCTGCATGGCCACTGTGGCGTATGTCCAGCAGGGCCACAGTGGCGTATGTCCTGCAGCGTCACTGTGGCGTATGTCCAGCAGTGCCACAGTGGCATATGTCTAGCATGGCCACTGTGGCGTATGCGTAACATTTTTCGTATGGTAGAGGAGGCATGACAACTGTGGCGTATGTCCAGCATGGCCACTGTGGCGTATGTCCAGCAGGGCCACTGTGGCGTATGTCCAGCAGGGCCACAGTGGCGTATATCCTGCATGGCAACTGTGGCGTATGTCCAGCATGGCCACTGTGGCGTATGTCCAGCAGGGCCACAGTGGCGTATATCCTGCATGGCAACTGTGGCGTATGTCCAGCATGGCCACTGTGGCATATGTCCAGCATGGCCACTGTGGCGTATGTCCAGCAGGGCCACTGTGGCGTATGTCCAGCATGGCCACTGTGGCGTATGTCCAGCAGGGCCACTGTGGCGTATGTCCAGCATGGCCACTGTGGCGTATGTCCAGCATAGCCACTGTGGCGTATGTCCAGCAGGGCCACTGTGGCGTATGTCCTGCATGGCAACTGTGGCATATGTCCAGCATGGCCACTGTGGCGTATGTCCTGCAGGGCCACAGTGGCGAATGGGTAGCATGGCCACTGTGGCGTATGTCCAGCAGGGCCACTGTGGCGTATGTCCAGCAGGGCCACGGTGGCGTATGTCCTGCATGGCCACGGTGGCGTATGTCCAGCAGGGCCACTGTGGCGTATGTCCAGCAGGGCAACTGTGGCGTATGTCCAGCATGGCCACTGTGGCGTATGTCCAGCATGGCCACTGTGGCGTATGTCCAGCAGGGCCACTGTGGCGTATGTCCAGCATGGCCACTGTGGCGTATGTCCAGCATGGCCACTGTGGCGTATGTCCAGCAGGGCCACTGTGGCGTATGTCCAGCATGGCCACTGTGGCGTATGTCCAGCATGGCCACTGTGGCGTATGTCCAGCAGGGCCACTGTGGCGTATGTCCTGCATGGCAACTGTGGCATATGTCCAGCATGGCCACTGTGGCGTATGTCCTGCAGGGCCACAGTGGCGAATGGGTAGCATGGCCACTGTGGCGTATGTCCAGCAGGGCCACTGTGGCGTATGTCCAGCAGGGCCACGGTGGCGTATGTCCTGCATGGCCACGGTGGCGTATGTCCAGCAGGGCCACAGTGGCGTATGTCTAGCATGGCCACTGTGGCTGCGTGTGGCGTATGCGCAACATTTTTCGTATGGTAGAGAAGGCAGTCTTGAGAGTTATCCTGCATGGCAACTGTGGCGTTTGTCCAGCATGGCCACTGTGGCGTATGTCCAGCAGGGCCACTGTGGCGTATGTCCAGCAGGGCCACAGTGGCGTATATCCTGCATGGCAACTGTGGCGTATGTCCAGCATGGCCACTGTGGCGTATGTCCAGCAGGGCCACAGTGGCGTATATCCTGCATGGCAACTGTGGCGTATGTCCAGCATGGCCACTGTGGCATATGTCCAGCATGGCCACTGTGGCGTATGTCCAGCAGGGCCACTGTGGCGTATGTCCAGCATGGCCACTGTGGCGTATGTCCAGCAGGGCCACTGTGGCGTATGTCCAGCATGGCCACTGTGGCGTATGTCCAGCATAGCCACTGTGGCGTATGTCCAGCAGGGCCACTGTGGCGTATGTCCTGCATGGCAACTGTGGCATATGTCCAGCATGGCCACTGTGGCGTATGTCCTGCAGGGCCACAGTGGCGAATGGGTAGCATGGCCACTGTGGCGTATGTCCAGCAGGGCCACTGTGGCGTATGTCCAGCAGGGCCACGGTGGCGTATGTCCTGCATGGCCACGGTGGCGTATGTCCAGCAGGGCCACTGTGGCGTATGTCCAGCAGGGCAACTGTGGCGTATGTCCAGCATGGCCACTGTGGCATATGTCCAGCATGGCCACTGTGGCGTATGTCCAGCAGGGCCACTGTGGCATATGTCCAGCATGGCCACTGTGGCGTATGTCCTGCAGGGCCACAGTGGCGAATGGGTAGCATGGCCACTGTGGCGTATGTCCAGCAGGGCCACTGTGGCGTATGTCCAGCAGGGCCACGGTGGCGTATGTCCTGCATGGCCACGGTGGCGTATGTCCAGCAGGGCCACTGTGGCGTATGTCCAGCAGGGCAACTGTGGCGTATGTCCAGCATGGCCACTGTGGCGTATGTCCAGCATGGCCACTGTGGCGTATGTCCAGCAGGGCCACTGTGGCGTGTGTCCAGCATGGCCACTGTGGCGTATGTCCAGCATGGCCACTGTGGCGTATGTCCAGCAGGGCCACTGTGGCGTATGTCCAGCATGGCCACTGTGGCGTATGTCCAGCATGGCCACTGTGGCGTATGTCCAGCAGGGCCACTGTGGCGTATGTCCTGCATGGCAACTGTGGCATATGTCCAGCATGGCCACTGTGGCGTATGTCCTGCAGGGCCACAGTGGCGAATGGGTAGCATGGCCACTGTGGCGTATGTCCAGCAGGGCCACTGTGGCGTATGTCCAGCAGGGCCACGGTGGCGTATGTCCTGCATGGCCACGGTGGCGTATGTCCAGCAGGGCCACAGTGGCGTATGTCTAGCATGGCCACTGTGGCTGCGTGTGGCGTATGCGCAACATTTTTCGTATGGTAGAGAAGGCAGTCTTGAGAGTTATCCTGCATGGCAACTGTGGCGTATGTCCAGCATGGCCACTGTGGCGTATGTCCAGCAGGGCCACTGTGGCGTATGTCCAGCAGGGCCACAGTGGCGTATATCCTGCATGGCAACTGTGGCGTATGTCCAGCATGGCCACTGTGGCGTATGTCCAGCAGGGCCACAGTGGCGTATATCCTGCATGGCAACTGTGGCGTATGTCCAGCATGGCCACTGTGGCATATGTCCAGCATGGCCACTGTGGCGTATGTCCAGCAGGGCCACTGTGGCGTATGTCCAGCATGGCCACTGTGGCGTATGTCCAGCAGGGCCACTGTGGCGTATGTCCAGCATGGCCACTGTGGCGTATGTCCAGCATAGCCACTGTGGCGTATGTCCAGCAGGGCCACTGTGGCGTATGTCCTGCATGGCAACTGTGGCATATGTCCAGCATGGCCACTGTGGCGTATGTCCTGCAGGGCCACGGTGGCGTATGTCCAGCAGGGCCACTGTGGCGTATGTCCAGCAGGGCAACTGTGGCGTATGTCCAGCATGGCCACTGTGGCGTATGTCCAGCATGGCCACTGTGGCGTATGTCCAGCAGGGCCACTGTGGCGTATGTCCAGCATGGCCACTGTGGCGTATGTCCAGCATGGCCACTGTGGCGTATGTCCAGCAGGGCCACTGTGGCGTATGTCCAGCATGGCCACTGTGGCGTATGTCCAGCATGGCCACTGTGGCGTATGTCCAGCAGGGCCACGGTGGCGTATGTCCAGCATGGCCACTGTGGCGTATGTCCAGCAGGGCCACTGTGGCGTATGTCCAGCAGGGCCACGGTGGCGTATGTCCTGCATGGCCACGGTGGCGTATGTCCAGCAGGGCCACTGTGGCGTATGTCCAGCAGGGCAACTGTGGCGTATGTCCAGCATGGCCACTGTGGCGTATGTCCAGCATGGCCACTGTGGCGTATGTCCAGCAGGGCCACTGTGGCGTATGTCCAGCAGGGCCACTGTGGCGTATGTCCAGCATGGCCACTGTGGCGTATGTCCAGCATGGCCACTGTGGCGTATGTCCAGCAGGGCCACTGTGGCGTATGTCCTGCATGGCAACTGTGGCATATGTCCAGCATGGCCACTGTGGCGTATGTCCTGCAGGGCCACAGTGGCGAATGGGTAGCATGGCCACTGTGGCGTATGTCCAGCAGGGCCACTGTGGCGTATGTCCAGCAGGGCCACGGTGGCGTATGTCCTGCATGGCCACGGTGGCGTATGTCCAGCAGGGCCACTGTGGCGTATGTCCAGCAGGGCAACTGTGGCGTATGTCCAGCATGGCCACTGTGGCGTATGTCCAGCATGGCCACTGTGGCGTATGTCCAGCAGGGCCACTGTGGCGTATGTCCAGCATGGCCACTGTGGCGTATGTCCAGCATGGCCACTGTGGCGTATGTCCAGCAGGGCCACTGTGGCGTATGTCCAGCATGGCCACTGTGGCGTATGTCCAGCATGGCCACTGTGGCGTATGTCCAGCAGGGCCACTGTGGCGTATGTCCTGCATGGCAACTGTGGCATATGTCCAGCATGGCCACTGTGGCGTATGTCCTGCAGGGCCACAGTGGCGAATGGGTAGCATGGCCACTGTGGCGTATGTCCAGCAGGGCCACTGTGGCGTATGTCCAGCAGGGCCACGGTGGCGTATGTCCTGCATGGCCACGGTGGCGTATGTCCAGCAGGGCCACAGTGGCGTATGTCTAGCATGGCCACTGTGGCGTATGCGTAACATTTTTCGTATGGCAGAGGAGGCATGACAACTGTGGCGTATGTCCAGCATGGCCACTGTGGCGTATGTCCAGCAGGGCCACAGTGGCGTATATCCTGCATGGCAACTGTGGCGTATGTCCAGCATGGCCACTGTGGCGTATGTCCAGCAGGGCCACAGTGGCGTATGTCCTGCATGGCCACTGTGGCGTATGCGTAACATTTTTCGTATGGTAGAGGAGGCAGTCTTGAGAGCTGTCCTGCATGGCCACGGTGGCATACGTCCAGCAGGGCCACTGTGGCGTATGTCCAGCATGGCCACTGTGGCGTATGTCCAGCAGGGCCCCTGTGGCGTATGTCCAGCATGGCCACTGTGGCGTATGTCCACCAGGGCCACAGTGGCGTATGTCCTGCATGGCCACTGTGGCGTATGCGCAACATTTTTCGTATGGTAGAGAAGGCAGTCTTGAGAGTTATCCTGCATGGCAACTGTGGCGTATGTCCAGCATGGCCACTGTGGCGTATGTCCTGCAGCGCCACTGCGGCGTATGTCCAGCATGGCCACTGTGGCGTATGTCCAGCATGGCCACTGTGGCGTATGTCCAGCAGGGCCACTGTGGCGTATGTCCAGCATGGCCACTGTGGCGTATGTCCAGCAGGGCCACTGTGGCGTATGTCCAGCATGGCCACTGTGGCGTATGTCCAGCAGGGCCACTGTGGCGTATGTCCAGCATGGCCACTGTGGCGTTTGTCCAGCATGGCCACTGTGGCGTATGTCCAGCAGGGCCACTGTGGCGTATGTCCTGCATGGCAACTGTGGCATATGTCCAGCATGGCCACTGTGGCGTATGTCCTGCAGGGCCACAGTGGCGAATGGGTAGCATGGCCACTGTGGCGTATGTCCAGCAGGGCCACAGTGGCGTATGTCCTGCATGGCTACGGTGGCGTATGTCCAGCAGGGCCACAGTGGCGTATGTCTAGCATGGCCACTGTGGCGTATGTCCTGCATGGCCACTGTGGCGTATGTCCAGCAGGGCCACAGTGGCGTATGTCCTGCAGCGTCACTGTGGCGTATGTCCAGCAGTGCCACAGTGGCGTATGTCCAGCATGGCCACTGTGGCGTATGTCCAGCAGGGCCACTGTGGCGTATGTCCAGCAGGGCCACAGTGGCGTATATCCTGCATGGCAACTGTGGCGTATGTCCAGCATGGCCACTGTGGCGTATGTCCAGCAGGGCCACAGTGGCGTATATCCTGCATGGCAACTGTGGCGTATGTCCAGCATGGCCACTGTGGCATATGTCCAGCATGGCCACTGTGGCGTATGTCCAGCAGGGCCACTGTGGCGTATGTCCAGCATGGCCACTGTGGCGTATGTCCAGCAGGGCCACTGTGGCGTATGTCCAGCATGGCCACTGTGGCGTATGTCCAGCATAGCCACTGTGGCGTATGTCCAGCAGGGCCACTGTGGCGTATGTCCTGCATGGCAACTGTGGCATATGTCCAGCATGGCCACTGTGGCGTATGTCCTGCAGGGCCACAGTGGCGAATGGGTAGCATGGCCACTGTGGCGTATGTCCAGCAGGGTCTCTGTGGCGTATGTCCAGCAGGGCCACGGTGGCGTATGTCCTGCATGGCCACGGTGGCGTATGTCCAGCAGGGCCACTGTGGCGTATGTCCAGCAGGGCAACTGTGGCGTATGTCCAGCATGGCCACTGTGGCGTATGTCCAGCATGGCCACTGTGGCGTATGTCCAGCAGGGCCACTGTGGCGTATGTCCAGCATGGCCACTGTGGCGTATGTCCAGCATGGCCACTGTGGCGTATGTCCAGCAGGGCCACTGTGGCGTATGTCCTGCATGGCAACTGTGGCATATGTCCAGCATGGCCACTGTGGCGTATGTCCTGCAGGGCCACAGTGGCGAATGGGTAGCATGGCCACTGTGGCGTATGTCCAGCAGGGCCACTGTGGCGTATGTCCAGCAGGGCCACGGTGGCGTATGTCCTGCATGGCCACGGTGGCGTATGTCCAGCAGGGCCACAGTGGCGTATGTCTAGCATGGCCACTGTGGCGTATGCGTAACATTTTTCGTATGGTAGAGGAGGCATGACAACTGTGGCGTATGTCCAGCATGGCCACTGTGGCGTATGTCCAGCAGGGCCACAGTGGCGTATATCCTGCATGGCAACTGTGGCGTATGTCCAGCATGGCCACTGTGGCGTATGTCCAGCAGGGCCACAGTGGCGTATGTCCTGCATGGCCACTGTGGCGTATGCGTAACATTTTTCGTATGGTAGAGGAGGCAGTCTTGAGAGCTGTCCTGCATGGCCACGGTGGCATACGTCCAGCAGGGCCACTGTGGCGTATGTCCAGCATGGCCACTGTGGCGTATGTCCAGCAGGGCCCCTGTGGCGTATGTCCAGCATGGCCACTGTGGCGTATGTCCAGCAGGGCCACGGTGGCGTATGTCCTGCATGGCCACGGTGGCGTATGTCCAGCAGGGCCACAGTGGCGTATGTCTAGCATGGCCACTGTGGCGTATGCGTAACATTTTTCGTATGGTAGAGGAGGCATGACAACTGTGGCGTATGTCCAGCATGGCCACTGTGGCGTATGTCCAGCAGGGCCACAGTGGCGTATATCCTGCATGGCAACTGTGGCGTATGTCCAGCATGGCCACTGTGGCGTATGTCCAGCAGGGCCACAGTGGCGTATGTCCTGCATGGCCACTGTGGCGTATGCGTAACATTTTTCGTATGGTAGAGGAGGCAGTCTTGAGAGCTGTCCTGCATGGCCACGGTGGCATACGTCCAGCAGGGCCACTGTGGCATATGTCCAGCATGGCCACTGTGGCGTATGTCCTGCAGGGCCACAGTGGCGAATGGGTAGCATGGCCACTGTGGCGTATGTCCAGCAGGGTCTCTGTGGCGTATGTCCAGCAGGGCCACGGTGGCGTATGTCCTGCATGGCCACGGTGGCGTATGTCCAGCAGGGCCACTGTGGCGTATGTCCAGCAGGGCAACTGTGGCGTATGTCCAGCATGGCCACTGTGGCGTATGTCCTGCATGGCCACGGTGGCGTATGTCCAGCATGGCCACTGTGGCGTATGTCCAGCAGGGCCACTGTGGCGTATGTCCAGCATGGCCACTGTGGCGTATGTCCAGCATGGCCACTGTGGCGTATGTCCAGCAGGGCCACTGTGGCGTATGTCCAGCATGGCCACTGTGGCGTATGTCCAGCATGGCCACTGTGGCGTATGTCCAGCAGGGCCACTGTGGCGTATGTCCTGCATGGCAACTGTGGCATATGTCCAGCATGGCCACTGTGGCGTATGTCCTGCAGGGCCACAGTGGCGAATGGGTAGCATGGCCACTGTGGCGTATGTCCAGCAGGGCCACTGTGGCGTATGTCCAGCAGGGCCACGGTGGCGTATGTCCTGCATGGCCACGGTGGCGTATGTCCAGCAGGGCCACAGTGGCGTATGTCTAGCATGGCCACTGTGGCGTATGCGTAACATTTTTCGTATGGTAGAGGAGGCATGACAACTGTGGCGTATGTCCAGCATGGCCACTGTGGCGTATGTCCAGCAGGGCCACAGTGGCGTATATCCTGCATGGCAACTGTGGCGTATGTCCAGCATGGCCACTGTGGCGTATGTCCAGCAGGGCCACAGTGGCGTATGTCCTGCATGGCCACTGTGGCGTATGCGTAACATTTTTCGTATGGTAGAGGAGGCAGTCTTGAGAGCTGTCCTGCATGGCCACGGTGGCATACGTCCAGCAGGGCCACTGTGGCGTATGTCCAGCATGGCCACTGTGGCGTATGTCCAGCAGGGCCCCTGTGGCGTATGTCCAGCATGGCCACTGTGGCGTATGTCCACCAGGGCCACAGTGGCGTATGTCCTGCATGGCCACTGTGGCGTATGCGCAACATTTTTCGTATGGTAGAGAAGGCAGTCTTGAGAGTTATCCTGCATGGCAACTGTGGCGTATGTCCAGCATGGCCACTGTGGCGTATGTCCTGCAGCGCCACTGCGGCGTATGTCCAGCATGGCCACTGTGGCGTATGTCCAGCATGGCCACTGTGGCGTATGTCCAGCAGGGCCACTGTGGCGTATGTCCAGCATGGCCACTGTGGCGTATGTCCAGCAGGGCCACTGTGGCGTATGTCCAGCATGGCCACTGTGGCGTATGTCCAGCATGGCCACTGTGGCGTATGTCCAGCAGGGCCACTGTGGCGTATGTCCTGCATGGCAACTGTGGCATATGTCCAGCATGGCCACTGTGGCGTATGTCCTGCAGGGCCACAGTGGCGAATGGGTAGCATGGCCACTGTGGCGTATGTCCAGCAGGGCCACTGTGGCGTATGTCCAGCAGGGCCACAGTGGCGTATGTCCTGCATGGCCACGGTGGCGTATGTCCAGCAGGGCCACAGTGGCGTATGTCTAGCATGGCCACTGTGGCGTATGTCCAGCATGGCCACAGTGGCGTATGTCCTGCATGGCCACTGTGGCGTATGTCCAGCAGGGCCACAGTGGCGTATGTCCTGCAGCGTCACTGTGGCGTATGTCCAGCAGTGCCACAGTGGCGTATGTCTAGCATGGCCACTGTGGCGTATGCGTAACATTTTTCGTATGGTAGAGGAGGCAGTCTTGAGAGCTGTCCTGCATGGCCACTGTGGCGTATGCGTAACATTTTTCGTATGGTAGAGGAGGCAGTCTTGAGAGTTGTCCTGCATGGCAACTGTGGCGTATGTCCAGAATGGCCACTGTGGCCTATGTCCAGCAGCGCCACTGCGGCGTATGTCCAGCAGGGCCACAGTGGCGTATGTCCAGCAGGGCCACTGTGGCGTATGTCCAGCAGGGCCACAGTGGCGTATGTCCAGCAGGGCCACTGTGGCGTATGTCCTGCATGGCCACTGTGGCGTATGCGTAACATTTTTCGTATGGTAGAGGAGGCAGTCTTGAGAGCTGTCCTGCATGGCCACTGTGGCGTATGCGTAACATTTTTCGTATGGTAGAGGAGGCAGTCTTGAGAGTTGTCCTGCATGGCAACTGTGGCGTATGTCCAGAATGGCCACTGTGGCGTATGTCCAGCAGGGCCACAGTGGCGTATGTCCAGCAGCGCCACTGCGGCGTATGTCCAGCAGGGCCACAGTGGCGTATGTCCTGCAGGGCCACAGTGTGGTATGTCCTGCATGGCCACTGTGGCGTATGCGTAACATTTTTCGTATGGTAGAGGAGGCAGTCTTGAGAGCTGTCCTGCATGGCCACTGTGGCGTATGCGTAACATTTTTCGTATGGTAGAGGAGGCAGTCTTGAGAGTTGTCCTGCATGGCAACTGTGGCGTATGTCCAGAATGGCCACAGTGGCGTATGTCCTGCATGGCCACGG
The DNA here is from genome assembly GCA_964034865.1 of Eristalis intricaria. Taxonomy (NCBI): domain Eukaryota; kingdom Metazoa; phylum Arthropoda; class Insecta; order Diptera; family Syrphidae; genus Eristalis; species Eristalis intricaria. Next base: position 26,442 of record CAXITZ010000134.1, read on the forward strand.
TGGCGTATGTCCAGCAGGGCCACAGTGGCGTATGTCTAGCAAGGCCACTGTGGCGTATGTCCAGCAGGGCCACTGTGGCGTATGTCCTGGAGCGCCACTGCGGCGTATGTCCAGCAGGGCCACAGTGGCGTATGTCCTGCATGGCCACTGTGGCGTGTGTCCAGCATGGCCACTGTGGCGTATGTCCAGCAGGGCCACTGTGGCGTATGCGTAACATTTTTCGTATGGTAGAGGAGAGGAGAGTTGTCCTGCATGGCAACTGTGGCGTATGTCCAGCAGGGCCACTGCGGCGTATGTCCTGCAGGGCCACAGTGGCGTATGTCCTGCATGGCAACTGTGGCGTATGTCCAGCATGGCCACTGTGGCGTATGTCCAGCAGGGCCACAGTGGCGTATGTCCTGCATGGCCACTGTGGCGTATGCGTAACATTTTTCGTATGGTAGAGGAGGCAGTCTTGAGAGTTGTCCTGCATGGCAACTGTGGCGTATGTCCAGCAGGGCCACTGCGGCGTATGTCCTGCAGGGCCACAGTGGCGTATGTCCTGCATGGCAACTGTGGCGTATGTCCAGCATGGCTACTGCGGCGTATGTCCAGCAGGGCCACAGTGGCGTATGTCCTGCATGGCCACTGTGGCGTATGCGTAACTTTTTTCGTATGGTTGAGGAGGCAGTCTTGAGAGTTATCCCGCATGGCAACTGTGGCGTATGTCCAGCAGGGCCCCTGTGGCGTATGTCCAGCATGGCCACTGTGGCGTATGTCCAGCAGGGCCACAGTGGCGTATGTCCTGCATGGCCACTGTGGCGTATGCGTAACATTTTTCGTATGGTAGAGGAGGCAGTCTTGAGAGCTGTCCTGCATGGCAACTGTGGCGCATGTCCAGCAGGGCCCCTGTGGCGTATGTCCAGCATGGCCACTGTGGCGTATGTCCAGCAGGGCCACAGTGGCGTATGTCCTGCATGGCCACTGTGGCGTGTGTCCAGCATGGCCACTGTGGCGTATGTCCAGCAGGGCCACAGTGGCGTATGTCCTGCATGGCAACTGTGGCGTATGTCCAGCAGGGCCACTGTGGCGTTTGTCCAGCAGGGCCTATGTGGCGTATGTCCAGCATGGCCACAGTGGCGTATATCCAGCAGGGCCACTGCGGCGTATGTCCTGCAGGGCCACAGTTGCGTATGTCTAGCATGGCCACTGTGGCGTATGTCCAGCATGGCTACTGCGGCGTATGTCCAGCAGGGCCACAGTGGCGTATGTCCTGCATGGCCACTGTGGCGTATGTCCAGCAGGGCGTATGTCCAGCAGGGCCACTGTGGCGTATGTCCAGCATGGCCACTGTGGCGTATGTCCAGCAGGGCCACTGTGGCGTATGTCCTGCATGGCAACTGTGGCATATGTCCAGCATGGCCACTGTGGCGTATGTCCAGCAGGGCCACAGTGGCGTATGTCCGTAGCATGGCTACTGTGGCGTATGTCCAGCAGGGCCACAGTGGCGTATGTCCTGCAGCGCCACTGCGGCGTATGTCCAGCAGGGCCACAGTGGCGTATGTCCTGCATGGCCACGGTGGCGTATGTCCTGCATGGCCACTGTGGCGTATGTCCTGCAGGGCCACTGCTTGACATACGCCACAGTGGCCATGCTGGACATACGCCACTGTGGCATGCATGGCCACTGTGGCGTATGTCCAGCAGGGCCACTGCGGCGTATGTCCAGCAGGGCCACAGTGGCGAATGTCCTGCATGGCCACTGTGGCGTCTGCGTAACATTTTTCGTATGGTAGAGGAGGCAGTCTTGAGAGTTGTCCTGCATGGCCACTGTGGCGTATGTCAAGCAGGGCCACAGTGGCGTATGTCCAGCAGGGCCACAGTGGCGAATGTCCTGCATGGCCACTGTGGCGTCTGCGTAACATTTTTCGTATGGTAGAGGAGGCAATCTTGAGAGTTGTCCTGCATGGCCACTGTGGCGTATGTCAAGCAGGGCCACAGTGGCGTATGTCCAGCAGGGCCACAGTGGCGAATGTCCTGCATGGCCACTGTGGCGTCTGCGTAACATTTTTCGTATGGTAGAGGAGGCAGTCTTGAGAGTTGTCCTGCATGGCAACTGTGGCGTATGTTCAGCATGGCCACAGTGGCGTATGTACTGCAGCGCCACTGCGGCGTATGTCCAGCAGGGCCACAGTGGCGTATGTCCAGCAGGGCCACAGTGGCGTATGTCCAGCATTGCCACTGTGGCGTATGCGTAACATTTTTCGTATGGTAGAGGAGGCAGTCTTGAGAGCTGTCCTGCATGGCCACTGTGGCGTATGTACAGCAGGGCCACAGTGGCGTATGTCCTGCATGGCCACTGTGGCGTATGTCCAGTAGGGCCACTGCGGCGTATGTCCAGCATGGCCACTGTGGCGTATGTCCAGCAGGGCCACAGTGGTGTATGTCCTGCAGGGCCACAGTGGCGAATGTCCTGCATGGCCACTGTGGCGTATGCGTAACATTTTTCGTATGGTAGAGGAGGCAGTCCTTGAGAGTTGTCCCGCATGGCAACTGTGGCGTATGTCCAGCATGGCCACTGTGGCGTATGTCCAGCAGGGCCACTGTGGCGTATGTCCAGCATGGCCACTGTGGCGTATGTCCAGCAGCGCCACTGCGGCGTATGTCCAGCATGGCCACTGTGGCGTATGTCCAGCAGGGCCACAGTGGTGTATGTCCTGCAGGGCCACAGTGGCGAATGTCCTGCATGGCCACTGTGGCGTATGCGTAACATTTTTCGTATGGTAGAGGAGGCAGTCCTTGAGAGTTGTCCTGCATGGCAACTGTGGCGTATGTCCAGCATGGCCACTGTGGCGTATGTCCAGCAGGGCCACTGTGGCGTATGTCCAGCAGGGCCACAGTGGCGTATGTCCTGCAGCGCCACTGCGGCGTATGTCCAGCAGGGCCACAGTGGTGGGTGTCCTGCATGGCCACTGTGCCGTATGCGTAACATTTTTCGTATGGTAGAGGAGGCAGTCTTGTGAGCTGTCCTGCATGGCCACGGTGGCATATGTCCAGCAGGGCCACTGTGGCGTATGTCCAGCATGGCCACTGTGGCGTATGTCCAGCAGGGCCACAGTGGCGGTTGTCCTGCAGCGCCACTGTGGCGTATGTCCAGCAGGGCCACAGTGGCGTATGTCCTGCATGGCCACTGTGGCGTATGCGTAACATTTTTCGTATGGTAGAGGAGGCAGTCTTGTGAGCTGTCCTGCATGGCCACGGTGGCATATGTCCAGCAGGGCCACTGTGGCGTATGTCCAGCATGGCCACTGTGGCGTATGTCCAGCAGGGCCACAGTGGCGTATGTCCTGCAGCGCCACTGTGGCGTAGGGCCACAGTGGCGTATGTCCTGCATGGCCACTGTGGCGTATGCGTAACATTTTTCGTATGGTAGAGGAGGCAGTCCTTGAGAGTTGTCGTGCACTACTGTGGCGTATGTCCTGCATGGCCACTGTGGCGTATGTCCAGCAGGGCCACTGTGGCGTATGTCCTGCAGGGCCACAGTGGCGTATGTCCTGCAGCGCCACTGCGGCGTATGTCCAGCAGGGCCACTGTGGCGTATGTCCAGCAGGGCCACAGTGGTGTATGTCCTGCAGGGCCACAGTGGCGAATGTCCTGCATGGCCACTGTGGCGTATGCGTAACATTTTTCGTATGGTAGAGGAGGCAGTCTTTGAGAGTTGTCCTGCATGGCAACTGTGGCGTATGTCCAGCATGGCAACTGTGGCGTATGTCCAGCATGGCCACTGTGGCGTATGGCCAGCAGGGCCACTGTGGCGTATATCCAGCATGGCCACTGTGGCGTATGTCCAGCAGGGCCACAGTGGCGTATGTCCTGCATGGCCACTGCGGCGTATGTCCAGCAGGGCCACAGTGGCGTGTGTCCTGCATGGCCACTGTGCCGTATGCGTAACATTTTTCGTATGGTAGAGGAGGCAGTCTTGTGAGCTGTCCTGCATGGCCACGGTGGCATATGTCCAGCAGGGCCAATGTGGCGTATGTCCAGCATGGCCCCTGTGGCGTATGTCCAGCAGCGCCACAGTGGCGAATGTCCTGCAGCGCCACTGTGACGTATGTCCAGCAGGGCCACAGTGGCGTATGTCCTGCAGCGCCACTGTGGCGTATGCGTAACATTTTTCGTATGGTAGAGGAGGCAGTCTTGAGAGCTGTCCTGCACGGTGGCATAGGTCCAGCAGGGCCACTGTGGCGTATGTCCAGCATAGCCACTGTGGCGTATGTCAAGCAGGGCCACAGTGGCGTATGTCCTGCAGGGCCACTGTGGCGTATGTCCTGCATGGCCACTGTGGCGTATGTCCTGCATGGCCACTGTGGCGTATGCGTAACATTTCTCGTATGGTAGAGGAGGCAGTCTTGAGAGCTGTCCTGCATGGCCACGGCGTATGTCTAGCATGGCCACTGTGGCGTATGTCCAGCAGGGCCACAGTGCCGTATGTCCTGCATGGCCACTGTGGCGTATGCGTAACATTTTTCGTATGGTAGAGGAGGCAGTCTTGAGAGTTGTCCTGCATGGCAACTGTGGCGTATGTCCAGAATGGCCACTGTGGCGTATGTCCAGCAGGGCCACAGTGGCGTATGTCCAGCAGCGCCACTGCGGCGTATGTCCAGCAGGGCCACAGTGGCGTATGTCCTGCAGGGCCACAGTGTGGTATGTCCTGCATGGCCACTGTGGCGTATGCGTAACATTTTTCCTATGGTAGAGGAGGCAGTCTTGAGAGCTGTCCTGCATGGTCACGGTGGCATATGTCCAGCATGGCCACTGTGGCGTATGTCCAGCAGGGCCACAGTTGCGTATGTCCAGCAGGGCCACAGTGGCGTATGTCCTGCATGGCCACTGTGGCGTATGTCCAGCAGGGCCACTGTGGCGTGTGTCCAGCATGGCCACTGTGACGTATGTCCAGCAGGGCCACTGTGGCGTATGTCCAGCAGGGCCACAGTGGCGTATGTCCAGCAGGGCCACTGTGGCGTATGTCCTGCATGGCCATTGAGGCGTATGCGTAACATTTTTCGTATGGTAGAGGAGGCAGTCTTGAGAGCTGTCCTGCATGGCCACGGCGTATGTCTAGCATGGCCACTGTGGCGTATGTCCAGCAGGGCCACAGTGCCGTATGTCCTGCATGGCCACTGTGGCGTATGCGTAACATTTTTCGTATGGTAGAGGAGGCAGTCTTGAGAGCTGTCCTGCACGGTGGCATATGTCCAGCAGGGCCACTGTGGCGTATGTCCAGCAGGGCCACAGTGGCGAATGTCCTGCAGCGCCACTGCGGCGTATGTCCAGCATGGCCACTGTGTCGTATGCGTAACATTTTTCGTATGGTAGAGGAGGCAGTCTTGAGAGCTGTCCTGCATGGCCACGGTGGCATATGTCCAGCAGGGCCACAGTGGCGTATGTCCTGCATGGCCACTGTGGCGTATGTCCAGCAGGGCCACAGTGGCGTATGTCCAGCATGGCCACAGTGGCGTACGTCCTGCATGGCCACTGTGGCGTATGTCCAGCAGGGCCACTGTGGCGTATGTCCAGCAGGGCCACAGTGGCGTATGTCCAGCAGGCCCACAGTGACGTATGTCCTACATTACCACTGTGGCGTATGTCCAGCAGGGCCACTGTGGCGTATGCGTTACATTTTTCGTATGGTAGAGGAGGCAGTCTTGAGAGCTGTCCTGCATGGCCACGGTGGCATATTTCCAGCATGGCCACAGTGGCGTATGTCCAGCAGGGCCAATGTGGCGTATATCCAGCAGGGCCACAGTGGCGTATGTCCAGCAGGGCCACAGTGGCGTATGTCCTGCATGGCCACTGTGGCGTATGTCCAGCAGGGCCACTGTGGCGTATGCGTTACATTTTTCGTATGGTAGAGGAGGCAGTCTTGAGAGTTGTCCTGCATGGCAACTGTGGCGTATGTCCAGCATGGCCACTGTGGCGTATGTCCAGAAGGGCCACTGTGGCGTATGCGTTACATTTTTCGTATGGTAGAGGAGGCAGTCTTGAGAGCTTTCCTGCATGGCCACGGTGGCATATGTGCAGCAGGGCCACGGTGGCGTATGTCCAGCAGGGCCACGGTGGCGTATGTCCAGCAGGGCCACTGTGGCGTATGTCCAGCAGGGCCACTGTGGCGTATGTCCAGCAGGGCCACTGTGGCGTATGCGTTACATTTTTCGTATTGTAGAGGAGGCAGTCTTGAGAGTTGTCCTGCATGGCAACTGTGGCGTATGTCCAGCATGGCCACTGTGGCGTATGTCCAGCAGGGCCACTGTGGCGTATGCGTTACATTTTTCGTATGGTAGAGGAGGCAGTCTTGAGAGCTTTCCTGCATGGCCACGGTGGCATATGTCCAGCAGGGCCACGGTGGCGTATGTCCAGCAGGGCCACAGTGGCGTATGTCCAGCAGGGCCACTGTGGCGTATGTCCAGCAGGGCCACAGTGGCGTATGTCCTGCAGGGCCACAGTGGCATATGTCCAGCAGGGCCACTGTGGTGTATGTCCAGCATGGCCACAGTGGCGTATGTCCAGCATGGCCACTGTGGCGTATGTCCAGCAGGGCCACAGTGGCGTATGTCCAGCAGGGCCACAGTGGCATATGTCCAGCAGGGCCACTGTGGCGTATGTCCAGCAGGGCCCAGCAGGGCCACTGTGGCGTATGTCCAGCAGGGCCACTGTGGCGTTTGTCCAGCAGGGCCTATGTGGCGTATGTCCTGCATGGCCACTGTGGCGTATGTCCAGCAGGGCGTATGTCCAGCAGGGCCACTGTGGCGTATGTCCAGCATGGCCACTGTGGCGTATGTCCAGCAGGGCCACTGTGGCGTATGTCCTGCATGGCAACTGTGGCATATGTCCAGCATGGCCACTGTGGCGTATGTCCAGCAGGGCCACAGTGGCGTATGTCCGTAGCATGGCTACTGTGGCGTATGTCCAGCAGGGCCACAGTGGCGTATGTCCAGCAGGGCCACTGTGGCGTATGTCCAGCATGGCCACTGTGGCGTATGTCCAGCAGGGCCACTGTGGCGTATGTCCTGCATGGCAACTGTGGCATATGTCCAGCATGGCCACTGTGGCGTATGTCCAGCAGGGCCACAGTGGCGTATGTCCGTAGCATGGCAACTGTGGCGTATGTCCAGCAGGGCCACAGTGGCGTATGTCCTGCATGGCCACTGTGGCGTATGTCCAGCAGGGCGTATGTCCAGCAGGGCCACTGTGGCGTATGTCCAGCATGGCCACTGTGGCGTATGTCCAGCAGGGCCACTGTGGCGTATGTCCTGCATGGCAACTGTGGCATATGTCCAGCATGGCCACTGTGGCGTATGTCCAGCAGGGCCACAGTGGCGTATGTCCGTAGCATGGCTACTGTGGCGTATGTCCAGCAGGGCCACAGTGGCGTATGTCCTGCATGGCCACGGTGGCGTATGTCCAGCAGGGCCACAGTGGCGTATGTCTAGCAAGGCCACTGTGGCGTATGTCCAGCAGGGCCACAGTGGCGTATGTCCTGCAGGGCCACAGTGGCGTACTGTGGCAACTGTGGCGTATGTCCAGCAGGGCCACTGCGGCGTATGTCCAGCAGGGCCACAGTGGCGTATGTCCTGCATGGCAACTGTGACGTATGTCCAGCAGGGCCACAGTGGCGTATGTCCTGCACCGCCACTGTGGCGTTTGTCCAGCAGGGCCACTGTGGCGTATGTCCAGCAGGGCCACAGTGGCGTATGTCCTGCATGGCCACGGTGGCGTATGTCCAGCAGGGCCACAGTGGCGTATGTCCTGCATGGCAACTGTGGCGTATGGCTAGCATGGCCACTGTGGCGTATGTCCAGCAGGGCCACAGTGGCGTATGTCCTGCATGGCCACGGTGGCGTATGTCCAGCAGGGCCACAGTGGCGTATGTCTAGCAAGGCCACTGTGGCGTATGTCCAGCAGGGCCACAGTGGCGTATGTCCAGCAGGGCCACAGTGGCGTACTGTGGCAACTGTGGCGTATGTCCAGCAGGGCCACTGCGGCGTATGTCCAGCAGGGCCACAGTGGCGTATGTCCTGCATGGCAACTGTGGCGTATGTCCAGCAGGGCCACAGTGGCGTATGTCCTGCACCGCCACTGTGGCGTATGTCCAGCAGGGCCACTGTGGCGTATGTCCAGCAGGGCCACAGTGGCGTATGTCCTGCAGCGCCACTGTGGCGTATGCGTAACATTTTTCGTATGGTAGAGGAGGCAGTCTTGAGAGTTGTCCTGCATGGCAACTGTGGCGTATGTCCAGCATGGCCACTGTGGCGTATGTCCAGCAGGGCCACAGTGGCGTATGTCCTGCAGGGCAACAGTGGCGTATGTCCTGCATGGCAACTGTGGCGTATGTCCAGCATGGCCACTGCGGCGTATGTCCTGCAGGGCCACAGTGGCGTATGTCCAGCAGGGCTACTGTATGTCCTGCATGGCAACTGTGGCGTATGTCCAGCAGGGCCACAGTGGCGTATGTCCTGCATGGCCACTGTGGCGTATGCGTAACATTTTTCGTATGGTAGAGGAGGCAGTCTAGAGAGTTGTCCTGCATGGCAACTGTGGCGTATGTCCAGCATGGCCACTGTGGCGTATGTCCAGCAGGGCCACTGTGGCGTATGTCCAGCAGGGCCACAGTGGCGTATGTCCTGCATGGCAACTGTGGCGTATGGCTAGCATGGCCACTGTGGCGTATGTCCAGCAGGGCCACAGTGGCGTATGTCCTGCATGGCCACGGTGGCGTATGTCCAGCAGGGCCACAGTGGCGTATGTCTAGCAAGGCCACTGTGGCGTATGTCCAGCAGGGCCACTGTGGCGTATGTCCTGGAGCGCCACTGCGGCGTATGTCCAGCAGGGCCACAGTGGCGTATGTCCTGCATGGCCACTGTGGCGTGTGTCCAGCATGGCCACTGTGGCGTATGTCCAGCAGGGCCACTGTGGCGTATGCGTAACATTTTTCGTATGGTAGAGGAGAGGAGAGTTGTCCTGCATGGCAACTGTGGCGTATGTCCAGCAGGGCCACTGCGGCGTATGTCCTGCAGGGCCACAGTGGCGTATGTCCTGCATGGCAACTGTGGCGTATGTCCAGCAGGGCCACTGCGGCGTATGTCCTGCAGGGCCACAGTGGCGTATGTCCTGCATGGCAACTGTGGCGTTTGTCCAGCATGGCTACTGCGGCGTATGTCCAGCAGGGCCACAGTGGCGTATGTCCTGCATGGCCACTGTGGCGTATGCGTAACTTTTTTCGTATGGTTGAGGAGGCAGTCTTGAGAGTTATCCCGCATGGCAACTGTGGCGTATGTCCAGCAGGGCCCCTGTGGCGTATGTCCAGCATGGCCACTGTGGCGTATGTCCAGCAGGGCCACAGTGGCGTATGTCCTGCATGGCCACTGTGGCGTATGCGTAACATTTTTCGTATGGTAGAGGAGGCAGTCTTGAGAGCTGTCCTGCATGGCAACTGTGGCGCATGTCCAGCAGGGCCCCTGTGGCGTATGTCCAGCATGGCCACTGTGGCGTATGTCCAGCAGGGCCACAGTGGCGTATGTCCTGCATGGCCACTGTGGCGTGTGTCCAGCATGGCCACTGTGGCGTATGTCCAGCAGGGCCACAGTGGCGTATGTCCTGCATGGCAACTGTGGCGTATGTCCAGCAGGGCCACTGTGGCGTTTGTCCAGCAGGGCCTATGTGGCGTATGTCCAGCATGGCCACAGTGGCGTATATCCAGCAGGGCCACTGCGGCGTATGTCCTGCAGGGCCACAGTTGCGTATGTCTAGCATGGCCACTGTGGCGTATGTCCAGCATGGCTACTGCGGCGTATGTCCAGCAGGGCCACAGTGGCGTATGTCCTGCATGGCCACTGTGGCGTATGTCCAGCAGGGCGTATGTCCAGCAGGGCCACTGTGGCGTATGTCCAGCATGGCCACTGTGGCGTATGTCCAGCAGGGCCACAGTGGCGTATGTCCGTAGCATGGCTACTGTGGCGTATGTCCAGCAGGGCCACAGTGGCGTATGTCCTGCAGCGCCACTGCGGCGTATGTCCAGCAGGGCCACAGTGGCGTATGTCCTGCATGGCCACGGTGGCGTATGTCCTGCATGGCCACTGTGGCGTATGTCCTGCAGGGCCACTGCTTGACATACGCCACAGTGGCCATGCTGGACATACGCCACTGTGGCATGCATGGCCACTGTGGCGTATGTCCAGCAGGGCCACTGCGGCGTATGTCCTGCAGGGCCACAGTGGCGTATGTCCTGCATGGCCACTGTGGCGTATGCGTAACATTTTTCGTATGGTAGAGGAGGCAGTCTTGAGAGTTGTCCTGCATGGCCACTGTGGCGTATGTCCTGCATGGCCACTGTGGCGTATGTCCTGCAGGGCCACTGCTTGACATACGCCACAGTGGCCATGCTGGACATACGCCACTGTGGCATGCATGGCCACTGTGGCGTATGTCCAGCAGGGCCACTGCGGCGTATGTCCTGCAGGGCCACAGTGGCGTATGTCCTGCATGGCCACTGTGGCGTATGTCCAGCAGGGCCACAGTGGCGTATGTCCGTAGCATGGCTACTGTGGCGTATGTCCAGCAGGGCCACAGTGGCGTATGTCCTGCAGCGCCACTGCGGCGTATGTCCAGCAGGGCCACAGTGGCGTATGTCCTGCATGGCCACGGTGGCGTATGTCCTGCATGGCCACTGTGGCGTATGTCCTGCAGGGCCACTGCTTGACATACGCCACAGTGGCCATGCTGGACATACGCCACTGTGGCATGCATGGCCACTGTGGCGTATGTCCAGCAGGGCCACTGCGGCGTATGTCCTGCAGGGCCACAGTGGCGTATGTCCTGCATGGCCACTGTGGCGTATGCGTAACATTTTTCGTATGGTAGAGGAGGCAGTCTTGAGAGTTGTCCTGCATGGCCACTGTGGCGTATGTCAAGCAGGGCCACAGTGGCGTATGTACTGCAGCGCCACTGCGGCGTATGTCCAGCAGGGCCACAGTGGCGAATGTCCTGCATGGCCACTGTGGCGTCTGCGTAACATTTTTCGTATGGTAGAGGAGGCAATCTTGAGAGTTGTCCTGCATGGCCACTGTGGCGTATGTCAAGCAGGGCCACAGTGGCGTATGTCCAGCAGGGCCACAGTGGCGAATGTCCTGCATGGCCACTGTGGCGTCTGCGTAACATTTTTCGTATGGTAGAGGAGGCAGTCTTGAGAGTTGTCCTGCATGGCAACTGTGGCGTATGTTCAGCATGGCCACAGTGGCGTATGTACTGCAGCGCCACTGCGGCGTATGTCCAGCAGGGCCACAGTGGCGTATGTCCAGCAGGGCCACAGTGGCGTATGTCCAGCATTGCCACTGTGGCGTATGCGTAACATTTTTCGTATGGTAGAGGAGGCAGTCTTGAGAGCTGTCCTGCATGGCCACTGTGGCGTATGTCCAGCAGGGCCACAGTGGCGTATGTCCTGCATGGCCACTGTGGCGTATGTCCAGCAGGGCCACTGCGGCGTATGTCCAGCATGGCCACTGTGGCGTATGTCCAGCAGGGCCACAGTGGTGTATGTCCTGCAGGGCCACAGTGGCGAATGTCCTGCATGGCCACTGTGGCGTATGCGTAACATTTTTCGTATGGTAGAGGAGGCAGTCCTTGAGAGTTGTCCCGCATGGCAACTGTGGCGTATGTCCAGCATGGCCACTGTGGCGTATGTCCAGCAGGGCCACTGTGGCGTATGTCCAGCATGGCCACTGTGGCGTATGTCCAGCAGCGCCACTGCGGCGTATGTCCAGCATGGCCACTGTGGCGTATGTCCAGCAGGGCCACAGTGGTGTATGTCCTGCAGGGCCACAGTGGCGAATGTCCTGCATGGCCACTGTGGCGTATGCGTAACATTTTTCGTATGGTAGAGGAGGCAGTCCTTGAGAGTTGTCCTGCATGGCAACTGTGGCGTATGTCCAGCATGGCCACTGTGGCGTATGTCCAGCAGGGCCACTGTGGCGTATGTCCAGCAGGGCCACAGTGGCGTATGTCCTGCAGCGCCACTGCGGCGTATGTCCAGCAGGGCCACAGTGGTGGGTGTCCTGCATGGCCACTGTGCCGTATGCGTAACATTTTTCGTATGGTAGAGGAGGCAGTCTTGTGAGCTGTCCTGCATGGCCACGGTGGCATATGTCCAGCAGGGCCACTGTGGCGTATGTCCAGCATGGCCACTGTGGCGTATGTCCAGCAGGGCCACAGTGGCGGTTGTCCTGCAGCGCCACTGTGGCGTATGTCCAGCAGGGCCACAGTGGCGTATGTCCTGCATGGCCACTGTGGCGTATGCGTAACATTTTTCGTATGGTAGAGGAGGCAGTCTTGTGAGCTGTCCTGCATGGCCACGGTGGCATATGTCCAGCAGGGCCACTGTGGCGTATGTCCAGCATGGCCACTGTGGCGTATGTCCAGCAGGGCCACAGTGGCGTATGTCCTGCAGCGCCACTGTGGCGTAGGGCCACAGTGGCGTATGTCCTGCATGGCCACTGTGGCGTATGCGTAACATTTTTCGTATGGTAGAGGAGGCAGTCCTTGAGAGTTGTCGTGCACTACTGTGGCGTATGTCCTGCATGGCCACTGTGGCGTATGTCCAGCAGGGCCACTGTGGCGTATGTCCTGCAGGGCCACAGTGGCGTATGTCCTGCAGCGCCACTGCGGCGTATGTCCAGCAGGGCCACTGTGGCGTATGTCCAGCAGGGCCACAGTGGTGTATGTCCTGCAGGGCCACAGTGGCGAATGTCCTGCATGGCCACTGTGGCGTATGCGTAACATTTTTCGTATGGTAGAGGAGGCAGTCTTTGAGAGTTGTCCTGCATGGCAACTGTGGCGTATGTCCAGCATGGCAACTGTGGCGTATGTCCAGCATGGCCACTGTGGCGTATGTCCAGCAGGGCCACTGTGGCGTATATCCAGCATGGCCACTGTGGCGTATGTCCAGCAGGGCCACAGTGGCGTATGTCCTGCATGGCCACTGCGGCGTATGTCCAGCAGGGCCACAGTGGCGTGTGTCCTGCATGGCCACTGTGCCGTATGCGTAACATTTTTCGTATGGTAGAGGAGGCAGTCTTGTGAGCTGTCCTGCATGGCCACGGTGGCATATGTCCAGCAGGGCCAATGTGGCGTATGTCCAGCATGGCCCCTGTGGCGTATGTCCAGCAGCGCCACAGTGGCGAATGTCCTGCAGCGCCACTGTGACGTATGTCCAGCAGGGCCACAGTGGCGTATGTCCTGCAGCGCCACTGTGGCGTATGCGTAACATTTTTCGTATGGTAGAGGAGGCAGTCTTGAGAGCTGTCCTGCATGGCCACGGTGGCATATGTCCAGCAGGGCCACTGTGGCGTATGTCCAGCATGGCCACTGTGGCGTATGTCCAGCAGGGCCACTGTGGCGTATGCGTAACATTTTTCGTATGGTAGAGGAGGCAGTCTTGAGAGCTGTCCTGCACGGTGGCATAGGTCCAGCAGGGCCACTGTGGCGTATGTCCAGCATAGCCACTGTGGCGTATGTCAAGCAGGGCCACAGTGGCGTATGTCCTGCAGGGCCACTGTGGCGTATGTCCTGCATGGCCACTGTGGCGTATGTCCTGCATGGCCACTGTGGCGTATGTCCTGCATGGCCACTGTGGCGTATGCGTAACATTTCTCGTATGGTAGAGGAGGCAGTCTTGAGAGCTGTCCTGCATGGCCACGGCGTATGTCTAGCATGGCCACTGTGGCGTATGTCCAGCAGGGCCACAGTGCCGTATGTCCTGCATGGCCACTTTGGCGTATGCGTAACATTTTTCGTATGGTAGAGGAGGCAGTCTTGAGAGTTGTCCTGCATGGCAACTGTGGCGTATGTCCAGAATGGCCACTGTGGCGTATGTCCAGCAGGGCCACAGTGGCGTATGTCCAGCAGCGCCACTGCGGCGTATGTCCAGCAGGGCCACAGTGGCGTATGTCCTGCAGGGCCACAGTGTGGTATGTCCTGCATGGCCACTGTGGCGTATGCGTAACATTTTTCCTATGGTAGAGGAGGCAGTCTTGAGAGCTGTCCTGCATGGTCACGGTGGCATATGTCCAGCATGGCCACTGTGGCGTATGTCCAGCAGGGCCACAGTTGCGTATGTCCAGCAGGGCCACAGTGGCGTATGTCCTGCATGGCCACTGTGGCGTATGTCCAGCAGGGCCACTGTGGCGTGTGTCCAGCATGGCCACTGTGACGTATGTCCAGCAGGGCCACTGTGGCGTATGTCCAGCAGGGCCACAGTGGCGTATGTCCAGCAGGGCCACTGTGGCGTATGTCCTGCATGGCCATTGAGGCGTATGCGTAACATTTCTCGTATGGTAGAGGAGGCAGTCTTGAGAGCTGTCCTGCATGGCCACGGCGTATGTCTAGCATGGCCACTGTGGCGTATGTCCAGCAGGGCCACAGTGCCGTATGTCCTGCATGGCCACTGTGGCGTATGCGTAACATTTTTCGTATGGTAGAGGAGGCAGTCTTGAGAGCTGTCCTGCACGGTGGCATATGTCCAGCAGGGCCACTGTGGCGTATGTCCAGCAGGGCCACAGTGGCGAATGTCCTGCAGCGCCACTGCGGCGTATGTCCAGCATGGCCACTGTGTCGTATGCGTAACATTTTTCGTATGGTAGAGGAGGCAGTCTTGAGAGCTGTCCTGCATGGCCACGGTGGCATATGTCCAGCAGGGCCACAGTGGCGTATGTCCTGCATGGCCACTGTGGCGTATGTCCAGCAGGGCCACAGTGGCGTATGTCCAGCATGGCCACAGTGGCGTACGTCCTGCATGGCCACTGTGGCGTATGTCCAGCAGGGCCACTGTGGCGTATGTCCAGCAGGGCCACAGTGGCGTATGTCCAGCAGGCCCACAGTGACGTATGTCCTACATTACCACTGTGGCGTATGTCCAGCAGGGCCACTGTGGCGTATGCGTTACATTTTTCGTATGGTAGAGGAGGCAGTCTTGAGAGCTGTCCTGCATGGCCACGGTGGCATATTTCCAGCATGGCCACAGTGGCGTATGTCCAGCAGGGCCAATGTGGCGTATATCCAGCAGGGCCACAGTGGCGTATGTCCAGCAGGGCCACAGTGGCGTATGTCCTGCATGGCCACTGTGGCGTATGTCCAGCAGGGCCACTGTGGCGTATGCGTTACATTTTTCGTATGGTAGAGGAGGCAGTCTTGAGAGTTGTCCTGCATGGCAACTGTGGCGTATGTCCAGCATGGCCACTGTGGCGTATGTCCAGAAGGGCCACTGTGGCGTATGCGTTACATTTTTCGTATGGTAGAGGAGGCAGTCTTGAGAGCTTTCCTGCATGGCCACGGTGGCATATGTGCAGCAGGGCCACGGTGGCGTATGTCCAGCAGGGCCACGGTGGCGTATGTCCAGCAGGGCCACTGTGGCGTATGTCCAGCAGGGCCACTGTGGCGTATGTCCAGCAGGGCCACTGTGGCGTATGCGTTACATTTTTCGTATTGTAGAGGAGGCAGTCTTGAGAGTTGTCCTGCATGGCAACTGTGGCGTATGTCCAGCATGGCCACTGTGGCGTATGTCCAGCAGGGCCACTGTGGCGTATGCGTTACATTTTTCGTATGGTAGAGGAGGCAGTCTTGAGAGCTTTCCTGCATGGCCACGGTGGCATATGTCCAGCAGGGCCACGGTGGCGTATGTCCAGCAGGGCCACAGTGGCGTATGTCCAGCAGGGCCACTGTGGCGTATGTCCAGCAGGGCCACAGTGGCGTATGTCCTGCAGGGCCACAGAGGCGTATGTCCTGCAGGGCCACTGTGGCGTATGTCCAGCATGGCCACTGTGGCGTATGTCCAGCAGGGCCACTGTGGCGTATGCGTTACATTTTTCGTATGGTAGAGGAGGCAGTCTTGAGAGCTTTCCTGCATGGCCACGGTGGCATATGTCCAGCAGGGCCACGGTGGCGTATGTCCAGCAGGGCCACAGTGGCGTATGTCCAGCAGGGCCACTGTGGCGTATGTCCTGCATGGCCACTGTGGCGTATGCGTAACATTTCTCGTATGGTAGAGGAGGCAGTCTTGAGAGCTGTCCTGCATGGCAACGGCGTATGTCTAGCATGGCCACTGTGGCGTATGTCCAGCAGGGCCACAGTGCCGTATGTCCTGCATGGCCACTGTGGCGTATGCGTAACATTTTTCGTATTGTAGAGGAGGCAGTCTTGAGAGTTGTCCTGCATGGCAACTGTGGCGTATGTCCAGAATGGCCACTGTGGCGTATGTCCAGCAGGGCCACAGTGGCGTATGTCCAGCAGCGCCACTGCGGCGTATGTCCAGCAGGGCCACAGTGGCGTATGTCCTGCAGGGCCACTGTGGCGTATGTCCTGCATGGCTACTGTGCCGTATGCGTAACATTTTTCGTATGGTAGAGGAGGCAGTCTTGAGAGCTGTCCTGCACGGTGGCATATGTCCAGCAGGGCCACTGTGGCGTATGTCCAGCAGGGCCACAGTGGCGAATGTCCTGCAGGGCCACAGTGGCGTATGTCCTGCATGGCCACTGTGGCGTATGTCCAGCAGGGCCACAGTGGCGTATGTCCAGCATGGCCACAGTGGCGTACGTCCTGCATGGCCACTGTGGCGTATGTCCAGCAGGGCCACTGTGGCGTATGTCCAGCAGGGCCACAGTGGCGTATGTCCAGCAGGCCCACAGTGACGTATGTCCTACATTACCACTGTGGCGTATGTCCAGCAGGGCCACTGTGGCGTGTGTCCAGCATGGCCACTGTGGCGTATGTCCAGCAGGGCCACTGTGGCGTATGTCCAGCAGGGCCACAGTGGCGTATGTCCAGCAGGGCCACTGTGGCGTATGTCCTGCATGGCCACTGTGGCGTATGCGAAACATTTTTCGTATGGTAGAGGAGGCAGTCTTGAGAGCTGTCCTGCATGGCCACGGTGGCATATGTCCAGCATGGCCACTGTGGCGTATGTCCAGCAGGGCCACAGTAGCGTATGTCCAGCAGGGCCACAGTGGCGTATGTCCCGCATGGCCACTGTGGCGTATGTCCAGCAGGGCCACTATGGCGTGTGTCCAGCATGGCCACTGTGACGTATGTCCAGCAGGGCCACTGTGGCGTATGTCCAGCAGGGCCACAGTGGCGTATGTCCAGCAGGGCCACTGTGGCGTATGTCCTGCATGGCCACTGTGGCGTATGCGTAACATTTCTCGTATGGTAGAGGAGGCAGTCTTGAGAGCTGTCCTGCATGGCCACGGCGTATGTCTAGCATGGCCACTGTGGCGTATGTCCAGCAGGGCCACAGTGCCGTATGTCCTGCATGGCCACTGTGGCGTATGCGTAACATTTTTCGTATGGTAGAGGAGGCAGTCTTGAGAGTTGTCCTGCATGGCAACTGTGGCGTATGTCCAGAATGGCCACTGTGGCGTATGTCCAGCAGGGCCACAGTGGCGTATGTCCAGCAGCGCCACTGCGGCGTATGTCCAGCAGGGCCACAGTGGCGTATGTCCTGCAGGGCCACAGTGTGGTATGTCCTGCATGGCCACTGTGGCGTATGCGTAACATTTTTCGTATGGTAGAGGAGGCAGTCTTGAGAGCTGTCCTGCATGGCCACTGTGGCGTATGCGTAACATTCTTCGTATGGTAGAGGAGGCAGTCTTGAGAGTTGTCCTGCATGGCAACTGTGGCGTATGTCCAGAATGGCCACTGTGGCGTATGTCCAGCAGGGCCACGGTGGCATATGTCCAGCATGGCCACTGTGGCGTATGTCCAGCAGGGCCACAGTAGCGTATGTCCAGCAGGGCCACAGTGGCGTATGTCCCGCATGGCCACTGTGGCGTATGTCCAGCAGGGCCACTGTGGCGTATGTCCTGCATGGCCACTGTGGCGTATGCGTAACATTTTTCGTATGGTAGAGGAGGCAGTCTTGAGAGTTGTCCTGCATGGCAACTGTGGCGTATGTCCAGAATGGCCACTGTGGCCTATGTCCAGCAGCGCCACTGCGGCGTATGTCCAGCAGGGCCACAGTGGCGTATGTCCAGCAGGGCCACTGTGGCGTATGTCCAGCAGGGCCACAGTGGCGTATGTCCAGCAGGGCCACTGTGGCGTATGTCCTGCATGGCCACTGTGGCGTATGCGTAACATTTTTCGTATGGTAGAGGAGGCAGTCTTGAGAGCTGTCCTGCATGGCCACTGTGGCGTATGCGTAACATTTTTCGTATGGTAGAGGAGGCAGTCTTGAGAGTTGTCCTGCATGGCAACTGTGGCGTATGTCCAGAATGGCCACTGTGGCGTATGTCCAGCAGGGCCACAGTGGCGTATGTCCAGCAGCGCCACTGCGGCGTATGTCCAGCAGGGCCACAGTGGCGTATGTCCTGCAGGGCCACAGTGTGGTATGTCCTGCATGGCCACTGTGGCGTATGCGTAACATTTTTCGTATGGTAGAGGAGGCAGTCTTGAGAGCTGTCCTGCATGGCCACTGTGGCGTATGCGTAACATTTTTCGTATGGTAGAGGAGGCAGTCTTGAGAGTTGTCCTGCATGGCAACTGTGGCGTATGTCCAGAATGGCCACTGTGGCGTATGTCCAGCAGGGCCACAGTGGCGTATGTCCAGCAGCGCCACTGCGGCGTATGTCCAGCAGGGCCACAGTGGCGTATGTCCTGCAGGGCCACTGTGGCGTATGTCCTGCATGGCTACTGTGCCGTATGCGTAACATTTTTCGTATGGTAGAGGAGGCAGTCTTGAGAGCTGTCCTGCACGGTGGCATATGTCCAGCAGGGCCACTGTGGCGTATGTCCAGCAGGGCCACAGTGGCGAATGTCCTGCAGGGCCACAGTGGCGTATGTCCTGCATGGCCACTGTGGCGTATGTCCAGCAGGGCCACAGTGGCGTATGTCCAGCATGGCCACAGTGGCGTACGTCCTGCATGGCCACTGTGGCGTATGTCCAGCAGGGCCACTGTGGCGTATGTCCAGCAGGGCCACAGTGGCGTATGTCCAGCAGGCCCACAGTGACGTATGTCCTACATTACCACTGTGGCGTATGTCCAGCAGGGCCACTGTGGCGTGTGTCCAGCATGGCCACTGTGGCGTATGTCCAGCAGGGCCACTGTGGCGTATGTCCAGCAGGGCCACAGTGGCGTATGTCCAGCAGGGCCACTGTGGCGTATGTCCTGCATGGCCACTGTGGCGTATGCGTAACATTTTTCGTATGGTAGAGGAGGCAGTCTTGAGAGCTGTCCTGCATGGCCACGGTGGCATATGTCCAGCATGGCCACTGTGGCGTATGTCCAGCAGGGCCACAGTAGCGTATGTCCAGCAGGGCCACAGTGGCGTATGTCCCGCATGGCCACTGTGGCGTATGTCCAGCAGGGCCACTATGGCGTGTGTCCAGCATGGCCACTGTGACGTATGTCCAGCAGGGCCACTGTGGCGTATGTCCAGCAGGGCCACAGTGGCGTATGTCCAGCAGGGCCACTGTGGCGTATGTCCTGCATGGCCACTGTGGCGTATGCGTAACATTTCTCGTATGGTAGAGGAGGCAGTCTTGAGAGCTGTCCTGCATGGCCACGGCGTATGTCTAGCATGGCCACTGTGGCGTATGTCCAGCAGGGCCACAGTGCCGTATGTCCTGCATGGCCACTGTGGCGTATGCGTAACATTTTTCGTATGGTAGAGGAGGCAGTCTTGAGAGTTGTCCTGCATGGCAACTGTGGCGTATGTCCAGAATGGCCACTGTGGCGTATGTCCAGCAGGGCCACAGTGGCGTATGTCCAGCAGCGCCACTGCGGCGTATGTCCAGCAGGGCCACAGTGGCGTATGTCCTGCAGGGCCACAGTGTGGTATGTCCTGCATGGCCACTGTGGCGTATGCGTAACATTTTTCGTATGGTAGAGGAGGCAGTCTTGAGAGCTGTCCTGCATGGCCACTGTGGCGTATGCGTAACATTTTTCGTATGGTAGAGGAGGCAGTCTTGAGAGTTGTCCTGCATGGCAACTGTGGCGTATGTCCAGAATGGCCACTGTGGCGTATGTCCAGCAGGGCCACGGTGGCATATGTCCAGCATGGCCACTGTGGCGTATGTCCAGCAGGGCCACAGTAGCGTGTGTCCAGCATGGCCACTGTGACGTATGTCCAGCAGGGCCACTGTGGCGTATGTCCAGCAGGGCCACAGTGGCGTATGTCCAGCAGGGCCACTGTGGCGTATGCCCTGCATGGCCACTGTGGCGTATGCGTAACATTTCTCGTATGGTAGAGGAGGCAGTCTTGAGAGCTGTCCTGCATGGCCACGGCGTATGTCTAGCATGGCCACTGTGGCGTATGTCCAGCAGGGCCACAGTGCCGTATGTCCTGCATGGCCACTGTGGCGTATGCGTAACATTTTTCGTATGGTAGAGGAGGCAGTCTTGAGAGTTGTCCTGCATGGCAACTGTGGCGTATGTCCAGAATGGCCACTGTGGCGTATGTCCAGCAGGGCCACAGTTGCGTATGTCCAGCAGGGCCACAGTGGCGTATGTCCTGCATGGCCACTGTGGCGTATGTCCTGCATGGCCACTGTGGCGTATGTCCAGCAGGGCCACTGTGGCGTGTGTCCAGCATGGCCACTGTGACGTATGTCCAGCAGGGCCACTGTGGCGTATGTCCAGCAGGGCCACAGTGGCGTATGTCCAGCAGGGCCACTGTGGCGTATGTCCAGCAGGGCCACAGTGGCGTATGTCCAGCAGGGCCACTGTGGCGTATGCCCTGCATGGCCACTGTGGCGTATGCGTAACATTTCTCGTATGGTAGAGGAGGCAGTCTTGAGAGCTGTCCCGCATGGCCACGGCGTATGTCTAGCATGGCCACTGTGGCGTATGTCCAGCAGGGCCACAGTGCCGTATGTCCTGCATGGCCACTGTGGCGTATGCGTAACATTTTTCGTATGGTAGAGGAGGCAGTCTTGAGAGTTGTCCTGCATGGCAACTGTGGCGTATGTCCAGAATGGCCACTGTGGCGTATGTCCAGCAGGGCCACAGTTGCGTATGTCCAGCAGGGCCACAGTGGCGTATGTCCTGCATGGCCACTGTGGCGTATGTCCAGCAGGGCCACTGTGGCGTGTGTCCAGCATGGCCACTGTGACGTATGTCCAGCAGGGCCACTGTGGCGTATGTCCAGCAGGGCCACAGTGGCGTATGTCCAGCAGGGCCACTGTGGCGTATGTCCTGCATGGCCATTGAGGCGTATGCGTAACATTTCTCGTATGGTAGAGAAGGCAGTCTTGAGAGCTGTCCTGCATGGCCACGGCGTATGTCTAGCATGGCCACTGTGGCGTATGTCCAGCAGGGCCACAGTGCCGTATGTCCTGCATGGCCACTGTGGCGTATGCGTAACATTTTTCGTATGGTAGAGGAGGCAGTCTTGAGAGCTGTCCTGCACGGTGGCATATGTCCAGCAGGGCCACAGTGGCGTATGTCCAGCAGGGCCACAGTGGCGAATGTCCTGCAGCGCCACTGCGGCGTATGTCCAGCATGGCCACTGTGTCGTATGCGTAACATTTTTCGTATGGTAGAGGAGGCAGTCTTGAGAGCTGTCCTGCATGGCCACGGTGGCATATGTCCAGCAGGGCCACAGTGGCGTATGTCCTGCATGGCCACTGTGGCGTATGTCCAGCAGGGCCACAGTGACGTATGTCCTGCAGGGCCACAGAGGCGTATGTCCTGCAGGGCCACTGTGGCGTATGTCCAGCATGACCCCTGTGGCGTATGTCGAGCAGGGCCACAGTGGCGTATGTCCTGCAGGGCCACTGTGGCGTATGTCCTGCATGGCTACTGTGCCGTATGCGTAACATTTTTCGTATGGTAGAGGAGGCAGTCTTGAGAGCTGTCCTGCACGGTGGCATATGTCCAGCAGGGCCACAGTGGCGTATGTCCAGCAGGGCCACAGTGGCGAATGTCTTGCAGCGCCACTGCGGCGTATGTCCAGCATGGCCACTGTGTCGTATGTCTAACATTTTTCGTATGGTAGAGGAGGCAGTCTTGAGAGTTATCCTGCATGGCAACTGTGGCGTATGGCCAGCATGGCCACTGTGGCGTATGTCCTGCTAGGCCACTGTGGCGTATATCCAGCAGGGCAACTGTGGCGTATGCGTTACATTTTTCGTATGGTAGAGGAGGCAGTCTTGAGAGCTGTCCTGCATGGCCACGGTGGCATATGTCCAGCAGGGCCACTGTTGCGTATGTCCAGCAGGGCAACTGTGGCGTATGCGTTACATTTTTCGTATGGTAGAGGAGGCAGTCTTGAGAGCTGTCCTGCATGGCCACGGTGGCATATGTCCAGCAGGGCCACTGTTGCGTATGTCCAGCAGGGCCACTGTGGCGTATGTCCTGCAGGGCCACTGTGGCGTATGTCCAGCAGGGCCACTGTGGCGTATGTCCAGCATGGCCACTGTGGCGTATGTCCAGCAGGGCCACAGTGGCGTATGTCCAGCATGGCCACTGTGGCGTATGTCCAGCAGGGCCACAGTGGCGTATGTCCTGCAGGGCCACAGTGGCGTATGTCCTGCAGGGCCACTGTGGCGTATGTCCTGCATGGCTACTGTGCCGTATGCGTAACATTTTTCGTATGGTAGAGGAGGCAGTCTTGAGAGCTGTCCTGCACGGTGGCATATGTCCAGCAGGGCCACTGTGGCGTATGTCCAGCATGGCCACTGTGGCGTATGTCCAGCAGGGCCACTGTGGCGTATGCGTTACATTTTTCGTATGGTAGAGGAGGCAGTCTTGAGAGCTTTCCTGCATGGCCACGGTGGCATATGTCCAGCAGGGCCACGGTGGCGTATGTCCAGCAGGGCCACAGTGGCGTATGTCCAGCAGGGCCACTGTGGCGTATGTCCAGCAGGGCCACAGTGGCGTATGTCCTGCAGGGCCACAGAGGCGTATGTCCTGCAGGGCCACTGTGGCGTATGTCCAGCATGGCCACTGTGGCGTATGTCCAGCAGGGCCACTGTGGCGTATGCGTTACATTTTTCGTATGGTAGAGGAGGCAGTCTTGAGAGCTTTCCTGCATGGCCACGGTGGCATATGTCCAGCAGGGCCACGGTGGCGTATGTCCAGCAGGGCCACAGTGGCGTATGTCCAGCAGGGCCACTGTGGCGTATGTCCTGCATGGCCACTGTGGCGTATGCGTAACATTTCTCGTATGGTAGGGGAGGCAGTCTTGAGAGCTGTCCTGCATGGCAACGGCGTATGTCTAGCATGGCCACTGTGGCGTATGTCCAGCAGGGCCACAGTGCCGTATGTCCTGCATGGCCACTGTGGCGTATGCGTAACATTTTTCGTATGGTAGAGGAGGCAGTCTTGAGAGTTGTCCTGCATGGCAACTGTGGCGTATGTCCAGAATGGCCACTGTGGCGTATGTCCAGCAGGGCCACAGTGGCGTATGTCCAGCAGCGCCACTGCGGCGTATGTCCAGCAGGGCCACAGTATCGTATGTCCTGCAGGGCCACTGTGGCGTATGTCCTGCATGGCTACTGTGCCGTATGCGTAACATTTTTCGTATGGTAGAGGAGGCAGTCTTGAGAGCTGTCCTGCACGGTGGCATATGTCCAGCAGGGCCACTGTGGCGTATGTCCAGCAGGGCCACAGTGGCGAATGTCCTGCAGGGCCACAGTGGCGTGTGTCCTGCATGGCCACTGTGGCGTATGTCCAGCAGGGCCACAGTGGCGTATGTCCAGCATGGCCACAGTGGCGTACGTCCTGCATGGCCACTGTGGCGTATGTCCAGCAGGGCCACTGTGGCGTATGTCCAGCAGGGCCACAGTGGCGTATGTCCAGGAGGCCCACAGTGACGTATGTCCTACATTACCACTGTGGCGTATGTCCAGCAGGGCCACTGTGGCGTGTGTCCAGCATGGCCACTGTGGCGTATGTCCAGCAGGGCCACTGTGGCGTATGTCCAGCAGGGCCACAGTGGCGTATGTCCAGCAGGGCCACTGTGGCGTATGTCCTGCATGGCCAATGTGGCGTATGCGTAACATTTTTCGTATGGTAGAGGAGGCAGTCTTGAGAGCTGTCCTGCATGGCCACGGTGGCATATGTCCAGCATGGCCACTGTGGCGTATGTCCAGCAGGGCCACAGTAGCGTATGTCCAGCAGGGCCACAGTGGCGTATGTCCCGCATGGCCACTGTGGCGTATGTCCAGCAGGGCCACTATGGCGTGTGTCCAGCATGGCCACTGTGACGTATGTCCAGCAGGGCCACTGTGGCGTATGTCCAGCAGGGCCACAGTGGCGTATGTCCAGCAGGGCCACTGTGGCGTATGTCCTGCATGGCCACTGTGGCGTATGCGTAACATTTCTCGTATGGTAGAGGAGGCAGTCTTGAGAGCTGTCCTGCATGGCCACGGCGTATGTCTAGCATGGCCACTGTGGCGTATGTCCAGCAGGGCCACAGTGCCGTATGTCCTGCATGGCCACTGTGGCGTATGCGTAACATTTTTCGTATGGTAGAGGAGGCAGTCTTGAGAGTTGTCCTGCATGGCAACTGTGGCGTATGTCCAGAATGGCCACTGTGGCGTATGTCCAGCAGGGCCACAGTGGCGTATGTCCAGCAGCGCCACTGCGGCGTATGTCCAGCAGGGCCACAGTGGCGTATGTCCTGCAGGGCCACAGTGTGGTATGTCCAGCAGGGCCACAGTGGCGTATGTCCAGCAGGGCCACAGTGCCGTATGTCCTGCATGGCCACTGTGGCGTATGCGTAACATTTTTCGTATGGTAGAGGAGGCAGTCTTGAGAGTTGTCCTGCATGGCAACTGTGGCGTATGTCCAGAATGGCCACTGTGGCGTGTGTCCAGCATGGCCACTGTGGCGTGTGTCCAGCATGGCCACTGTGGCGTATGTCCAGCAGGGCCACTGTGGCGTATGTCCAGCAGGGCCACAGTGGCGTATGTCCAGCAGGGCCACAGTGCCGTATGTCCTGCATGGCCACTGTGGCGTATGCGTAACATTTTTCGTATGGTAGAGGAGGCAGTCTTGAGAGCTGTCCTGCATGGCCACTGTGGCGTATGCGTAACATTTTTCGTATGGTAGAGGAGGCAGTCTTGAGAGTTGTCCTGCATGGCAACTGTGGCGTATGTCCAGAATGGCCACTGTGGCGTATGTCCAGCAGGGCCACGGTGGCATATGTCCAGCATGGCCACTGTGGCGTATGTCCAGCAGGGCCACAGTAGCGTATGTCCAGCAGGGCCACAGTGGCGTATGTCCCGCATGGCCACTGTGGCGTATGTCCAGCAGGGCCACTATGGCGTGTGTCCAGCATGGCCACTGTGACGTATGTCCAGCAGGGCCACTGTGGCGTATGTCCAGCAGGGCCACAGTGGCGTATGTCCAGCAGGGCCACTGTGGCGTATGTCCTGCATGGCCACTGTGGCGTATGCGTAACATTTCTCGTATGGTAGAGGAGGCAGTCTTGAGAGCTGTCCTGCATGGCCACGGCGTATGTCTAGCATGGCCACTGTGGCGTATGTCCAGCAGGGCCACAGTGCCGTATGTCCTGCATGGCCACTGTGGCGTATGCGTAACATTTTTCGTATGGTAGAGGAGGCAGTCTTGAGAGTTGTCCTGCATGGCAACTGTGGCGTATGTCCAGCATGGCCACTGTGGCGTATGTCCAGCAGGGCCACAGTTGCGTATGTCCAGCAGGGCCACAGTGGCGTATGTCCTGCATGGCCACTGTGGCGTATGTCCAGCAGGGCCACTGTGGCGTGTGTCCAGCATGGCCACTGTGACGTATGTCCAGCAGGGCCACTGTGGCGTATGTCCAGCAGGGCCACAGTGGCGTATGTCCAGCAGGGCCACTGTGGCGTATGCCCTGCATGGCCACTGTGGCGTATGCGTAACATTTCTCGTATGGTAGAGGAGGCAGTCTTGAGAGCTGTCCTGCATGGCCACGGCGTATGTCTAGCATGGCCACTGTGGCGTATGTCCAGCAGGGCCACAGTGCCGTATGTCCTGCATGGCCACTGTGGCGTATGCGTAACATTTTTCGTATAGTAGAGGAGGCAGTCTTGAGAGCTGTCCTGCACGGTGGCATATGTCCAGCAGGGCCACAGTGGCGTATGTCCAGCAGGGCCACAGTGGCGAATGTCCTGCAGCGCCACTGCGGCGTATGTCCAGCATGGCCACTGTGTCGTATGCGTAACATTTTTCGTATGTTAGAGGAGGCAGTCTTGAGAGCTGTCCTGCATGGCCACGGTGGCATATGTCCAGCAGGGCCACAGTGGCGTATGTCCTGCATGGCCACTGTGGCGTATGTCCAGCAGGGCCACAGTGACGTATGTCCTGCAGGGCCACAGAGGCGTATGTCCTGCAGGGCCACTGTGGCGTATGTCCAGCATGGCCCCTGTGGCGTATGTCGAGCAGGGCCACAGTGGCGTATGTCCTGCAGGGCCACTGTGGCGTATGTCCTGCATGGCTACTGTGCCGTATGCGTAACATTTTTCGTATGGTAGAGGAGGCAGTCTTGAGAGCTGTCCTGCACGGTGGCATATGTCCAGCAGGGCCACAGTGGCGTATGTCCTGCATGGCCACTGTGGCGTATGTCCAGCAGGGCCACAGTGACGTATGTCCTGCAGGGCCACAGAGGCGTATGTCCTGCAGGGCCACTGTGGCGTATGTCCAGCATGGCCCCTGTGGCGTATGTCGAGCAGGGCCACAGTGGCGTATGTCCTGCAGGGCCACTGTGGCGTATGTCCTGCATGGCTACTGTGCCGTATGCGTAACATTTTTCGTATGGTAGAGGAAGCAGTCTTGAGAGCTGTCCTGCATGGTCACGGTGGCATATGTCCAGCATGGCCACTGTGGCGTATGTCCAGCAGGGCCACAGTTGCGTATGTCCAGCAGGGCCACAGCGGCGTATGTCCTGCATGGCCACTGTGGCGTATGTCCAGCAGGGCCACAGTGACGTATGTCCTGCAGGGCCACAGAGGCGTATGTCCTGCAGGGCCACTGTGGCGTATGTCCAGCATGGCCCCTGTGGCGTATGTCGAGCAGGGCCACAGTGGCGTATGTCCTGCAGGGCCACTGTGGCGTATGTCCTGCATGGCTACTGTGCCGTATGCGTAACATTTTTCGTATGGTAGAGGAGGCAGTCTTGAGAGCTGTCCTGCACGGTGGCATATGTCCAGCAGGGCCACAGTGGCGTATGTCCAGCAGGGCCACAGTGGCGAATGTCTTGCAGCGCCACTGCGGCGTATGTCCAGCATGGCCACTGTGTCGTATGTCTAACATTTTTCGTATGGTAGAGGAGGCAGTCTTGAGAGT
Source organism: Eristalis intricaria (assembly GCA_964034865.1). NCBI lineage: Eukaryota > Metazoa > Arthropoda > Insecta > Diptera > Syrphidae > Eristalis > Eristalis intricaria. The sequence goes on from CAXITZ010000134.1 coordinate 53,747, forward strand.
TATCCTGCATGGCAACTGTGGCGTATGGCCAGCATGGCCACTGTGGCGTATGTCCTGCATGGCCACTGTGGCGTATATCCAGCAGGGCAACTGTGGCGTATGCGTTACATTTTTCGTATGGTAGAGGAGGCAGTCTTGAGAGCTGTCCTGCATGGCCAAGGTGGCATATGTCCAGCAGGGCCACAGTGGCGTAAGTCCAGCAGGGCCACAGTGGCGTATGACCAGCAGGGCTACAGTGGCGTATGTCCTGCATGGCCACTGTGGCGTATATCCAGCAGGGCAACTGTGGCGTATGCGTTACATTTTTCGTATGGTAGAGGAGGCAGTCTTGAGAGCTGTCCTGCATGGCCACGGTGGCATATGTCCAGCAGGGCCACTGTTGCGTATGTCCAGCAGGGCCACTGTGGCGTATGTCCTGCAGGGCCACTGTGGCGTATGTCCAGCAGGGCCACTGTGGCGTATGTCCAGCATGGCCACTGTGGCGTATGTCCAGCAGGGCCACAGTGGCGTATGTCCAGCATGGCCACTGTTGCGTATGTCCAGCAGGGCCACTGTGGCGTATGTCCTGCAGGGCCACTGTGGCGTATGTCCAGCAGGGCCACAGTGGCGTACTGTGGCGTATGTCCAGCAGGGCCACTGTGGCGTATGTCCAGCATGGCCACTGTGGCGTATGTCCAGCATGGCCACTGTGGCGTATGTCCAGCAGGGCCACAGTGGCGTATGTCCTGCATGGCCACTGTGGCGTATGTCCTGCAGGGCCACTGTGGCGTATGTCCAGCAGGGCCACTGTGGCGTATGTCCAGCAGGGCCACTGTGGCGTATGTCCAGCATGGCCACTGTGGCGTATGTCCAGCAGGGCCACTGTGGCGTATGTCCAGCATGGCCACTGTGGCGTATGTCCAGCAGGGCCACAGTGGCGTATGTCCTGCATGGCCACTGTGGCGTATGACCAGCAGGGCCGCAGTGGCGTATGTCCAGCAGGGCCACAGTGGCGTATGTCCTGCAGGGCCACAGAGGCGTATGTCCAGCAGGGCCACTGTGGCGTATGTCCAGCATGGCCCCTGTGGCGTATGTCCAGCATGGCCACTGTGGCGTATGTCCAGCAGGGCCACAGTGGCGTATGTCCTGCATGGCCACTGTGGCGTATGACCAGCAGGGCCGCAGTGGCATATGTCCAGCAGGGCCACAGTGGCATATGTCCAGCAGGGCCACAGTGGCGTATGACCAGCAGGGCTACAGTGGCGTATGTCCTGCATGGCCACTGTGGCGTATATCCAGCAGGGAAACTGTGGCGTATGCGTTACATTTTTCGTATGGTAGAGGAGGCAGTCTTGAGAGCTGTCCTGCATGGCCACGGTGGCATATGTCCAGCAGGGCCACTGTTGCGTATGTCCAGCAGGGCCACTGTGGCGTATGTCCTGCAGGGCCACTGTGGCGTATGTCCAGCAGGGCCACAGTGGCGTATGTCCTGCATGGCCACTGTGGCGTATGACCAGCAGGGCCGCAGTGGCGTATGTCCTGCAGGGCCACTGTGGCGTATGTCCTGCATGGCTACTGTGCCGTATGCGTAACATTTTTCGTTTGGTAGAGGAGGCAGTCTTGAGAGCTGTCCTGCACGGTGGCATATGTCCAGCAGGGCCACAGTGGCGTATGTCCAGCAGGGCCACAGTGGCGAATGTCTTGCAGCGCCACTGCGGCGTATGTCCAGCATGGCCACTGTGTCGTATGTCTAACATTTTTCGTATGGTAGAGGAGGCAGTCTTGAGAGTTATCCTGCATGGCAACTGTGGCGTATGGCCAGCATGGCCACTGTGGCGTATGTCCTGCATGGCCACTGTGGCGTATATCCAGCAGGGCAACTGTGGCGTATGCGTTACATTTTTCGTATGGTAGAGGAGGCAGTCTTGAGAGCTGTCCTGCATGGCCAAGGTGGCATATGTCCAGCAGGGCCACAGTGGCATATGTCCAGCAGGGCCACAGTGGCGTATGACCAGCAGGGCTACAGTGGCGTATGTCCTGCATGGCCACTGTGGCGTATATCCAGCAGGGAAACTGTGGCGTATGCGTTACATTTTTCGTATGGTAGAGGAGGCAGTCTTGAGAGCTGTCCTGCATGGCCACGGTGGCATATGTCCAGCAGGGCCACTGTTGCGTATGTCCAGCAGGGCCACTGTGGCGTATGTCCTGCAGGGCCACTGTGGCGTATGTCCAGCAGGGCCACTGTGGCGTATGTCCAGCATGGCCACTGTGGCGTATGTCCAGCAGGGCCACAGTGGCGTATGTCCTGCATGGCCACTGTGGCGTATGACCAGCAAGGCCGCAGTGGCGTATGTCCTGCATGGCCACTGTGGCGTATGCGTAACATTTTTCGTATGGTAGAGGAGGCAGTCTTGAGAGTTATCCTTCATGGCAACTGTGGCATATGTCCAGCATGGCCACTGTGGCGTATGTCCTGCAGCGCCACTGCGGCGTATGTCCAGCATGGCCACTGTGGCGTATGTCCACCATGGCCACTGTGGCGTATGTCCAGCAGGGCCACTGTGGCGTATGTCCAGCAGGGCCACAGTGGCGTATGTCCTGCATGGCCACTGTGGCGTATGACCAGCAGGGCCACAGTGGCGTATGTCCTGCATGGCCACTGTGGCGTATGTCCAGCAGGGCCACAGTGGCGTATGTCCTGCAGGGCCACAGAGGCGTATGTCCTGCAGGGCCACTGTGGCGTATGTCCAGCATGGCCCCTGTGGCGTATGTCGAGCAGGGCCACAGTGGCGTATGTCCTGCAGGGCCACTGTGGCGTATGTCCTGCATGGCTACTGTGCCGCATGCGTAACATTTTTCGTATGGTAGAGGAGGCAGTCTTGAGAGCTGTCCTGCACGGTGGCATATGTCCAGCAGGGCCACAGTGGCGTATGTCCAGCAGGGCCACAGTGGCGAATGTCTTGCAGCGCCACTGCGGCGTATGTCCAGCATGGCCACTGTGTCGTATGTCTAACATTTTTCGTATGGTAGAGGAGGCAGTCTTGAGAGTTATCCTGCATGGCAACTGTGGCGTATGGCCAGCATGGCCACTGTGGCGTATGTCCTGCATGGCCACTGTGGCGTATATCCAGCAGGGCAACTGTGGCGTATGCGTTACATTTTTCGTATGGTAGAGGAGGCAGTCTTGAGAGCTGTCCTGCATGGCCAAGGTGGCATATGTCCAGCAGGGCCACAGTGGCACATGTCCAGCAGGGCCACAGTAGCGTATGACCAGCAGGGCTACAGTGGCGAATGTCCTGCATGGCCACTGTGGCGTATATCCAGCAGGGCAACTGTGGCGTATGCGTTACATTTTTCGTATGGTAGAGGAGGCAGTCTTGAGAGCTGTCCTGCATGGCCACGGTGGCATATGTCCAGCAGGGCCACTGTTGCGTATGTCCAGCAGGGCCACTGTGGCGTATGTCCTGCAGGGCCACTGTGGCGTATGTCCAGCAGGACCACTGTGGCGTATGTCCAGCATGGCCACTGTGGCGTATGTCCAGCAGGGCCACAGTGGCGTATGTCCTGCATGGCCACTGTGGCGTATGACCAGCAGGGCCGCAGTGGCGTATGTCCTGCATGGCCACTGTGGCGTATGTCCAGCATGGCCACTGTGGCGTATGTCCTGCAGCGCCACTGCGGCGTATGTCCAGCATGGCCACTGTGGCGTATGTCCAGCAGGGCCACTGTGGCGTATGTCCAGCATGGCCATAGTGGCGTATGTCCTGCAGGGCCACTGTGGCGTATGTCCTGCATTGCCACTGTGGCGTATGCGTAACATTTTTCGTATGGTAGAGGAGGCAGTCTTGAGAGTTATCCTTCATGGCAACTGTGGCGTATGTCCAGCATGGCCACTGTGGCGAATGTCCTGCAGCGCCACTGCGGCGTATGTCCAGCATGGCCACTGTGGCGTATGTCCACCATGGCCACTGTGGCGTATGTCCAGCAGGGCCACTGTGGCGTATGTCCAGCAGGGCCACAGTGGCGTATGTCCTGCATGGCCACTGTGGCGTATGACCAGCAGGGCCGCAGTGGCGTATGTCCTGCATGGCCACTGTGGCGTATGTCCAGCATGGCCACTGTGGCGTATGTCCTGCAGGGCCACTGTGCCGTATGTCCAGCAGGGCCACTGTGGCGTATGTCCAGCATGGCCACTGTGGCGTATGTCCAGCAAGGCCACAGGGGCGTATGTCCAGCAGGGCCACTGTGGCGTATGTCCAGCAGGGCCACTGTGGCGTATGGCCAGCATGGCCACTGTGGCGTATGTCCTGCATGGCCACTGTGGCGTATATCCAGCAGGGCAACTGTGGCGTATGCGTTACATTTTTCGTATGGTAGAGGAGGCAGTCTTGAGAGCTGTCCTGCATGGCCAAGGTGGCATATGTCCAGCAGGGCCACGGTGGCATATGTCCAGCAGGGCACAGTGGCGTATGTCCCGCAGGGCCACTGTGGTGTATGTCCAGCATGGCCACTGTGGCGTATGTCCAGCATGGCCACTGTGGCGTATGTCCAGCAAGGCCACAGGGACGTATGTCCAGCATGGCCACAGTGGCGTATGTCCTGCATGGCCACTGTGGCGTATGTCCTGCAGCGCCACTGCGGCGTATGTCCAGCATGGCCACTGTGGCGTATTTCCAGCAGGGCCACTGTGGCGTATGTCCTGCAGGGCCACTGTGGCGTATGTCCTGCATGGCCACTGTGGCGTATGTCCAGCGCATGTCCTGCAGCGCCACTGCGGCGTATGTCCAGCAGGGCCACAGTGGCGTATGTCCAGCATGGCCACTGTTGGACATACGTGGCGTATGACCAGCATGGCCACTGTGGCGTATGTCCAGCATGGCCACTGTGGCGTATGTCCAGCAGGACCACTGTGGCGTATACCCTGCAGGGCCACTGTGGCGTATGTCCTGCATGGCCACGGTGGCGTATGCGTAACATTTTTCGTATGGGAGAGGAGGCAGTCTTGAGAGTAGACCTGCATGGCAACTGTGGCGTACGTCCTGCATGGCCACTGTGGCGTATGTCCAGCATGGCCACTATGGCGTATGTCCAGCAGGGCCACAGTGGCGTATGTCCAGCAGGGCCACTTTGGCGTATGTCCAGCAGGGCCACTGTGGCGTATGTCCAGCAGGGCCACAGTGGCGTATGTCCTGCATGGCACTGTGGCGTATGTCCAGCAGGGCCACTGTGGCGTATGTCCAGCAGGGCCACTGTTGCTTATGTCCAGCAGGGCCACTGAGGCGTATGTCCAGCATGGCCACTGTGGCGTATGTCCAGCAGGGCCACAGTGGCGTATGTCCAGCATGGCCACTGTGGCGTATGTCCAGCAGGGCCACAGTGGCGTATGTCCAGCATGGCCACAGTGGCGTATGTCCAGCAGGGCCACTGTGGCGTATGTCCAGCAGGGCCACTGTGGCGTATGTCCAGCATGGCCACTGTGGCGTATGTCCAGCGTGCCCACAGTGGCGTATGTCCAGCAGGGCCACTGTGGCGTATGTCCAGCATGGCCACTGTGGCGTATGTCCAGCAGGGCCACAGTGGCGTATGTCCAGCATGGCCACTGTGGCGTATGTCCAGCGTATGTCCTGCAGGGCCACTGTGGCGTATGTCCAGCAGGGCCACTGTGGCGTATGTCCAGCATGGCCACTGTGGCGTATGTCCAGCGTATGTCCTGCAGGGCCACTGTGGCGTATGTCCAGCAGGGCCACTGTGGCGTATGTCCTGCATGGCCACTGTGGCGTATGTCCAGCGTATGTCCTGCAGGGCCACTGTGGCGTATGTCCAGCAGGGCCACTGTGGCGTATGTCCTGCAGGGCCACTGTGGCGTATGTCCAGCAGGGCCACTGTGGCGTATGTCCAGCAGGGCCACAGTGGCGTATGCCCTGCAGGGCCACAGTGGCGTATGTCCAGCAGGGCCACTGTGGCGTATGTCCAGCATGGCCACTGTGGCGTATGTCCAGCATGGCCACTATGGCGTATGTTTAGCAGGGCCACAGTGGCGTATGCCCTGCAGGGCCACAGTGGCGTATGTCCAGCATGGCCACTGTGGCGTATGTCCAGCGTGCCCACAGTGGCGTATGTCCAGCAGGGCCACTGTGGCGTATGTCCAGCATGGCCACTGTGGCGTATGTCCAGCAGGGCCACAGTGGCGTATGTCCAGCAGGGCCACAGTGGCGTATGTCCAGCAGGGCCACTGTGGCGTATGTCCAGCAGGGCCACAGTGGCGTATGTCCAGCAGGGCCACTGTGGCGTATGTCCAGCATGGCCACTGTGGCGTATGTCCAGCAGGGCCACTGTGGCGTATGTCCAGCATGGCCACTATGGCGTATGTCTAGCAGGGCCACAGTGGCGTATGCCCTGCAGGGCCACAGTGGCGTATGTCCAGCATGGCCACTGTGGCGTATGTCCAGCGTGCCCACAGTGGCGTATGCCCAGCAGGGCCACTGTGGCGTATGTCCAGCGTGCCCACAGTGGCGTATGCCCAGCAGGGCCACTGTGGCGTATGTCCAGCAGGGCCACTGTTGCTTGTGTCTAGCAGGGCCACAGTGGCGTATGTCCAGCATGGCCACTGTGGCGTATGTCCAGCAGGGCCACTGTTGCTTATGTCCAGCAGGGCCACTGTGGCGTATGTCCAGCATGGCCACCGTGGCGTATGTCCAGCAGGGCCACAGTGGCGTATGTCCAGCAGGGCCACAGTGGCGTATGTTCAGCAGGGCCACTGTGGCGTATGTCCAGCATGGCCACTGTGGCGTATGTCCAGCAGGGCCACTGTGGCGTACGTCCAGCATGCCCACCGTGGCGTATGTCCAGCAGGGCCACAGTGGCGTATGTCCAGCAGGGCCACAGTGGCGTATGTCCCGCAGGGCCACAGTGGCGTATGTCCTGCAGGGCCACTGTGGCGTATGTCCAGCAGGGCCACTGTTGCTTATGTCCAGCAGGGCCACTGTGGCGTATGTCCAGCATGGCCACTGTGGCGTATGTCCAGCAGGGCCACAGTGGCGTATGTCCAGCATGGCCACTGTGGCGTATGTCCAGCATGGCCACAGTGGCGTATGTCCAGCAGGGCCACTGTGGCGTATGTCCAGCATGGCCACTATGGCGTACGTCCAGCAGGGCCACAGTGGCGTATGCCCTGCAGGGCCACAGTGGCGTATGTCTAGCATGGCCACTGTGGCGTATGTCCAGCATGGCCACTATGGCGTACGTCCAGCAGGGCCACAATGGCGTATGTCCAGCAGGGCCACAGTGGCGTATGTCTAGCATGGCCACTGTGGCGTATGTCCAGCAGGGCCACTGTGGCGTATGTCCAGCATGGCCACTATGGCGTACGTCCAGCAGGGCCACAGTGGCGTATGCCCTGCAGGGCCACAGTGGCGTATGTCCAGCAGGGCCACAGTGGCGTATGCCCTGCAGGGCCACTGTGGCGTATGTCCTGCATGGCCACGGTGGCGTATGAGTAACATTTTTCGTATGGGAGAGGAGGCAGTAAGCATGGCCACTGTGGCGTATGTCCAGCATGGCCACTATGGCGTATGCCCTGCAGGGCCACAGTGGCGTATGTCCAGCAGGGCCACTGTGGCGTATGTCCAGCATGGCCACTGTGGCGTATGTCCAGCAGGGCCACAGTGGCGTATGTCCTGCATTTCACTGTGGCGTATGTCCAGCAGGGCCACTGTTGCTTATGTCCAGCAGGGCCACTGTGGCGTATGTCCAGCAGGGCCACTGTTGCTTATGTCCAGCAGGGCCACTGTGGCGTATGTCCAGCATGGCCACTGTGGCGTATGTCCAGCAGGGCCACAGTGGCGTATGTCCAGCAGGGCCACTGTGGCGTATGTCCAGCATGGCCACTGTGGCGTATGTCCAGCAGGGCCACAGTGGCGTATGTCCAGCAGGGCCACAGTGGCGTATGTCCTGCATGGCACTGTGGCGTATGTCCAGCAGGGTCACTGTGGCGTATGCCCAGCTGGGCCACTGTGGCGTATGTCCAGCAGGGCTACTGTTGCTTATGTCCAGCACGGCCACTGTGGCGTATGTCCAGCATGGCCACTGTGGCGTATGTCCAGCAGGGCCACAGTGGCGTATGTCCAGCAGGGCCACAGTGGCGTATGTCCAGCAGGGCCACTGTGGCGTATGTCCAGCAGGGCCACTGTGGCCTATGTCCAGCATGGCCACTGTGGCGTATGTCCAGCAGGGCCACTGTGGCGTACGTCCAGCATGCCCACTGTGGCGTATGTCCAGCAGGGCCACAGTGGCGTATGTCCAGCAGCGCCACTGTGGCGTATGTCCAGCAGGGCCACAGTGGCGGTATGTCCAGCATGGCCACGGTGGCGTATGCGTAACATTTTTCGTATGGGAGAGGAGGCAGTCTTGAGAGTTGTCCTGCATGGCAACTGTGGCGTACGTCCAGCATGGCGTATGTCCAGCAGGGCCACAGTGGCGTATGTCTAGCACGGCCACTGTGGCGTATGTCCAGCAGGGCCACTGTGCCGTATGTCCTGCATGGCCACGGTGGCGTATGCGTAACATTTTTCGTATGGTAGAGGAGGCAGTCTTGAGAGCTGTCCTGCATGGCCACGGTGGCATATGTCCAGCAGGGCCACAGTGGCGTATGGCCCGCAGGGCCACTGTGGCGTATGTCCAGCAGGGCCACAGTGGCGTATGTCCTGCAGGGGCACTGTGGCGTAAGTCCAGCAGGGCCACTGTGGCGTATGTCCAGCAGGGCCACTGTGGCGTATGTCCAGCATGGCCACTGTGGCGTATATCCAGCAGGGCCACAGTGGCGTATGTCCAGCAGGGCCACAGTGGCGTATGTCCAGCAGGGCCACTGTTGCGTATGTCCTGCATGGCCACTGTGGCGTATGCGTAACATTTTTCGTATGGTAGAGGAGGCAGTCTTGAGAGTTATCCTGCATGGCAACTGTGGCGTATGTCCAGCATGGCCACTGTGGCGTATGTCCTGCAGCGCCACTGCGGCGTATGTCCAGCATGGCCACTGTGGCGTATGTCCAGGAGGGCCACTGTGGCGTATGTCCAGCATGGCCACTGCGGCGTATATCCAGCAGGGCCACAGTGGCGTATGTCCAGCAGGGCCACTGTGGCGTATGTCCAGCAGGGCCACAGTGGCGTATGTCCAGCATGGCCACTGTGGCGTATGTCCAGCAGGGCCACAGTGGCGTATGTCCTGCAGGGCCACAGTGGCGTATGTCCTGCAGGGCCACTGTGGCGTATGTCCTGCATGGCTACTGTGCCGTATGCGTAACATTTTTCGTATGGTAGAGGAGGCAGTCTTGAGAGCTGTCCTGCACGGTGGCATATGTCCAGCAGGGCCACTGTGGCGTATGTCCAGCATGGCCACTGTGGCGTATGTCCAGCAGGGCCACTGTGGCGTATGCGTTACATTTTTCGTATGGTAGAGGAGGCAGTCTTGAGAGCTTTCCTGCATGGCCACGGTGGCATATGTCCAGCAGGGCCACGGTGGCGTATGTCCAGCAGGGCCACAGTGGCGTATGTCCAGCAGGGCCACTGTGGCGTATGTCCAGCAGGGCCACAGTGGCGTATGTCCTGCAGGGCCACAGAGGCGTATGGCCACTGTGGCGTATGTCCAGCATGGCCACTGTGGCGTATGTCCAGCAGGGCCACTGTGGCGTATGCGTTACATTTTTCGTATGGTAGAGGAGGCAGTCTTGAGAGCTTTCCTGCATGGCCACGGTAGCATATGTCCAGCAGGGCCACGGTGGCGTATGTCCAGCAGGGCCACAGTGGCGTATGTCCAGCAGGGCCACTGTGGCGTATGTCCTGCATGGCCACTGTGGCGTATGCGTAACATTTCTCGTATGGTAGAGGAGGCAGTCTTGAGAGCTGTCCTGCATGGCAACGGCGTATGTCTAGCATGGCCACTGTGGCGTATGTCCAGCAGGGCCACAGTGCCGTATGTCCTGCATGGCCACTGTGGCGTATGCGCAACATTTTTCGTATGGTAGAGGAGGCAGTCTTGAGAGTTGTCCTGCATGGCAACTGTGGCGTATGTCCAGAATGGCCACAGTGGCGTATGTCCTGCAGGGCCACTGTGGCGTATGTCCTGCATGGCCACTGTGGCGTATGTCCAGCGCATGTCCTGCAGCGCCACTGCGGCGTATGTCCAGCAGGGCCACAGTGGCGTATGTCCAGCATGGCCACTGTTGGACATACGTGGCGTATGACCAGCATGGCCACTGTGGCGTATGTCCAGCATGGCCACTGTGGCGTATGTCCAGCAGGACCACTGTGGCGTATACCCTGCAGGGCCACTGTGGCGTATGTCCTGCATGGCCACGGTGGCGTATGCGTAACATTTTTCGTATGGGAGAGGAGGCAGTCTTGAGAGTAGACCTGCATGGCAACTGTGGCGTACGTCCTGCATGGCCACTGTGGCGTATGTCCAGCATGGCCACTATGGCGTATGTCCAGCAGGGCCACTGTGGCGTATGTCCAGCAGGGCCACTGTGGCGTATGTCCAGCAGGGCCACTGTGGCGTATGTCCAGCAGGGCCACAGTGGCGTATGTCCTGCATGGCACTGTGGCGTATGTCCAGCAGGGTCACTGTGGCGTATGCCCAGCAGGGCCACTGTGGCGTATGTCCAGCAGGGCCACTATTGCTTATGTCCAGCAGGGCCACTGTGGCGTATGTCCAGCATGGCCACTGTGGCGTATGTCCAGCAGGGCCACAGTGGCGTATGTCCAGCATGGCCACTGTGGCGTATGTCCAGCAGGGCCACAGTGGCGTATGTCCAGCATGGCCACAGTGGCGTATGTCCAGCAGGGCCACTGTGGCGTATGTCCAGCAGGGCCACTGTGGCGTATGTCCAGCATGGCCACTGTGGCGTATGTCCAGCGTGCCCACAGTGGCGTATGTCCAGCAGGGCCACTGTGGCGTATGTCCAGCATGGCCACTGTGGCGTATGTCCAGCGTATGTCCTGCAGGGCCACTGTGGCGTATGTCCAGCAGGGCCACTGTGGCGTATGTCCTGCATGGCGACTGTGGCGTATGTCCAGCGTATGTCCTGCAGGGCCACTGTGGCGTATGTCCAGCAGGGCCACTGTGGCGTATGTCCTGCAGGGCCACTGTGGCGTATGTCCAGCAGGGCCACTGTGGCGTATGTCCAGCAGGGCCACAGTGGCGTATGCCCTGCAGGGCCACAGTGGCGTATGTCCAGCAGGGCCACTGTGGCGTATGTCCAGCATGGCCACTGTGGCGTATGTCCAACATGGCCACTATGGCGTATGTTTAGCAGGGCCACAGTGGCGTATGCCCTGCAGGGCCACAGTGGCGTATGTACAGCATGGCCACTGTGGCGTATGTCCAGCGTGCCCACAGTGGCGTATGTCCAGCAGGGCCACTGTGGCGTATGTCCAGCATGGCCACTGTGGCGTATGTCCAGCAGGGCCACAGTGGCGTATGTCCAGCAGGGCCACAGGGGCGTATGTCCAGCAGGGCCTCTGTGGCGTATGTCCAGCATGGCCACTGTGGCGTATGTCCAGCAGGGCCACAGTGGCGTATGTCCAGCAGGGCCACAGTGGCGTATGTCCAGCAGGGCCACTGTGGCGTATGTCCAGCATGGCCACTGTGGCGTATGTCCAGCAGGGCCACTGTGGCGTATGTCCAGCATGGCCACTATGGCGTATGTCTAGCAGGGCCACAGTGGCGTATGCCCTGCAGGGCCACAGTGGCGTATGTCCAGCATGGCCACTGTGGCGTATGTCCAGCGTGCCCACAGTGGCGTATGCCCAGCAGGGCCACTGTGGCGTATGTCCAGCGTGCCCACAGTGGCGTATGCCCAGCAGGGCCACTGTGGCGTATGTCCAGCAGGGCCACTGTTGCTTGTGTCTAGCAGGGCCACAGTGGCGTATGTCCAGCATGGCCACTGTGGCGTATGTCCAGCGTGCCCACAGTGGCGTGTGCCCAGCAGGGCCACTGTGGCGTATGTCCAGCAGGGCCACTGTTGCTTATGTCCAGCAGGGCCACTGTGGCGTATGTCCAGCATGGCCACCGTGGCGTATGTCCAGCAGGGCCACAGTGGCGTATGTCCAGCAGGGCCACAGTGGCGTATGTTCAGCAGGGCCACTGTGGCGTATGTCCAGCATGGCCTCTGTGGCGTATGTCCAGCAGGGCCACTGTGGCGAATGTCCAGCATGGCCACTGTGGCGTATGTCCAGCAGGGCCACTGTGGCGTACGTCCAGCATGCCCACCGTGGCGTATGTCCAGCAGGGCCACAGTGGCGTATGTCCAGCAGGGCCACAGTGGCGTATGTCCCGCAGGGCCACAGTGGCGTATGTCCTGCAGGGCCACTGTGGCGTATGTCCAGCAGGGCCACTGTTGCTTATGTCCAGCAGGGCCACTGTGGCGTATGTCCAGCATGGCCACTGTGGCGTATGTCCAGCAGGGCCACAGTGGCGTATGTCCAGCATGGCCACTGTGGCGTATGTCCAGCATGGCCACAGTGGCTTATGTCCAGCAGGGCCACTGTGGCGTATGTCCAGCATGGCCACTATGGCGTACGTCCAGCAGGGCCACAGTGGCGTATGCCCTGCAGGGCCACAGTGGCGTATGTCCAGCAGGGCCACTGTGGCGTATGTCCTGCAGGGCCACTGTGTCGTATGTCCAGCAGGGCCACTGTGGCGTATGTCCAGCAGGGCCACAGTGGCGTATGCCCAGCAGGGCCACTGTGGCGTATGTCCAGCAGGGCCACTGTTGCTTGTGTCTAGCAGGGCCACAGTGGCGTATGTCCAGCATGGCCACTGTGGCGTATGTCCAGCGTGCCCACAGTGGCGTGTGCCCAGCAGGGCCACTGTGGCGTATGTCCAGCGTGCCCACAGTGGCGTATGCCCAGCAGGGCCACTGTGGCGTATGTCCAGCAGGGCCACTGTTGCTTGTGTCTAGCAGGGCCACTGTGGCGTATGTCCAGCAGGGCCACAGTGGCGTATGCCCTGCAGGGCCACAGTGGCGTATGTCCTGCAGGGCCACTGTGGCGTATGTCCAGCAGGGCCACTGTTGCTTATGTCCAGCATGGCCACTGTGGCGTATGTCCAGCAGGGCCACTGTGGCGTATGTCCAGCATGGCCACTATGGCGTACGTCCAGCAGGGCCACAGTGGCGTATGCCCTGCAGGGCCACAGTGGCGTATGTCCAGCATGGCCACTGTGGCGTATGTCCAGCGTGCCCACAGTGGCGTATGTCCAGCAGGGCCACTGTGGCGCATGTCCAGCATGGCCACTGTGGCGTATGTCCAGCAGGGCCACTGTGGCGTATGTCCTGCAGGGCCACTGTGTCGTATGTCCAGCAGGGCCACTGTGGCGTATGTCCAGCAGGGCCACAGTGGCGTATGCCCTGCAGGGCCACTGTGGCGTATGTCCTGCAGGGCCACTGTGGCGTATGTCCAGCAGGGCCACTGTTGCTTATGTCCAGCAGGGCCACTGTGGCGTATGTCCAGCAGGGCCACAGTGGCGTATGTCCAGCAGGGCCACAGTGGCGTATGTCCAGCGTGGCCACTGTGGCGTATGTCAAGCATGGCCACAGTGGCTTATGTCCAGCAGGGCCACTGTGGCGTATGTCCAGCATGGCCACTATGGGGTACGTCCAGCAGGGCCACAGTGGCGTATGCCCTGCAGGGCCACTGTGGCGTATGTCCTGCATGGCCACGGTGGCGTATGCGTAACATTTTTCGTATGGGAGAGGTGGCAGTCTTGAGAGTTGACCTGCATGGCAACTGTGGCGTACGTCCAGCATGGCCACTGTGGCGTATGTCCAGCATGGCCACTATGGCGTATGTCCAGCAGGGCCACAGTGGCGTATGCCCTGCAGGGCCACAGTGGCGTATGTCCAGCATGGCCACTGTGGCGTATGTCCAGCGTGCCCACAGTGGCGTATGTCCAGCAGGGCCACTGTGGCGCATGTCCAGCATGGCCACTGTGGCGTATGTCCAGCAGGGCCACTGTGGCGTATGTCCTGCAGGGCCACTGTGTCGTATGTCCAGCAGGGCCACTGTGGCGTATGTCCAGCAGGGCCACAGTGGCGTATGTCCTGCATTTCACTGTGGCGTATGTCCAGCAGGGCCACTGTTGCTTATGTCCAGCAGGGCCACTGTGGCGTATGTCCAGCATGGCCAGTGTGGCGTATGTCCAGCAGGGCCACAGTGGCGTATGTCCAGCAGGGCCACTGTGGCGTATGTCCAGCATGGCCACTGTGGCGTATGTCCAGCAGGGCCACAGTGGCGTATGTCCAGCAGGGCCACTGTGGCGTATGTCCAGCATGGCCACTGTGGCGTATGTCCAGCAGGGCCACAGTGGCGTATGTCCAGCAGGGCCACTGTGGCGTACGTCCAGCATGCCCACTGTGGCGTATGTCCAGCAGGGCCACAGTGGCGTATGTCCAGCAGCGCCACTGTGGCGTATGTCCAGCAGGGCCACAGTGGCGGTATGTCCAGCATGGCCACGGTGGCGTATGCGTAACATTTTTCGTATGGGAGAGGAGGCAGTCTTGAGAGTTGTCCTGCATGGCAACTGTGGCGTACGTCCAGCATGGCGTATGTCCAGCAGGGCCACAGTGGAGTATGTCTAGCACGGCCACTGTGGCGTATGTCCAGCAGGGTCACTGTGGCGTATGCCCAGCTGGGCCACTGTGGCGTATGTCCAGCAGGGCTACTGTTGCTTATGTCCAGCACGGCCACTGTGGCGTATGTCCAGCATGGCCACTGTGGCGTATGTCCAGCAGGGCCACAGTGGCGTATGTCCAGCAGGGCCACAGTGGCGTATGTCCAGCAGGGCCACTGTGGCGTATGTCCAGCATGGCCACTGTGGCGTATGTCCAGCAGGGCCACTGTGGCCTATGTCCAGCATGGCCACTGTGGCGTATGTCCAGCAGGGCCACTGTGGCGTACGTCCAGCATGCCCACTGTGGCGTATGTCCAGCAGGGCCACAGTGGCGTATGTCCAGCAGCGCCACTGTGGCGTATGTCCAGCAGGGCCACAGTGGCGGTATGTCCAGCATGGCCACGGTGGCGTATGCGTAACATTTTTCGTATGGGAGAGGAGGCAGTCTTGAGAGTTGTCCTGCATGGCAACTGTGGCGTACGTCCAGCATGGCGTATGTCCAGCAGGGCCACAGTGGAGTATGTCTAGCACGGCCACTGTGGCGTATGTCCAGCAGGGCCACTGTGCCGTATGTCCTGCATGGCCACGGTGGCGTATGCGTAACATTTTTCGTATGGTAGAGGAGGCAGTCTTAAGAGCTGTCCTGCATGGCCACGGTGGCATATGTCCAGCAGGGCCACAGTGGCGTATGGCCCGCAGGGCCACTGTGGCGTAAGTCCAGCAGGGCCACTGTGGCGTATGTCCAGCAGGGCCACTGTGGCGTATGTCCAGCATGGCCACTGTGGCGTATATCCAGCAGGGCCACAGTGGCGTATGTCCAGCAGGGCCACAGTGGCGTATGTCCAGCAGGGCCACTGTTGCGTATGTCCTGCATGGCCACTGTGGCGTATGCGTAACATTTTTCGTATGGTAGAGGAGGCAGTCTTGAGAGCTATCCTGCATGGCAACTGTGGCGTATGTCCAGCATGGCCACTGTGGCGTATGTCCTGCAGCGCCACTGCGGCGTATGTCCAGCATGGCCACTGTGGCGTATGTCCAGCAGGGCCACTGTGGCGTATGTCCAGCATGGCCACTGCGGCGTATATCCAGCAGGGCCACAGTGGCGTATGTCCAGCAGGGCCACTGTGGCGTATGTCCAGCATGGCCACTGTGGCGTATGTCCAGCAGGGCCACTGTGGCGTATGTCCAGCATGGCCACTGTGGCGTATGTCCAGCAGGGCCACTGTGGCGTATGTCCAGCATGGCCACTGTGGCGTATGTCCAGCAGGGCCACTGTGGCGTATGTCCAGCATGGCCACTGTGGCGTATGTCCTGCATGGCCACAGTGGCGTATGCCCTGCAGGGCCACTGTGGCGTATGTCCTGCAGGGCCACTGTGGCGTATGTCCAGCAGGGCCACTGTTGCTTATGTCCAGCAGGGCCACTGTGGCGTATGTCCAGCAGGGCCACAGTGGCGTATGTCCAGCAGGGCCACAGTGGCGTATGTCCAGCGTGGCCACTGTGGCGTATGTCAAGCATGGCCACAGTGGCTTATGTCCAGCAGGGCCACTGTGGCGTATGCGTAACATTTTTCGTATGGTAGAGGAGGCAGTCTTGAGAGCTATCCTGCATGGCAACTGTGGCGTATGTCCAGCATGGCCACTGTGGCGTATGTCCTGCAGCGCCACTGCGGCGTATGTCCAGCATGGCCACTGTGGCGTATGTCCAGCATGGCCACTGTGGCGTATGTCCTGCATGGCCACAGTGGCGTATGCCCTGCAGGGCCACTGTGGCGTATGTCCTGCAGGGCCACTGTGGCGTATGTCCAGCAGGGCCACTGTTGCTTATGTCCAGCAGGGCCACTGTGGCGTATGTCCAGCAGGGCCACAGTGGCGTATGTCCAGCAGGGCCACAGTGGCGTATGTCCAGCGTGGCCACTGTGGCGTATGTCCAGCATGGCCACTATGGCGTATGTCCAGCAGGGCCACAGTGGCGTATGCCCTGCAGGGCCACAGTGGCGTATGTCCAGCATGGCCACTGTGGCGTATGTCCAGCGTGCCCACAGTGGCGTATGTCCAGCAGGGCCACTGTGGCGCATGTCCAGCATGGCCACTGTGGCGTATGTCCAGCAGGGCCACTGTGGCGTATGTCCTGCAGGGCCACTGTGTCGTATGTCCAGCAGGGCCACTGTGGCGTATGTCCAGCAGGGCCACAGTGGCGTATGTCCTGCATTTCACTGTGGCGTATGTCCAGCAGGGCCACTGTTGCTTATGTCCAGCAGGGCCACTGTGGCGTATGTCCAGCATGGCCAGTGTGGCGTATGTCCAGCAGGGCCACAGTGGCGTATGTCCAGCAGGGCCACTGTGGCGTATGTCCAGCATGGCCACTGTGGCGTATGTCCAGCAGGGCCACAGTGGCGTATGTCCAGCAGGGCCACTGTGGCGTATGTCCAGCATGGCCACTGTGGCGTATGTCCAGCAGGGCCACAGTGGCGTATGTCCTGCATGGCACTGTGGCGTATGTCCAGCAGGGTCACTGTGGCGTATGCCCAGCTGGGCCACTGTGGCGTATGTCCAGCAGGGCTACTGTTGCTTATGTCCAGCACGGCCACTGTGGCGTATGTCCAGCATGGCCACTGTGGCGTATGTCCAGCAGGGCCACAGTGGCGTATGTCCAGCAGGGCCACAGTGGCGTATGTCCAGCAGGGCCACTGTGGCGTATGTCCAGCATGGCCACTGTGGCGTATGTCCAGCAGGGCCACTGTGGCCTATGTCCAGCATGGCCACTGTGGCGTATGTCCAGCAGGGCCACTGTGGCGTACGTCCAGCATGCCCACTGTGGCGTATGTCCAGCAGGGCCACAGTGGCGTATGTCCAGCAGCGCCACTGTGGCGTATGTCCAGCAGGGCCACAGTGGCGGTATGTCCAGCATGGCCACGGTGGCGTATGCGTAACATTTTTCGTATGGGAGAGGAGGCAGTCTTGAGAGTTGTCCTGCATGGCAACTGTGGCGTACGTCCAGCATGGCGTATGTCCAGCAGGGCCACAGTGGAGTATGTCTAGCACGGCCACTGTGGCGTATGTCCAGCAGGGCCACTGTGCCGTATGTCCTGCATGGCCACGGTGGCGTATGCGTAACATTTTTCGTATGGTAGAGGAGGCAGTCTTAAGAGCTGTCCTGCATGGCCACGGTGGCATATGTCCAGCAGGGCCACAGTGGCGTATGGCCCGCAGGGCCACTGTGGCGTATGTCCAGCAGGGCCACAGTGGCGTATGTCCTGCAGGGGCACTGTGGCGTAAGTCCAGCAGGGCCACTGTGGCGTATGTCCAGCAGGGCCACTGTGGCGTATGTCCAGCATGGCCACTGTGGCGTATATCCAGCAGGGCCACAGTGGCGTATGTCCAGCAGGGCCACAGTGGCGTATGTCCAGCAGGGCCACTGTTGCGTATGTCCTGCATGGCCACTGTGGCGTATGCGTAACATTTTTCGTATGGTAGAGGAGGCAGTCTTGAGAGCTATCCTGCATGGCAACTGTGGCGTATGTCCAGCATGGCCACTGTGGCGTATGTCCTGCAGCGCCACTGCGGCGTATGTCCAGCATGGCCACTGTGGCGTATGTCCAGCAGGGCCACTGTGGCGTATGTCCAGCATGGCCACTGCGGCGTATATCCAGCAGGGCCACAGTGGCGTATGTCCAGCAGGGCCACTGTGGCGTATGTCCAGCATGGCCACTGTGGCGTATGTCCAGCAGGGCCACTGTGGCGTATGTCCAGCATGGCCACTGTGGCGTATGTCCAGCAGGGCCACTGTGGCGTATGTCCAGCATGGCCACTGTGGCGTATGTCCAGCAGGGCCACTGTGGCGTATGTCCAGCATGGCCACTGTGGCGTATGTCCTGCATGGCCACAGTGGCGTATGTCCAGCAGGGCCACTGTGGCGTATGTCCTGCATGGCCACTGTGGCGTATGCGTAACATTTACGTATGGTAGATTAGGCAGTCTTGAGAGTTATCCTGCATGCCAACTGTGGCGTATGTCCAGCAGGGCCACTGTGGCGTATGTCCAGAATGGCCACTGTGGCGTATGTCCAGCAGGGCCACTGTGGCATATGTCCAGCAGGGCCACTGTGGCGTATGTCCAGCATGGCCACTGTGGCGTATGTCCAGCATGGCCACAGTGGCTTATGTCCTGCAGGGCCACTGTGGCGTATGTCCAGCATGGCCACTGTGGCGTATCTCCAGCAGGGCCACAGTGGCGTATGTTCTGCAGGGCCACTGTGGCGTATGTCCTGCAGGGCCACAGTGGCGTATGTCCTGCAGCGCCACTGTGGCGTATGCGTAACATTTTTCGTATGATAGAGGAGGTAGTCTTGAGAGTTGTCCTGCATGGCAACTGTGGCGTATGTCCAGCATGGCCACTGTGGCGTATGTCCTGCAGGGCCACAGAGGCGTATGTCCTGCAGGGCCACACTGGCGTATGTCATGCAGGGCCACTGTGGCGTATGTCCTGCAGGGCCACAGTGGCGTATGTCCTGCAGCGCCACTGTGGCGTATGCGTAACATTTTTCGTATGATAGAGGAGGTAGTCTTGAGAGTTGTCCTGCATGGTAACTGTGGCGTATGTCCAGCATGGCCACTGTGGCGTATGTCCAGCAGGGCCACTGTAGCGTATGTCCAGCATGGCCACAGTGGCGTATGTCCTGCAGCGCCACTGTGGCGTATGCGTAACATTTTTCGTATGATAGAGGAGGTAGTCTTGAGAGTTGTCCTGCATGGCAACTGTGGCGTATGTCCAGCATGGCCACTGTGACGTATGTCCTGCAGCGCCACTGTGGCGTATGCGTAACATTTTTGTATGATAGAGGAGGTAGTCTTGAGAGTTGTCCTGCATGGCAACTGTGGCGTATGTCCAGCAGGGCCACTGTGGCGTATGTCCAGCAGGGCCAATGTGGCGTATCTCCAGCAGGGCCACAGTGGCGTATGTCCTGCAGGGCCACTGTGGCGTATGTCCTGCAGGGCCACAGTGGCGTATGTCCTGCAGCGCCACTGTGGCGTATGTCCTGCAGCGCCACTGTGGCGTATGTCCTGCAGCGCCACTGTGGCGTATGCGTAACATTTTTCGTATGATCGTATGATCTTGAGAGTTGTCCTGCATGGCAACTGTGGCGTATGTCCAGCATGGCCACTGTGGCGTATGTCCTGCAGGGCCACAGTGGCGTAAGTCCTGCAGGGCCGCAGTGGCGTTTGTCCAGCAGGGCCACAGTGGCGTATGTCTAGCATGGCCACTGTAGTGTATGTCCAGCAGGGCCACAATGGCGTATGTCCTGCATGGCCACTGTGGCGCATGTCCAGCAGGGCCACAGTGGTGTATGTCCTGCAGCTCCACTGTGGCGTATGTCCAGCAGGGCCACAGTGGCGTATGTCTAGTATGGCCACTGTGGTGTATGTCCTGCAGCGCCACTGTGGCGTATGCGTAACATTTTTCGTATGATCGTATGATCTTGAGAGTTGTCCTGCATAGCAACTGTGGCGTATGTCCAGCATGGCCACTGTGGCGTATGTCCTGCAGGGCCACAGTGGCGTAAGTCCTGCAGGGCCACTGTGGCGTATGTCCAGCAGGGCCACTGTGGCGTATGCGTAACATTTTTCGTATGATAGAGGAGGTAGTCTTGAGAGTTGTCCTGCATGGCAACTGTGGCGTATGTCCAGCATGGCCACTGTGGCGTATCTCCTGCAGGCCCACAGTGGCGTATGTCTTGCAGGGCCACAGTGGCGTATGTCCCGCAGGGCCACTGTGGCGTATGCGTAACATTTTTCGTATGATAGAGGAGGTAGTCTTGAGAGTTGTCCTGCATGGCAACTGTGGCGTATGTCCTGCAGGGCCACTGTGGCGTATGTCCAGCAGGGCCACTGTGGCGTATGTCCTGCAGGGCCACTGTGGCGTATGTCCAGCAGGGCCACTGTGGCGTATGTCCAGCATGGCCACTGTGGCGTATGTCCAGCAGGGCCACTGTGGCGTATGTCCAGCAGGGCCACTGTTGCGTATGTCCAGCAGGGCCACTGTGGCGTATGTCCAGCAGGGCCACTGTGGCGTATGTCCAGCAGGGCCACTGTGGCGTATGTCCAGCATGGCCACTGTGGCGTATGTCCAGCATGGCCACAGTGGCGTATATCCTGCAGGGCCACAGTGGCGTATGTCCTGCAGCGCCACTGTGGCGTATGCGTAACATTTTTCGTATGATAGAGGAGGTAGTCTTGAGAGTTGTCCTGCATGGCAACTGTGGCGTATGTCCAGCATGGCCACTGTGGCGTATCTCCTGCAGGCCCACAGTGGCGTATGTCTTGCAGGGCCACAGTGGCGTATGTCCCGCAGGGCCACTGTGGCGTATGCGTAACATTTTTCGTATGATAGAGGAGGTAGTCTTGAGAGTTGTCCTGCATGGCAACTGTGGCGTATGTCCTGCAGGGCCACTGTGGCGTATGTCCAGCAGGGCCACTGTGGCGTATGTCCTGCAGGGCCACTGTGGCGTATGTCCAGCAGGGCCACTGTGGCGTATGTCCAGCATGGCCACTGTGGCGTATGTCCAGCAGGGCCACAGTGGCGTATGTCCAGCATGGCCACTGTGGCGTATGTCCAGCAGGGCCACAGTGGCGTATGTCCTGCAGGGCCACAGTGGCGTATGTCCTGCAGGGCCACTGTGGCGTATGTCCTGCATGGCTACGCTCCAACACGACGATGCTAGCTATACAAAAGTAGCAAAAAATTCAGATGTCCTGAAATGCGCTCCCACGCATCGGATTCTGTTAATACACACACGAACACATCACCAAAAGTGTTTTTAAGTCCTAGATAGGTCTAATAGGGCAGATATGGCAGTTGGAGGATTACCTGACAAAAAGCTCCAACACGACGATGCTAGCTATACAAAAGTAGCAAAAAATTCAGATGTCCTGAAATGCGCTCCAACGCATCGGGTTCTGTTAATACACACACGAACACATCACCAAAGGTGTTTTGAGTCCTAGATAGGTCTTATAGGGCAGATATGGCAGTTGGAGGATTACCTGACAATTACCTGACCAAACGCTCCAACACGACGATGCTAGCTATACAAAAGTAGCAAAAAATTCAGATGTCCTGAAATGCGCTCCCACGCATCGGATTCTGTTAATACACACACGAACACATCACCAAAAGTGTTTTTAAGTCCTAGATAGGTCTAATAGGGCAGATATGGCAGTTGGAGGATTACCTGACCAAACGCTCCAACACGACGATAGTATACTATACAAAAGTAGCAAAAAATTCAGATGTCCTGAAATGCGCTCCCACGCATCGGATTCTGTTAATAAACACACGAACACATCACCAAAAGTGTTTTTAAGTCCTAGATAGGTCTAATAGGGCAGATATGGCAGTTGGAAGATTACCTGACCAAACGCTCCAACACGACGATGCTAGCTATACAAAAGTAGCAAAAAATTCAGATGTTCTGAAATGCGCTCCAACGCATCGGATTCCATTAATACACACACGAACACATCACCAAAGGTGTTTTTAAGTCCTAGATAGGTCTAATAGGGCAGATATGGCAGTTGGAGGATTACCTGACAAAAAGCTCCAACACGACGATGCTAGCTATACAAAAGTAGCAAAAAATTCAGATGTCCTGAAATGCGCTCCCACGCATCGGATTCTGTTAATACACACACGAACACATCACCAAAAGTGTTTTTGAGTCCTAGATAGGTCTTATAGGGCAGATATGGCAGTTGGAGGATTACCTGACAATTACCTGACCAAACGCTCCAACACGACGATGCTAGCTATACAAAAGTAGCAAAAAATTCAGATGTCCTGAAATGCGCTCCCACGCATCGGATTCTGTTAATACACACACGAACACATCACCAAAAGTGTTTTTGAGTCCTAGATAGTTCTAATAGGGCAGATATGGCAGTTGGAGGATTACCTGACCAAACGCTCCAACACGACAATGCTAGCTATACAAAAGTAGCAAAAAATTCAGATGTCCTGAAATGCGCTCCCACGCATCGGATTCTGTTAATACACACACGAACACATCACCAAAAGTGTTTTTAAGTCCTAGATAGGTCTAATAGGGAAGATATGGCAGTTGGAAGATTACCTGACCAAATGCTCCAACACGACGATGCTAGCTATACAAAAGTAGCAAAAAATTCAGATGTCCTGAAATGCGCTCCCACGCATCGGATTCTGTTAATACACACACGAACACATCACCAAAAGTGTTTTTAAGTCCTAGATAGGTCTAATAGGGCAGATATGGCAGTTGGAGGATTACCTGACCAAACGCTCCAACACGACGATGCTAGCTATACAAAAGTAGCAAAAAATTCAGATGTCCTGAAATGCGCTCCCACGCATCGGATTCTGTTAATACACACACGAACACATCACCAAAAGTGTTTTTGAGTCCTAGATAGGTCTTATAGGGCAGATATGGCAGTTGGAGGATTACCTGACAATTACCTGACCAAACGCTCCAACACGACGATGCTAGCTATACAAAAGTAGCAAAAAATTCAGATGTCCTGAAATGCGCTCCCACGCATCGGATTCTGTTAATACACACACGAACACATCACCAAAAGTGTTTTTGAGTCCTAGATAGTTCTAATAGGGCAGATATGGCAGTTGGAGGATTACCTGACCAAACGCTCCAACACGACAATGCTAGCTATACAAAAGTAGCAAAAAATTCAGATGTCCTGAAATGCGCTCCCACGCATCGGATTCTGTTAATACACACACGAACACATCACCAAAAGTGTTTTTAAGTCCTAGATAGGTCTAATAGGGAAGATATGGCAGTTGGAAGATTACCTGACCAAATGCTCCAACACGACGATGCTAGCTATACAAAAGTAGCAAAAAATTCAGATGTCCTGAAATGCGCTCCCACGCATCGGATTCTGTTAATACACACACGAACACATCACCAAAAGTGTTTTTAAGTCCTAGATAGGTCTAATAGGGCAGATATGGCAGTTGGAGGATTACCTGACCAAACGCTCCAACACGACGATGCTAGCTATACAAAAGTAGCAAAAAATTCAGATGTCCTGAAATGCGCTCCCACGCATCGGATTCTGTTAATACACACACGAACACATCACCAAAAGTGTTTTTGAGTCCTAGATAGGTCTTATAGGGCAGATATGGCAGTTGGAGGATTACCTGACAATTACCTGACCAAACGCTCCAACACGACGATGCTAGCTATACAAAAGTAGCAAAAAATTCAGATGTCCTGAAATGCGCTCCCACGCATCGGATTCTGTTAATACACACACGAACACATCACCAAAAGTGTTTTTGAGTCCTAGATAGTTCTAATAGGGCAGATATGGCAGTTGGAGGATTACCTGACCAAACGCTCCAACACGACAATGCTAGCTATACAAAAGTAGCAAAAAATTCAGATGTCCTGAAATGCGCTCCCACGCATCGGATTCTGTTAATACACACACGAACACATCACCAAAAGTGTTTTTAAGTCCTAGATAGGTCTAATAGGGCAGATATGGCAGTTGGAGGATTACCTGACAATTACCTGACCAAACGCTCCAACACGACGATGCTAGCTATACAAAAGTAGCAAAAAATTCAGATGTCCTGAAATGCGCTCCCACGCATCGGATTCTGTTAATACACACACGAACACATCACCAAAAGTGTTTTTGAGTCCTAGATAGTTCTAATAGGGCAGATATGGCAGTTGGAGGATTACCTGACCAAACGCTCCAACACGACAATGCTAGCTATACAAAAGTAGCAAAAAATTCAGATGTCCTGAAATGCGCTCCCACGCATCGGATTCTGTTAATACACACACGAACACATCACCAAAAGTGTTTTTGAGTCCTAGATAGTTCTAATAGGGCAGATATGGCAGTTGGAGGATTACCTGACCAAACGCTCCAACACGACAATGCTAGCTATACAAAAGTAGCAAAAAATTCAGATGTCCTGAAATGCGCTCCCACGCATCGGATTCTGTTAATACACACACGAACACATCACCAAAAGTGTTTTTAAGTCCTAGATAGGTCTAATAGGGAAGATATGGCAGTTGGAAGATTACCTGACCAAATGCTCCAACACGACGATGCTAGCTATACAAAAGTAGCAAAAAATTCAGATGTCCTGAAATGCGCTCCCACGCATCGGATTCTGTTAATACACACACGAACACATCACCAAAAGTGTTTTTAAGTCCTAGATAGGTCTAATAGGGCAGATATGGCAGTTGGAGGATTACCTGACCAAACGCTCCAACACGACGATGCTAGCTATACAAAAGTAGCAAAAAATTCAGATGTCCTGAAATGCGCTCCCACGCATCGGATTCTGTTAATACACACACGAACACATCACCAAAAGTGTTTTTAAGTCCTAGATAGGTCTAATAGGGCAGATATGGCAGTTGGAAGATTACCTGACCAAACGCTCCAACACGACGATGCTAGCTATACAAAAGTAGCAAAAAATTCAGATGTCCTGAAATGCGCTCCCACGCATCGGATTCTGTTAATACACACACGAACAGATCACCAAAAGTGTTTTTAAGTCCTAGATAGGTCGTATAGGGCAGATATGGCAGTTGGAGGATTACCTGACCAAACGCTCCAACACGACGATGCTAGCTATACAAAAGTAGCAAAAAATTCAGATGTCCTGAAATGCGCTCCCACGCATCGGATTCTGTTAATACACACACGAACACATCACCAAAAGTGTTTTTAAGTCCTAGATAGGTCTAATAGGGCAGATATGGCAGTTGGAGGATTACCTGACAATTACCTGACCAAACGCTCCAACACGACGATGCTAGCTATACAAAAGTAGCAAAAAATTCAGATGTCCTGAAATGCGCTCCCACGCATCGGATTCTGTTAATACACACACGAACACATCACCAAAAGTGTTTTTGAGTCCTAGATAGGTCTTATAGGGCAGATATGGCAGTTGGAGGATTACCTGACAATTACCTGACCAAACGCTCCAACACGACGATGCTAGCTATACAAAAGTAGCAAAAAATTCAGATGTCCTGAAATGCGCTCCCACGCATCGGATTCTGTTAATACACACACGAACACATCACCAAAAGTGTTTTTAAGTCCTAGATAGGTCTAATAGGGCAGATATGGCAGTTGGAGGATTACCTGACCAAACGCTCCAACACGACGATGCTAGCTATACAAAAGTAGCAAAAAATTCAGATGTCCTGAAATGCGCTCCCACGCATCGGATTCTGTTAATACACACACGAACACATCACCAAAAGTGTTTTTAAGTCCTAGATAGGTCTTATAGGGCAGATATGGCAGTTGGAGGATTACCTGACAATTACCTGACCAAACGCTCCAACACGACGATGCTAGCTATACAAAAGTAGCAAAAAATTCAGATGTCCTGAAATGCGCTCCCACGCATCGGATTCTGTTAATACACACACGAACACATCACCAAAAGTGTTTTTAAGTCCTAGATAGGTCTAATAGGGAAGATATGGCAGTTGGAAGATTACCTGACAATTACCTGACCAAACGCTCCAACACGACGATGCTAGCTATACAAAAGTAGCAAAAAATTCAGATGTCCTGAAATGCGCTCCCACGCATCGGATTCTGTTAATACACACACGAACACATCACCAAAAGTGTTTTTGAGTCCTAGATAGGTCTTATAGGGCAGATATGGCAGTTGGAGGATTACCTGACAATTACCTGACCAAACGCTCCAACACGACGATGCTAGCTATACAAAAGTAGCAAAAAATTCAGATGTCCTGAAATGCGCTCCCACGCATCGGATTCTGTTAATACACACACGAACACATCACCAAAAGTGTTTTTGAGTCCTAGATAGGTCTTATAGGGCAGATATGGCAGTTGGAAGATTACCTGACAATTACCTGACCAAACGCTCCAACACGACGATGCTAGCTATACAAAAGTAGCAAAAAATTCAGATGTCCTGAAATGCGCTCCCACGCATCGGATTCTGTTAATACACACACGAACACATCACCAAAAGTGTTTTTGAGTCCTAGATAGGTCTTATAGGGCAGATATGGCAGTTGGAGGATTACCTGACCAAACGCTCCAACACGACGATGAAAAAAAGTAGCAAAAAGTAAAGTAAGTAAGTAAAAGTAGCAAAAAATTCAGATGTCTTGAAATGCGCTCCCACGCATCGGATTCTGTTAATACACACACGAACACATCACCAAAAGTGTTTTTAAGTCCTAGATAGGTCTAATAGGGAAGATATGGCAGTTGGAAGATTACCTGACCAAACGCTCCAACACGACGATGCTAGCTATACAAAAGTAGCAAAAAATTCAGATGTCCTGAAATGCGCTCCCACGCATCGGATTCTGTTAATACACACACGAACACATCACCAAAAGTGTTTTTAAGTCCTAGATAGGTCTTATAGGGCAGATATGGCAGTTGGAGGATTACCTGACAATTACCTGACCAAACGCTCCAACACGACGATGCTAGCTATACAAAAGTAGCAAAAAATTCAGATGTCCTGAAATGCGCTCCCACGCATCGGATTCTGTTAATACACACACGAACACATCACCAAAAGTGTTTTTGAGTCCTAGATAGGTCTTATAGGGCAGATATGGCAGTTGGAGGATTACCTGACCAAACGCTCCAACACGACGATGCTAGCTATACAAAAGTAGCAAAAAATTCAGATGTCCTGAAATGCGCTCCCACGCATCGGATTCTGTTAATACACACACGAACACATCACCAAAAGTGTTTTTAAGTCCTAGATAGGTCTTATAGGGCAGATATGGCAGTTGGAGGATTACCTGACAATTACCTGACCAAACGCTCCAACACGACGATGCTAGCTATACAAAAGTAGCAAAAAATTCAGATGTCCTGAAATGCGCTCCCACGCATCGGATTCTGTTAATACACACACGAACACATCACCAAAAGTGTTTTTAATTCCTAGATAGGTCTAATAGGGCAGATATGGCAGTTGGAGGATTACCTGACCAAACGCTCCAACACGACGATGCTAGCTATACAAAAGTAGCAAAAAATTCAGATGTCCTGAAATGCGCTCCCACGCATCGGATTCTGTTAATACACACACGAACACATCACCAAAAGTGTTTTTAAGTCCTAGATAGGTCTTATAGGGCAGATATGGCAGTTGGAGGATTACCTGACAATTACCTGACCAAACGCTCCAACACGACGATGCTAGCTATACAAAAGTAGCAAAAAATTCAGATGTCCTGAAATGCGCTCCCACGCATCGGATTCTGTTAATACACACACGAACACATCACCAAAAGTGTTTTTGAGTCCTAGATAGGTCTTATAGGGCAGATATGGCAGTTGGAGGATTACCTGACAATTACCTGACCAAACGCTCCAACACGACGATGCTAGCTATACAAAAGTAGCAAAAAATTCAGATGTCCTGAAATGCGCTCCCACGCATCGGATTCTGTTAATACACACACGAACACATCACCAAAAGTGTTTTTAAGTCCTAGATAGGTCTAATAGGGCAGATATGGCAGTTGGAGGATTACCTGACCAAACGCTCCAACACGACGATGCTAGCTATACAAAAGTAGCAAAAAATTCAGATGTCCTGAAATGCGCTCCCACGCATCGGATTCTGTTAATACACACACGAACACATCACCAAAAGTGTTTTTAAGTCCTAGATAGGTCTTATAGGGCAGATATGGCAGTTGGAGGATTACCTGACCAAACGCTCCAACACGACGATGCTAGCTATACAAAAGTAGCAAAAAATTCAGATGTCCTGAAATGCGCTCCCACGCATCGGATTCTGTTAATACACACACGAACACATCACCAAAAGTGTTTTTGAGTCCTAGATAGGTCTAATAGGTCAGATATGGCAGTTGGAGGATTACCTGACCAAACGCTCCAACACGACGATGCTAGCTATACAAAAGTAGCAAAAAATTCAGATGTCCTGAAATGCGCTCCCACGCATCGGATTCTGTTAATACACACACGAACACATCATCAAAAGTGTTTTTAAGTCCTAGATAGGTCTAATAGGGCAGATATGGCAGTTGGAGGATTACCTGACCAAACGCTCCAACACGACGATGCTAGCTATACAAAAGTAGCAAAAAATTCAGATGTCCTGAAATGCGCTCCCACGCATCGGATTCTGTTAATACACACACGAACACATCACCAAAAGTGTTTTGAGTCCTAGATAGGTCTTATAGGGCAGATATGGCAGTTGGAGGATTACCTGACAATTACCTGACCAAACGCTCCAACACGACGATGCTAGCTATACAAAAGTAGCAAAAAATTCAGATGTCCTGAAATGCGCTCCCACGCATCGG
Source organism: Eristalis intricaria (assembly GCA_964034865.1). Lineage (NCBI taxonomy): Eukaryota > Metazoa > Arthropoda > Insecta > Diptera > Syrphidae > Eristalis > Eristalis intricaria. The sequence goes on from CAXITZ010000134.1 coordinate 82,796, forward strand.
ATTCTGTTAATACACACACGAACACATCACCAAAAGTGTTTTTAAGTCCTAGATAGGTCTAATAGGGCAGATATGGCAGTTGGAGGATTACCTGACCAAACGCTCCAACACGACGATGCTAGCTATACAAAAGTAGCAAAAAATTCAGATGTCCTGAAATGCGCTCCCACGCATCGGATTCTGTTAATACACACACGAACACATCACCAAAAGTGTTTTTAAGTCCTAGATAGGTCTAATAGGGCAGATATGGCAGTTGGAGGATTACCTGACCAAACGCTCCAACACGACGATGCTAGCTATACAAAAGTAGCAAAAAATTCAGATGTCCTGAAATGCGCTCCCACGCATCGGATTCTGTTAATACACACACGAACACATCACCAAAAGTGTTTTTAAGTCCTAGATAGGTCTTATAGGGCAGATATGGCAGTTGGAGGATTACCTGACAATTACCTGACCAAACGCTCCAACACGACGATGCTAGCTATACAAAAGTAGCAAAAAATTCAGATGTCCTGAAATGCGCTCCCACGCATCGGATTCTGTTAATACACACACGAACACATCACCAAAAGTGTTTTTGAGTCCTAGATAGGTCTTATAGGGCAGATATGGCAGTTGGAGGATTACCTGACAATTACCTGACCAAACGCTCCAACACGACGATGCTAGCTATACAAAAGTAGCAAAAAATTCAGATGTCCTGAAATGCGCTCCCACGCATCGGATTCTGTTAATACACACACGAACACATCACCAAAAGTGTTTTTGAGTCCTAGATAGGTCTTATAGGGCAGATATGGCAGTTGGAGGATTACCTGACCAAACGCTCCAACACGACGATGAAAAAAAGTAGCAAAAAGTAAAGTAAGTAAGTAAAAGTAGCAAAAAATTCAGATGTCTTGAAATGCGCTCCCACGCATCGGATTCTGTTAATACACACACGAACACATCACCAAAAGTGTTTTTAAGTCCTAGATAGGTCTAATAGGGAAGATATGGCAGTTGGAAGATTACCTGACCAAACGCTCCAACACGACGATGCTAGCTATACAAAAGTAGCAAAAAATTCAGATGTCCTGAAATGCGCTCCCACGCATCGGATTCTGTTAATACACACACGAACACATCACCAAAAGTGTTTTTAAGTCCTAGATAGGTCTAATAGGGAAGATATGGCAGTTGGAGGATTACCTGACCAAACGCTCCAACACGACGATGCTAGCTATACAAAAGTAGCAAAAAATTCAGATGTCCTGAAATGCGCTCCCACGCATCGGATTCTGTTAATACACACACGAACACATCACCAAAAGTGTTTTTGAGTCCTAGATAGGTCTTATAGGGCAGATATGGCAGTTGGAGGATTACCTGACAATTACCTGACCAAACGCTCCAACACGACGATGCTAGCTATACAAAAGTAGCAAAAAATTCAGATGTCCTGAAATGCGCTCCAACGCATCGGATTCTGTTAAAACACACACGAACACATCACCAAAGGTGTTTTTAAGTCCTAGATAGGTCTAATAGGGCAGATATGGCAGTTGGAGGATTACCTGACAATTACCTGACAAAACGCTCCAACACGACGATGCTAGCTATACAAAAGTAGCAAAAAATTCAGATGTCCTGAAATGCGCTCCAACGCATCGGATTCTGTTAATACACACACGAACACATCACCAAAGGTGTTTTTAAGTCCTAGATAGGTCTAATAGGGCAGATATGGCAGTTGGAGGAGTACCTGACAAAATGCTCCAACACGACGATGCTGGCTATACAAAAGTAGCCAAAAATTCAGATGTCCTGAAATGCGCTCCAACGCATCGGATTCTGTTAATACACACACGAACACATCACCAAAGGTGTTTTTAAGTCCTAGATAGGTCTAATAGGGCAGATATGGCAGTTGGAGGATTACCTGACAAAATGCTCCAACACGACGATGCTGGCTATACAAAAGTAGCCAAAAATTCAGATGTCCTGAAATGCGCTCCAACGCATCGGATTCTGTTAATACACACACGAACACATCACCAAAGGTGTTTTTAAGTCCTAGATAGGTCTAATAGGGCAGATATGGCAGTTGGAAGATTACCTGACCAAACGCTCCAACACGACGATGCTAGCTATACAAAAGTAGCAAAAAATTCAGATGTCCTGAAATGCGCTCCCACGCATCGGATTCTGTTAATACACACACGAACACATCACCAAAGGTGTTTTTAAGTCCTAGATAGGTCAAATAGGGCAGATATGGCAGTTGGAGGATTACCTGACAAAACGCTCCAACACGACGATGCTAGCTATACAAAAGTAGCAAAAAATTCAGATGTCCTGAAATGCGCTCCAACGCATCGGGTTCTGTTAATACACACACGAACACATCACCAAAGGTGTTTTTAAGTCCCAGATAGGTCTAATAGGGCAGATATGGCAGTTGGAGGATTACCTGACAAAAAGCTCCAACACGACGATGCTAGCTATACAAAAGTAGCAAAAAATTCAGATGTCCTGAAATGCGCTCCAACGCATCGGGTTCTGTTAATACACACACGAACACATCACCAAAGGTGTTTTTAAGTCCCAGATAGGTCTAATAGGGCAGATATGGCAGTTGGAGGATTACCTGACAATTACCTGACAAAACGCTCCAACACGACGATGCTAGCTATACAAAAGTAGCAAAAAATTCAGATGTCCTGAAATGCGCTCCAACGCATCGGATTCCATTAATACACACACGAACAAATCACCAAAGGTGTTTTTAAGTCCTAGATAGGTCTAATAGGGCAGATATGGCAGTTGGAGGATTACCTGACAAAAAGCTCCAACACGACGATGCTAGCTATACAAAAGTAGCAAAAAATTCAGATGTCCTGAAATGCGCTCCAACGCATCGGGTTCTGTTAATACACACACGAACACATCACCAAAGGTGTTTTTAAGTCCCAGATAGGTCTAATAGGGCAGATATGGCAGTTGGAGGATTACCTGACAATTACCTGACAAAACGCTCCAACACGACGATGCTAGCTATACAAAAGTAGCAAAAAATTCAGATGTCCTGAAATGCGCTCCAACGCATCGGATTCCATTAATACACACACGAACAAATCACCAAAGGTGTTTTTAAGTCCTAGATAGGTCTAATAGGGCAGATATGGCAGTTGGAGGATTACCTGACAATTACCTGACAAAACGCTCCAACACGACGATGCTAGCTATACAAAAGTAGCAAAAAATTCAGATGTCCTGAAATGCGCTCCAACGCATCGGATTCTGTTAATACACACACGAACACATCACCAAAGGTGTTTTTAAGTCCTAGATAGGTCTAATAGGGCAGATATGGCAGTTGGAGGATTACCTGACAATTACCTGACAAAACGCTCCAACACGACGATGCTAGCTATACAAAAGTAGCAAAAAATTCAGATGTCCTGAAATGCGCTCCAACGCATCGGATTCTGTTAATACACACACGAACACATCACCAAAGGTGTTTTAAAGTCCTAGATAGGTCTAATAGGGCAGATATGGCAGTTGGAAGATTACCTGACCAAACGCTCCAACACGACGATGCTAGCTATACAAAAGTAGCAAAAAATTCAGATGTCCTGAAATGCGCTCCCACGCATCGGATTCTGTTAATACACACACGAACACATCACCAAAGGTGTTTTTAAGTCCTAGATAGGTCAAATAGGGCAGATATGGCAGTTGGAGGATTACCTGACAAAACGCTCCAACACGACGATGCTAGCTATACAAAAGTAGCAAAAAATTCAGATGTTCTGAAATGCGCTCCAACGCATCGGATTCCATTAATACACACACGAACACATCACCAAAGGTGTTTTTAAGTCCTAGATAGGTCTAATAGGGCAGATATGGCAGTTGGAGGATTACCTGACAAAAAGCTCCAACACGACGATGCTAGCTATACAAAAGTAGCAAAAAATTCAGATGTCCTGAAATGCGCTCCAACGCATCGGATTCCATTAATACACACACGAACAAATCACCAAAGGTGTTTTTAAGTCCTAGATAGGTCTAATAGGGCAGATATGGCAGTTGGAGGATTACCTGACAATTACCTGACAAAACGCTCCAACACGACGATGCTAGCTATACAAAAGTAGCAAAAAATTCAGATGTCCTGAAATGCGCTCCAACGCATCGGATTCTGTTAATACACACACGAACACATCACCAAAGGTGTTTTTAAGTCCTAGATAGGTCTAATAGGGCAGATATGGCAGTTGGAGGATTACCTGACAAAAAGCTCCAACACGACGATGCTAGCTATACAAAAGTAGCAAAAAATTCAGATGTCCTGAAATGCGCTCCAACGCATCGGATTCCATTAATACACACACGAACAAATCACCAAAGGTGTTTTTAAGTCCTAGATAGGTCTAATAGGGCAGATATGGCAGTTGGAGGATTACCTGACAATTACCTGACAAAACGCTCCAACACGACGATGCTAGCTATACAAAAGTAGCAAAAAATTCAGATGTCCTGAAATGCGCTCCAACGCATCGGATTCTGTTAATACACACACGAACACATCACCAAAGGTGTTTTTAAGTCCTAGATAGGTCTAATAGGGCAGATATGGCAGTTGGAAGATTACCTGACCAAACGCTCCAACACGACGATGCTAGCTATACAAAAGTAGCAAAAAATTCAGATGTCCTGAAATGCGCTCCCACGCATCGGATTCTGTTAATACACACACGAACACATCACCAAAGGTGTTTTTAAGTCCTAGATAGGTCAAATAGGGCAGATATGGCAGTTGGAGGATTACCTGACAAAAAGCTCCAACACGACGATGCTAGCTATACAAAAGTAGCAAAAAATTCAGATGTCCTGAAATGCGCTCCAACGCATCGGATTCTGTTAATACACACACGAACACATCACCAAAGGTGTTTTTAAGTCCTAGATAGGTCTAATAGGGCAGATATGGCAGTTGGAAGATTACCTGACCAAACGCTCCAACACGACGATGCTAGCTATACAAAAGTAGCAAAAAATTCAGATGTCCTGAAATGCGCTCCCACGCATCGGATTCTGTTAATACACACACGAACACATCACCAAAGGTGTTTTTAAGTCCTAGATAGGTCAAATAGGGCAGATATGGCAGTTGGAGGATTACCTGACCAAACGCTCCAACACGACGATGCTAGCTATACAAAAGTAGCAAAAAATTCAGATGTCCTGAAATGCGCTCCCACGCATCGGATTCTGTTAATACACACACGAACACATCACCAAAAGTGTTTTTGAGTCCTAGATAGGTCTTATAGGGCAGATATGGCAGTTGGAGGATTACCTGACAATTACCTGACCAAACGCTCCAACACGACGATGCTAGCTATACAAAAGTAGCAAAAAATTCAGATGTCCTGAAATGCGCTCCCACGCATCGGATTCTGTTAATACACACACGAACACATCACCAAAAGTGTTTTTGAGTCCTAGATAGTTCTAATAGGGCAGATATGGCAGTTGGAGGATTACCTGACCAAACGCTCCAACACGACAATGCTAGCTATACAAAAGTAGCAAAAAATTCAGATGTCCTGAAATGCGCTCCCACGCATCGGATTCTGTTAATACACACACGAACACATCACCAAAAGTGTTTTTAAGTCCTAGATAGGTCTAATAGGGAAGATATGGCAGTTGGAAGATTACCTGACCAAATGCTCCAACACGACGATGCTAGCTATACAAAAGTAGCAAAAAATTCAGATGTCCTGAAATGCGCTCCCACGCATCGGATTCTGTTAATACACACACGAACACATCACCAAAAGTGTTTTTAAGTCCTAGATAGGTCTAATAGGGCAGATATGGCAGTTGGAGGATTACCTGACCAAACGCTCCAACACGACGATGCTAGCTATACAAAAGTAGCAAAAAATTCAGATGTCCTGAAATGCGCTCCCACGCATCGGATTCTGTTAATACACACACGAACACATCACCAAAAGTGTTTTTGAGTCCTAGATAGGTCTTATAGGGCAGATATGGCAGTTGGAGGATTACCTGACAATTACCTGACCAAACGCTCCAACACGACGATGCTAGCTATACAAAAGTAGCAAAAAATTCAGATGTCCTGAAATGCGCTCCCACGCATCGGATTCTGTTAATACACACACGAACACATCACCAAAAGTGTTTTTGAGTCCTAGATAGTTCTAATAGGGCAGATATGGCAGTTGGAGGATTACCTGACCAAACGCTCCAACACGACAATGCTAGCTATACAAAAGTAGCAAAAAATTCAGATGTCCTGAAATGCGCTCCCACGCATCGGATTCTGTTAATACACACACGAACACATCACCAAAAGTGTTTTTAAGTCCTAGATAGGTCTAATAGGGAAGATATGGCAGTTGGAAGATTACCTGACCAAATGCTCCAACACGACGATGCTAGCTATACAAAAGTAGCAAAAAATTCAGATGTCCTGAAATGCGCTCCCACGCATCGGATTCTGTTAATACACACACGAACACATCACCAAAAGTGTTTTTAAGTCCTAGATAGGTCTAATAGGGCAGATATGGCAGTTGGAGGATTACCTGACCAAACGCTCCAACACGACGATGCTAGCTATACAAAAGTAGCAAAAAATTCAGATGTCCTGAAATGCGCTCCCACGCATCGGATTCTGTTAATACACACACGAACACATCACCAAAAGTGTTTTTGAGTCCTAGATAGGTCTTATAGGGCAGATATGGCAGTTGGAGGATTACCTGACAATTACCTGACCAAACGCTCCAACACGACGATGCTAGCTATACAAAAGTAGCAAAAAATTCAGATGTCCTGAAATGCGCTCCCACGCATCGGATTCTGTTAATACACACACGAACACATCACCAAAAGTGTTTTTGAGTCCTAGATAGTTCTAATAGGGCAGATATGGCAGTTGGAGGATTACCTGACCAAACGCTCCAACACGACAATGCTAGCTATACAAAAGTAGCAAAAAATTCAGATGTCCTGAAATGCGCTCCCACGCATCGGATTCTGTTAATACACACACGAACACATCACCAAAAGTGTTTTTAAGTCCTAGATAGGTCTAATAGGGCAGATATGGCAGTTGGAGGATTACCTGACCAAACGCTCCAACACGACGATGCTAGCTATACAAAAGTAGCAAAAAATTCAGATGTCCTGAAATGCGCTCCCACGCATCGGATTCTGTTAATACACACACGAACACATCACCAAAAGTGTTTTTGAGTCCTAGATAGTTCTAATAGGGCAGATATGGCAGTTGGAAGATTACCTGACCAAACGCTCCAACACGACGATGCTAGCTATACAAAAGTAGCAAAAAATTCAGATGTCCTGAAATGCGCTCCCACGCATCGGATTCTGTTAATACACACACGAACACATCACCAAAAGTGTTTTTAAGTCCTAGATAGGTCTAATAGGGCAGATATGGCAGTTGGAAGATTACCTGACCAAACGCTCCAACACGACGATGCTAGCTATACAAAAGTAGCAAAAAATTCAGATGTCCTGAAATGCGCTCCCACGCATCGGATTCTGTTAATACACACACGAACACATCACCAAAAGTGTTTTTAAGTCCTAGATAGGTCTAATAGGGAAGATATGGCAGTTGGAAGATTACCTGACCAAACGCTCCAACACGACGATGCTAGCTATACAAAAGTAGCAAAAAATTCAGATGTCCTGAAATGCGCTCCCACGCATCGGATTCTGTTAATACACACACGAACACATCACCAAAAGTGTTTTTGAGTCCTATATAGGTCTAATAGGGAAGATATGGCAGTTGGAAGATTACCTGACCAAACGCTCCAACACGACGATGCTAGCTATACAAAAGTAGCAAAAAATTCAGATGTCCTGAAATGCGCTCCCACGCATCGGATTCTGTTAATACACACACGAACACATCACCAAAAGTGTTTTTAAGTCCTAGATAGGTCTAATAGGGCAGATATGGCAGTTGGAGGATTACCTGACCAAAAACTCCAACACGACGATGCTAGCTATACAAAAGTAGCAAAAAATTCAGATGTCCTGAAATGCGCTCCCACGCATCGGATTCTGTTAATACACACACGAACACATCACCAAAAGTGTTTTTAAGTCCTAGATAGGTCTAATAGGGCAGATATGGCAGTTGGACGATTACCTGACCAAACGCTCCAACACGACGATGCTAGCTATACAAAAGTAGCAAAAAATTCAGATGTCCTGAAATGCGCTCCCACGCATCGGATTCTGTTAATACACACACGAACACATCACCAAAAGTGTTTTTAAGTCCTAGATAGGTCTAATAGGGCAGATATGGCAGTTCGAGGATTACCTGACAATTATCTGACCAAACGCTCCAACACGACGATGCTAGCTATACAAAAGTAGCAAAAAATTCAGATGTCCTGAAATGCGCTCCCACGCATCGGATTCTGTTAATACACACACGAACACATCACCAAAAGTGTTTTTAAGTTCTAGATAGGTCTAATAGGGCAGATATGGCAGTTGGAGGACTACCTGACAATTGCCTGACCAAACGCTCCAACACGACGATGCTAGCTATACAAAAGTAGCAAAAAATTCAGATGTCCTGAAATGCGCTCCCACGCATCGGATTCTGTTAATACACACACGAACACATCACCAAAAGTGTTTTTAAGTCCTAGATAGGTCTAATAGGGCAGATATGGCAGTTCGAGGATTACCTGACAATTATCTGACCAAACGCTCCAACACGACGATGCTAGCTATACAAAAGTAGCAAAAAATTCAGATGTCCTGAAATGCGCTCCCACGCATCGGATTCTGTTAATACACACACGAACACATCACCAAAAGTGTTTTTGAGTCCTAGATAGTTCTAATAGGGCAGATATGGCAGTTGGAAGATTACCTGACCAAACGCTCCAACACGACGATGCTAGCTATACAAAAGTAGCAAAAAATTCAGATGTCCTGAAATGCGCTCCCACGCATCGGATTCTGTTAATACACACACGAACACATCACCAAAAGTGTTTTTGAGTCCTAGATAGGTCTTATAGGGCAGATATGGCAGTTGGAGGATTACCTGACAATTACCTGACCAAACGCTCCAACACGACGATGCTAGCTATACAAAAGTAGCAAAAAATTCAGATGTCCTGAAATGCGCTCCCACGCATCGGATTCTGTTAATACACACACGAACACATCACCAAAAGTGTTTTTGAGTCCTAGATAGTTCTAATAGGGCAGATATGGCAGTTGGAGGATTACCTGACCAAACGCTCCAACACGACAATGCTAGCTATACAAAAGTAGCAAAAAATTCAGATGTCCTGAAATGCGCTCCCACGCATCGGATTCTGTTAATACACACACGAACACATCACCAAAAGTGTTTTAAGTCCTAGATAGGTCTAATAGGGCAGATATGGCAGTTGGAGGATTACCTGACCAAACGCTCCAACACGACGATGCTAGCTATACAAAAGTAGCAAAAAATTCAGATGTCCTGAAATGCGCTCCCACGCATCGGATTCTGTTAATACACACACGAACACATCACCAAAAGTGTTTTTAAGTCCTAGATAGGTCTAATAGGGCAGATATGGCAGTTGGAGGATTACCTGACCAAACGCTCCAACACGACGATGCTAGCTATACAAAAGTAGCAAAAAATTCAGATGTCCTGAAATGCGCTCCCACGCATCGGATTCTGTTAATACACACACGAACACATCACCAAAAGTGTTTTTGAGTCCTAGATAGGTCTAATAGGGCAGATATGGCAGTTGGAGGATTACCTGACCAAACGCTCCAACACGACGATGCTAGCTATACAAAAGTAGCAAAAAATTCAGATGTCCTGAAATGCGCTCCCACGCATCGGATTCTGTTAATACACACACGAACACATCACCAAAAGTGTTTTTGAGTCCTAGATAGGTCTTATAGGGCAGATATGGCAGTTGGAAGATTACCTGACAATTACCTGACCAAACGCTCCAACACGACGATGCTAGCTATACAAAAGTAGCAAAAAATTCAGATGTCCTGAAATGCGCTCCCACGCATCGGATTCTGTTAATACACACACGAACACATCACCAAAAGTGTTTTTGAGTCCTAGATAGGTCTTATAGGGCAGATATGGCAGTTGGAGGATTACCTGACCAAACGCTCCAACACGACGATGAAAAAAAGTAGCAAAAAGTAAAGTAAGTAAGTAAAAGTAGCAAAAAATTCAGATGTCTTGAAATGCGCTCCCACGCATCGGATTCTGTTAATACACACACGAACACATCACCAAAAGTGTTTTTAAGTCCTAGATAGGTCTAATAGGGAAGATATGGCAGTTGGAAGATTACCTGACCAAACGCTCCAACACGACGATGCTAGCTATACAAAAGTAGCAAAAAATTCAGATGTCCTGAAATGCGCTCCCACGCATCGGATTCTGTTAATACACACACGAACACATCACCAAAAGTGTTTTTGAGTCCTAGATAGGTCTTATAGGGCAGATATGGCAGTTGGAGGATTACCTGACAATTACCTGACCAAACGCTCCAACACGACGATGCTAGCTATACAAAAGTAGCAAAAAATTCAGATGTCCTGAAATGCGCTCCCACGCATCGGATTCTGTTAATACACACACGAACACATCACCAAAAGTGTTTTTAAGTCCTAGATAGGTCTAATAGGGCAGATATGGCAGTTGGAGGATTACCTGACCAAACGCTCCAACACGACGATGCTAGCTATACAAAAGTAGCAAAAAATTCAGATGTCCTGAAATGCGCTCCCACGCATCGGATTCTGTTAATACACACACGAACACATCACCAAAAGTGTTTTTAAGTCCTAGATAGGTCTAATAGGGAAGATATGGCAGTTGGAGGATTACCTGACCAAACGCTCCAACACGACGATGCTAGCTATACAAAAGTAGCAAAAAATTCAGATGTCCTGAAATGCGCTCCCACGCATCGGATTCTGTTAATACACACACGAACACATCACCAAAAGTGTTTTTAAGTCCTAGATAGGTCTAATAGGGCAGATATGGCAGTTGGAGGATTACCTGACAATTACCTGACCAAACGCTCCAACACGACGATGCTAGCTATACAAAAGTAGCAAAAAATTCAGATGTCCTGAAATGCGCTCCCACGCATCGGATTCTGTTAATACACACACGAACACATCACCAAAAGTGTTTTTAAGTCCTAGATAGGTCTAATAGGGCAGATATGGCAGTTGGAGGATTACCTGACCAAACGCTCCAACACGACGATGCTAGCTATACAAAAGTAGCAAAAAATTCAGATGTCCTGAAATGCGCTCCCACGCATCGGATTCTGTTAATACACACACGAACACATCACCAAAAGTGTTTTTAAGTCCTAGATAGGTCTAATAGGGAAGATATGGCAGTTGGAAGATTACCTGACCAAACGCTCCAACACGACGATGCTAGCTATACAAAAGTAGCAAAAAATTCAGATGTCCTGAAATGCGCTCCCACGCATCGGATTCTGTTAATACACACACGAACACATCACCAAAAGTGTTTTTAAGTCCTAGATAGGTCTAATAGGGCAGATATGGCAGTTGGAGGATTACCTGACCAAACGCTCCAACACGACGATGCTAGCTATACAAAAGTAGCAAAAAATTCAGATGTCCTGAAATGCGCTCCCACGCATCGGATTCTGTTAATACACACACGAACACATCACCAAAAGTGTTTTTGAGTCCTAGATAGGTCTAATAGGGCAGATATGGCAGTTGGAGGATTACCTGACCAAACGCTCCAACACGACGATGCTAGCTATACAAAAGTAGCAAAAAATTCAGATGTCCTGAAATGCGCTCCCACGCATCGGATTCTGTTAATACACACACGAACACATCACCAAAAGTGTTTTTAAGTCCTAGATAGGTCTAATAGGGCAGATATGGCAGTTGGAGGATTACCTGACCAAACGCTCCAACACGACGATGCTAGCTATACAAAAGTAGCAAAAAATTCAGATGTCCTGAAATGCGCTCCCACGCATCGGATTCTGTTAATACACACACGAACACATCACCAAAAGTGTTTTTAAGTCCTAGATAGGTCTTATAGGGCAGATATGGCAGTTGGAGGATTACCTGACAATTACCTGACCAAACGCTCCAACACGACGATGCTAGCTATACAAAAGTAGCAAAAAATTCAGATGTCCTGAAATGCGCTCCCACGCATCGGATTCTGTTAATACACACACGAACACATCACCAAAAGTGTTTTTGAGTCCTAGATAGGTCTTATAGGGCAGATATGGCAGTTGGAGGATTACCTGACAATTACCTGACCAAACGCTCCAACACGACGATGCTAGCTATACAAAAGTAGCAAAAAATTCAGATGTCCTGAAATGCGCTCCCACGCATCGGATTCTGTTAATACACACACGAACACATCACCAAAAGTGTTTTTAAGTCCTAGATAGGTCTAATAGGGCAGATATGGCAGTTGGAGGATTACCTGACCAAACGCTCCAACACGACGATGCTAGCTATACAAAAGTAGCAAAAAATTCAGATGTCCTGAAATGCGCTCCCACGCATCGGATTCTGTTAATACACACACGAACACATCACCAAAAGTGTTTTTAAGTCCTAGATAGGTCTTATAGGGCAGATATGGCAGTTGGAGGATTACCTGACAATTACCTGACCAAACGCTCCAACACGACGATGCTAGCTATACAAAAGTAGCAAAAAATTCAGATGTCCTGAAATGCGCTCCCACGCATCGGATTCTGTTAATACACACACGAACACATCACCAAAAGTGTTTTTGAGTCCTAGATAGGTCTAATAGGGCAGATATGGCAGTTGGAGGATTACCTGACCAAACGCTCCAACACGACGAGCGCATTTCATTTTTTGCTATACAAAAGTAGCAAAAAATTCAGATGTCCTGAAATGCGCTCCCACGCATCGGATTCTGTTAATACACACACGAACACATCACCAAAAGTGTTTTTAAGTCCTAGATAGGTCTAATAGGGCAGATATGGCAGTTGGAGGATTACCTGACCAAACGCTCCAACACGACGATGCTAGCTATACAAAAGTAGCAAAAAATTCAGATGTCCTGAAATGCGCTCCCACGCATCGGATTCTGTTAATACACACACGAACACATCACCAAAAGTGTTTTTAAGTCCTAGATAGGTCTAATAGGGCAGATATGGCAGTTGGAGGATTACCTGACCAAACGCTCCAACACGACGATGCTAGCTATACAAAAGTAGCAAAAAATTCAGATGTCCTGAAATGCGCTCCCACGCATCGGATTCTGTTAATACACACACGAACACATCACCAAAAGTGTTTTTGAGTCCTAGATAGGTCTTATAGGGCAGATATGGCAGTTGGAGGATTACCTGACAATTACCTGACCAAACGCTCCAACACGACGATGCTAGCTATACAAAAGTAGCAAAAAATTCAGATGTCCTGAAATGCGCTCCCACGCATCGGATTCTGTTAATACACACACGAACACATCACCAAAAGTGTTTTTGAGTCCTAGATAGGTCTTATAGGGCAGATATGGCAGTTGGAAGATTACCTGACCAAACGCTCCAACACGACGATGCTAGCTATACAAAAGTAGCAAAAAATTCAGATGTCCTGAAATGCGCTCCCACGCATCGGATTCTGTTAATACACACACGAACACATCACCAAAAGTGTTTTTAAGTCCTAGATAGGTCTAATAGGGCAGATATGGCAGTTGGAGGATTACCTGACCAAACGCTCCAACACGACGATGCTAGCTATACAAAAGTAGCAAAAAATTCGGATGTCCTGAAATGCGCTCCCACGCATCGGATTCTGTTAATACACACACGAACACATCACCAAAAGTGTTTTTAAGTCCTAGATAGGTCTTATAGGGCAGATATGGCAGTTGGAGGATTACCTGACAATTACCTGACCAAACGCTCCAACACGACGATGCTAGCTATACAAAAGTAGCAAAAAATTCAGATGTCCTGAAATGCGCTCCCACGCATCGGATTCTGTTAATACACACACGAACACATCACCAAAAGTGTTTTTGAGTCCTAGATAGGTCTTATAGGGCAGATATGGCAGTTGGAGGATTACCTGACAATTACCTGACCAAACGCTCCAACACGACGATGCTAGCTATACAAAAGTAGCAAAAAATTCAGATGTCCTGAAATGCGCTCCCACGCATCGGATTCTGTTAATACACACACGAACACATCACCAAAAGTGTTTTTAAGTCCTAGATAGGTCTAATAGGGAAGATATGGCAGTTGGAAGATTACCTGACAATTACCTGACCAAACGCTCCAACACGACGATGCTAGCTATACAAAAGTAGCAAAAAATTCAGATGTCCTGAAATGCGCTCCCACGCATCGGATTCTGTTAATACACACACGAACACATCACCAAAAGTGTTTTTGAGTCCTAGATAGGTCTTATAGGGCAGATATGGCAGTTGGAGGATTACCTGACAATTACCTGACCAAACGCTCCAACACGACGATGCTAGCTATACAAAAGTAGCAAAAAATTCAGATGTCCTGAAATGCGCTCCCACGCATCGGATTCTGTTAATACACACACGAACACATCACCAAAAGTGTTTTTAAGTCCTAGATAGGTCTAATAGGGCAGATATGGCAGTTGGAAGATTACCTGACCAAACGCTCCAACACGACGATGCTAGCTATACAAAAGTAGCAAAAAATTCAGATGTCCTGAAATGCGCTCCCACGCATCGGATTCTGTTAATACACACACGAACACATCACCAAAAGTGTTTTTAAGTCCTAGATAGGTCTTATAGGGCAGATATGGCAGTTGGAGGATTACCTGACCAAACGCTCCAACACGACGATGCTAGCTATACAAAAGTAGCAAAAAATTCAGATGTCCTGAAATGCGCTCCCACGCATCGGATTCTGTTAATACACACACGAACACATCACCAAAAGTGTTTTTGAGTCCTAGATAGGTCTTATAGGGCAGATATGGCAGTTGGAGGATTACCTGACAATTACCTGACCAAACGCTCCAACACGACGATGCTAGCTATACAAAAGTAGCAAAAAATTCAGATGTCCTGAAATGCGCTCCCACGCATCGGATTCTGTTAATACACACACGAACACATCACCAAAAGTGTTTTTAAGTCCTAGATAGGTCTAATAGGGAAGATATGGCAGTTGGAAGATTACCTGACAATTACCTGACCAAACGCTCCAACACGACGATGCTAGCTATACAAAAGTAGCAAAAAATTCAGATGTCCTGAAATGCGCTCCCACGCATCGGATTCTGTTAATACACACACGAACACATCACCAAAAGTGTTTTTGAGTCCTAGATAGGTCTTATAGGGCAGATATGGCAGTTGGAGGATTACCTGACAATTACCTGACCAAACGCTCCAACACGACGATGCTAGCTATACAAAAGTAGCAAAAAATTCAGATGTCCTGAAATGCGCTCCCACGCATCGGATTCTGTTAATACACACACGAACACATCACCAAAAGTGTTTTTGAGTCCTAGATAGGTCTTATAGGGCAGATATGGCAGTTGGAGGATTACCTGACAATTACCTGACCAAACGCTCCAACACGACGATGCTAGCTATACAAAAGTAGCAAAAAATTCAGATGTCCTGAAATGCGCTCCCACGCATCGGATTCTGTTAATACACACACGAACACATCACCAAAAGTGTTTTAAGTCCTAGATAGGTCTAATAGGGAAGATATGGCAGTTGGAGGATTACCTGACAATTACCTGACCAAACGCTCCAACACGACGATGCTAGCTATACAAAAGTAGCAAAAAATTCAGATGTCCTGAAATGCGCTCCCACGCATCGGATTCTGTTAATACACACACGAACACATCACCAAAAGTGTTTTTAAGTCCTAGATAGGTCTAATAGGGAAGATATGGCAGTTGGAAGATTACCTGACCAAACGCTCCAACACGACGATGCTAGCTATACAAAAGTAGCAAAAAATTCAGATGTCCTGAAATGCGCTCCCACGCATCGGATTCTGTTAATACACACACGAACAGATCACCAAAAGTGTTTTTAAGTCCTAGATAGGTCGTATAGGGCAGATATGGCAGTTGGAGGATTACCTGACCAAACGCTCCAACACGACGATGCTAGCTATACAAAAGTAGCAAAAAATTCAGATGTCCTGAAATGCGCTCCCACGCATCGGATTCTGTTAATACACACACGAACACATCACCAAAAGTGTTTTTAAGTCCTAGATAGGTCTAATAGGGCAGATATGGCAGTTGGAGGATTACCTGACCAAACGCTCCAACACGACGATGCTAGCTATACAAAAGTAGCAAAAAATTCAAGTGTCCTGAAATGCGCTCCCACGCATCGGATTCTGTTAATACACACACGAACACATCACCAAAAGTGTTTTTAAGTCCTAGATAGGTCTTATAGGGCAGATATGGCAGTTGGAGGATTACCTGACAATTACCTGACCAAACGCTCCAACACGACGATGCTAGCACAAAAGTAGCAAAAAATTCAGATGTCCTGAAATGCGCTCCCACGCATCGGATTCTGTTAATACACACACGAACACATCACCAAAAGTGTTTTTAAGTCCTAGATAGGTCTTATAGGGCAGATATGGCAGTTGGAGGATTACCTGACCAAACGCTCCAACACGACGATGCTAGCTATACAAAAGTAGCAAAAAATTCAGATGTCCTGAAATGCGCTCCCACGCATCGGATTCTGTTAATACACACACGAACACATCACCAAAAGTGTTTTTAAGTCCTAGATAGGTCTAATAGGGCAGATATGGCAGTTGGAGGATTACCTGACCAAACGCTCCAACACGACGATGCTAGCTATACAAAAGTAGCAAAAAATTCAGATGTCCTGAAATGCGCTCCCACGCATCGGATTCTGTTAATACACACACGAACACATCACCAAAAGTGTTTTTAAGTCCTAGATAGGTCTAATAGGGAAGATATGGCAGTTGGAAGATTACCTGACCAAACGCTCCAACACGACGATGCTAGCTATACAAAAGTAGCAAAAAATTCAGATGTCCTGAAATGCGCTCCCACGCATCGGATTCTGTTAATACACACACGAACACATCACCAAAAGTGTTTTTGAGTCCTAGATAGGTCTTATAGGGCAGATATGGCAGTTGGAGGATTACCTGACAATTACCTGACCAAACGCTCCAACACGACGATGCTAGCTATACAAAAGTAGCAAAAAATTCAGATGTCCTGAAATGCGCTCCCACGCATCGGATTCTGTTAATACACACACGAACACATCACCAAAAGTGTTTTTGAGTCCTAGATAGGTCTTATAGGGCAGATATGGTAGTTGGAGGATTACCTGACAATTACCTGACCAAACGCTCCAACACGACGATGCTAGCTATACAAAAGTAGCAAAAAATTCAGATGTCCTGAAATGCGCTCCCACGCATCGGATTCTGTTAATACACACACGAACGCATCACCAAAAGTGTTTTTAAGTCCTAGATAGGTCTAATAGGGAAGATATGGCAGTTGGAAGATTACCTGACCAAACGCTCCAACACGACGATGCTAGCTATACAAAAGTAGCAAAAAATTCAGATGTCCTGAAATGCGCTCCCACGCATCGGATTCTGTTAATACACACACGAACACATCACCAAAAGTGTTTTTAAGTCCTAGATAGGTCTTATAGGGCAGATATGGCAGTTGGAGGATTACCTGACCAAACGCTCCAACACGACGATGCTAGCTATACAAAAGTAGCAAAAAATTCAGATGTCCTGAAATGCGCTCCCACGCATCGGATTCTGTTAATACACACACGAACACATCACCAAAAGTGTTTTTGAGTCCTAGATAGGTCTTATAGGGCAGATATGGCAGTTGGAGTATTACCTGACAATTACCTGACCAAACGCTCCAACACGACGATGCTAGCTATACAAAAGTAGCAAAAAATTCAGATGTCCTGAAATGCGCTCCCACGCATCGGATTCTGTTAATACACACACGAACACATCACCAAAAGTGTTTTTGAGTCCTAGATAGGTCTTATAGGGCAGATATGGCAGTTGGAGGATTACCTGACAATTACCTGACCAAACGCTCCAACACGACGATGCTAGCTATACAAAAGTAGCAAAAAATTCAGATGTCCTGAAATGCGCTCCCACGCATCGGATTCTGTTAATACACACACGAACACATCACCAAAAGTGTTTTTAAGTCCTAGATAGGTCTAATAGGGAAGATATGGCAGTTGGAGGATTACCTGACCAAACGCTCCAACACGACGATGCTAGCTATACAAAAGTAGCAAAAAATTCAGATGTCCTGAAATGCGCTCCCACGCATCGGATTCTGTTAATACACACACGAACACATCACCAAAAGTGTTTTTAAGTCCTAGATAGGTCTAATAGGGCAGATATGGCAGTTGGAGGATTACCTGACAATTACCTGACCAAACGCTCCAACACGACGATGCTAGCTATACAAAAGTAGCAAAAAATTCAGATGTCCTGAAATGCGCTCCCACGCATCGGATTCTGTTAATACACACACGAACACATCACCAAAAGTGTTTTTAAGTCCTAGATAGGTCTAATAGGGCAGATATGGCAGTTGGAGGATTACCTGACAATTACCTGACCAAACGCTCCAACACGACGATGCTAGCTATACAAAAGTAGCAAAAAATTCAGATGTCCTGAAATGCGCTCCCACGCATCGGATTCTGTTAATACACACACGAACACATCACCAAAAGTGTTTTTAAGTCCTAGATAGGTCTAATAGGGAAGATATGGCAGTTGGAAGATTACCTGACCAAACGCTCCAACACGACGATGCTAGCTATACAAAAGTAGCAAAAAATTCAGATGTCCTGAAATGCGCTCCCACGCATCGGATTCTGTTAATACACACACGAACACATCACCAAAAGTGTTTTTAAGTCCTAGATAGGTCTAATAGGGCAGATATGGCAGTTGGAGGATTACCTGACAATTACCTGACCAAACGCTCCAACACGACGATGCTAGCTATACAAAAGTAGCAAAAAATTCAGATGTCCTGAAATGCGCTCCCACGCATCGGATTCTGTTAATACACACACGAACACATCACCAAAAGTGTTTTTGAGTCCTAGATAGGTCTTATAGGGCAGATATGGCAGTTGGAAGATTACCTGACCAAACGCTCCAACACGACGATGCTAGCTATACAAAAGTAGCAAAAAATTCAGATGTCCTGAAATGCGCTCCCACGCATCGGATTCTGTTAATACACACACGAACACATCACCAAAAGTGTTTTTAAGTCCTAGATATGTCTAATAGGGCAGATATGGCAGTTGGAGGATTACCTGACCAAACGCTCCAACACGACGATGCTAGCTATACAAAAGTAGCAAAAAATTCAGATGTCCTGAAATGCGCTCCCACGCATCGGATTCTGTTAATACACACACGAACACATCACCAAAAGTGTTTTTAAGTCCTAGATAGGTCGTATAGGGCAGATATGGCAGTTGGAGGATTACCTGACAATTACCTGACCAAACGCTCCAACACGACGATGCTAGCTATACAAAAGTAGCAAAAAATTCAGATGTCCTGAAATGCGCTCCCACTCATCGGATTCTGTTAATACACACACGAACACATCACCAAAAGTGTTTTAAGTCCTAGATAGGTCTAATAGGGAAGATATGGCAGTTGGAGGATTACCTGACAATTACCTGACCAAACGCTCCAACACGACGATGCTAGCTATACAAAAGTAGCAAAAAATTCAGATGTCCTGAAATGCGCTCCCATTTCAGGACATCTGAATTTTTTGCTACTTTTGTATAGCTAGCATCGTCGTGTTGGAGCGTTTGGTCAGGTAATCCTCCAACTGCCATATCTGCCCTATTAGACCTATCTAGGACTTAAAAACACTTTTGGTGATGTGTTCGTGTCGCATCGGATTCTGTTAATACACACACGAACACATCACCAAAAGTGTTTTTAAGTCCTAGATAGGTCTAATAGGGAAGATATGGCAGTTGGAAGATTACCTGACCAAACGCTCCAACACGACGATGCTAGCTATACAAAAGTAGCAAAAAATTCAGATGTCCTGAAATGCGCTCCCACGCATCGGATTCTGTTAATACACACACGAACACATCACCAAAAGTGTTTTTAAGTCCTAGATAGGTCGTATAGGGCAGATATGGCAGTTGGAGGATTACCTGACAATTACCTGACCAAACGCTCCAACACGACGATGCTAGCTATACAAAAGTAGCAAAAAATTCAGATGTCCTGAAATGCGCTCCCACGCATCGGATTCTGTTAATACACACACGAACACATCACCAAAAGTGTTTTTAAGTCCTAGATAGGTCTAATAGGGCAGATATGGCAGTTGGAGGATTACCTGACAATTACCTGACCAAACGCTCCAACACGACGATGCTAGCTATACAAAAGTAGCAAAAAATTCAGATGTCCTGAAATGCGCTCCCACGCATCGGATTCTGTTAATACACACACGAACACATCACCAAAAGTGTTTTTGAGTCCTAGATAGGTCTTATAGGGCAGATATGGCAGTTGGAAGATTACCTGACCAAACGCTCCAACACGACGATGCTAGCTATACAAAAGTAGCAAAAAATTCAGATGTCCTGAAATGCGCTCCCACGCATCGGATTCTGTTAATACACACACGAACACATCACCAAAAGTGTTTTTAAGTCCTAGATATGTCTAATAGGGCAGATATGGCAGTTGGAGGATTACCTGACCAAACGCTCCAACACGACGATGCTAGCTATACAAAAGTAGCAAAAAATTCAGATGTCCTGAAATGCGCTCCCACGCATCGGATTCTGTTAATACACACACGAACACATCACCAAAAGTGTTTTTGAGTCCTAGATAGGTCTTATAGGGCAGATATGGCAGTTGGAGGATTACCTGACAATTACCTGACCAAACGCTCCAACACGACGATGCTAGCTATACAAAAGTAGCAAAAAATTCAGATGTCCTGAAATGCGCTCCCACTCATCGGATTCTGTTAATACACACACGAACACATCACCAAAAGTGTTTTAAGTCCTAGATAGGTCTAATAGGGAAGATATGGCAGTTGGAGGATTACCTGACAATTACCTGACCAAACGCTCCAACACGACGATGCTAGCTATACAAAAGTAGCAAAAAATTCAGATGTCCTGAAATGCGCTCCCATTTCAGGACATCTGAATTTTTTGCTACTTTTGTATAGCTAGCATCGTCGTGTTGGAGCGTTTGGTCAGGTAATCCTCCAACTGCCATATCTGCCCTATTAGACCTATCTAGGACTTAAAAACACTTTTGGTGATGTGTTCGTGTCGCATCGGATTCTGTTAATACACACACGAACACATCACCAAAAGTGTTTTTAAGTCCTAGATAGGTCTAATAGGGAAGATATGGCAGTTGGAAGATTACCTGACCAAACGCTCCAACACGACGATGCTAGCTATACAAAAGTAGCAAAAAATTCAGATGTCCTGAAATGCGCTCCCACGCATCGGATTCTGTTAATACACACACGAACACATCACCAAAAGTGTTTTTAAGTCCTAGATAGGTCGTATAGGGCAGATATGGCAGTTGGAGGATTACCTGACAATTACCTGACCAAACGCTCCAACACGACGATGCTAGCTATACAAAAGTAGCAAAAAATTCAGATGTCCTGAAATGCGCTCCCACGCATCGGATTCTGTTAATACACACACGAACACATCACCAAAAGTGTTTTTAAGTCCTAGATAGGTCTAATAGGGCAGATATGGCAGTTGGAGGATTACCTGACAATTACCTGACCAAACGCTCCAACACGACGATGCTAGCTATACAAAAGTAGCAAAAAATTCAGATGTCCTGAAATGCGCTCCCACGCATCGGATTCTGTTAATACACACACGAACACATCACCAAAAGTGTTTTTGAGTCCTAGATAGGTCTTATAGGGCAGATATGGCAGTTGGAAGATTACCTGACCAAACGCTCCAACACGACGATGCTAGCTATACAAAAGTAGCAAAAAATTCAGATGTCCTGAAATGCGCTCCCACGCATCGGATTCTGTTAATACACACACGAACACATCACCAAAAGTGTTTTTAAGTCCTAGATATGTCTAATAGGGCAGATATGGCAGTTGGAGGATTACCTGACCAAACGCTCCAACACGACGATGCTAGCTATACAAAAGTAGCAAAAAATTCAGATGTCCTGAAATGCGCTCCCACGCATCGGATTCTGTTAATACACACACGAACACATCACCAAAAGTGTTTTTAAGTCCTAGATAGGTCTAATAGGGCAGATATGGCAGTTGGAGGATTACCTGACCAAACGCTCCAACACGACGATGCTAGCTATACAAAAGTAGCAAAAAATTCAGATGTCCTGAAATGCGCTCCCACGCATCGGATTCTGTTAATACACACAAGAACACATCACCAAAAGTGTTTTTAAGTCCTAGATAGGTCTAATAGGGCAGATATGGCAGTTGGAGGATTACCTGACCAAACGCTCCAACACGACGATGCTAGCTATACAAAAGTAGCAAAAAATTCAGATGTCCTGAAATGCGCTCCCACGCATCGGATTCTGTTAATACACACACGAACACATCACCAAAAGTGTTTTTAAGTCCTAGATAGGTCTAATAGGGCAGATATGGCAGTTGGAGGATTACCTGACCAAACGCTCCAACACGACGATGCTAGCTATACAAAAGTAGCAAAAAATTCAGATGTCCTGAAATGCGCTCCCACGCATCGGATTCTGTTAATACACACACGAACACATCACCAAAAGTGTTTTTAAGTCCTAGATAGGTCTTATAGGGCAGATATGGCAGTTGGAGGATTACCTGACAATTACCTGACCAAACGCTCCAACACGACGATGCTAGCTATACAAAAGTAGCAAAAAATTCAGATGTCCTGAAATGCGCTCCCACGCATCGGATTCTGTTAATACACACACGAACACATCACCAAAAGTGTTTTTAAGTCCTAGATAGGTCTTATAGGGCAGATATGGCAGTTGGAGGATTACCTGACCAAACGCTCCAACACGACGATGCTAGCTATACAAAAGTAGCAAAAAATTCAGATGTCCTGAAATGCGCTCCCACGCATCGGATTCTGTTAATACACACACGAACACATCACCAAAAGTGTTTTTAAGTCCTAGATAGGTCTAATAGGGCAGATATGGCAGTTGGAGGATTACCTGACCAAACGCTCCAACACGACGATGCTAGCTATACAAAAGTAGCAAAAAATTCAGATGTCCTGAAATGCGCTCCCACGCATCGGATTCTGTTAATACACACACGAACACATCACCAAAAGTGTTTTTAAGTCCTAGATATGTCTTATAGGGCAGATATGGCAGTTGGAGGATTACCTGACCAAACGCTCCAACACGACGATGCTAGCTATACAAAAGTAGCAAAAAATTCAGATGTCCTGAAATGCGCTCCCACGCATCGGATTCTGTTAATACACACACGAACACATCACCAAAAGTGTTTTTGAGTCCTAGATAGGTCTTATAGGGCAGATATGGCAGTTGGAGGATTACCTGACAATTACCTGACCAAACGCTCCAACACGACGATGCTAGCTATACAAAAGTAGCAAAAAATTCAGATGTCCTGAAATGCGCTCCCACGCATCGGATTCTGTTAATACACACACGAACACATCACCAAAAGTGTTTTTGAGTCCTAGATAGGTCTTATAGGGCAGATATGGCAGTTGGAGGATTACCTGACAATTACCTGACCAAACGCTCCAACACGACGATGCTAGCTATACAAAAGTAGCAAAAAATTCAGATGTCCTGAAATGCGCTCCCACGCATCGGATTCTGTTAATACACACACGAACACATCACCAAAAGTGTTTTAAGTCCTAGATAGGTCTAATAGGGAAGATATGGCAGTTGGAGGATTACCTGACAATTACCTGACCAAACGCTCCAACACGACGATGCTAGCTATACAAAAGTAGCAAAAAATTCAGATGTCCTGAAATGCGCTCCCACGCATCGGATTCTGTTAATACACACACGAACACATCACCAAAAGTGTTTTTAAGTCCTAGATAGGTCTTATAGGGCAGATATGGCAGTTGGAGGATTACCTGACCAAACGCTCCAACACGACGATGCTAGCTATACAAAAGTAGCAAAAAATTCAGATGTCCTGAAATGCGCTCCCACGCATCGGATTCTGTTAATACACACACGAACACATCACCAAATGTGTTTTTGAGTCCTAGATAGGTCTTATAGGGCAGATATGGCAGTTGGAGGATTACCTGACAATTACCTGACCAAACGCTCCAACACGACGATGCTAGCTATACAAAAGTAGCAAAAAATTCAGATGTCCTGAAATGCGCTCCCACGCATCGGATTCTGTTAATACACACACGAACACATCACCAAAAGTGTTTTTGAGTCCTAGATAGGTCTTATAGGGCAGATATGGCAGTTGGAGGATTACCTGACAATTACCTGACCAAACGCTCCAACACGACGATGCTAGCTATACAAAAGTAGCAAAAAATTCAGATGTCCTGAAATGCGCTCCCACGCATCGGATTCTGTTAATACACACACGAACACATCACCAAAAGTGTTTTAAGTCCTAGATAGGTCTAATAGGGAAGATATGGCAGTTGGAGGATTACCTGACAATTACCTGACCAAACGCTCCAACACGACGATGCTAGCTATACAAAAGTAGCAAAAAATTCAGATGTCCTGAAATGCGCTCCCACGCATCGGATTCTGTTAATACACACACGAACACATCACCAAAAGTGTTTTTAAGTCCTAGATAGGTCTAATAGGGAAGATATGGCAGTTGGAGGATTACCTGACCAAACGCTCCAACACGACGATGCTAGCTATACAAAAGTAGCAAAAAATTCAGATGTCCTGAAATGCGCTCCCACGCATCGGATTCTGTTAATACACACACGAACACATCACCAAAAGTGTTTTTGAGTCCTAGATAGGTCTTATAGGGCAGATATGGCAGTTGGAGGATTACCTGACAATTACCTGACCAAACGCTCCAACACGACGATGCTAGCTATACAAAAGTAGCAAAAAATTCAGATGTCCTGAAATGCGCTCCCACGCATCGGATTCTGTTAATACACACACGAACACATCACCAAAAGTGTTTTTAAGTCCTAGATAGGTCTAATAGGGCAGATATGGCAGTTGGAAGATTACCTGACCAAACGCTCCAACACGACGATGCTAGCTATACAAAAGTAGCAAAAAATTCAGATGTCCTGAAATGCGCTCCCACGCATCGGATTCTGTTAATACACACACGAACACATCACCAAAAGTGTTTTTAAGTCCTAGATAGGTCGTATAGGGCAGATATGGCAGTTGGAGGATTACCTGACCAAACGCTCCAACACGACGATGCTAGCTATACAAAAGTAGCAAAAAATTCAGATGTCCTGAAATGCGCTCCCACGCATCGGATTCTGTTAATACACACACGAACACATCACCAAAAGTGTTTTTAAGTCCTAGATAGGTCTAATAGGGCAGATATGGCAGTTGGAGGATTACCTGACCAAACGCTCCAACACGACGATGCTAGCTATACAAAAGTAGCAAAAAATTCAGATGTCCTGAAATGCGCTCCCACGCATCGGATTCTGTTAATACACACACGAACACATCACCAAAAGTGTTTTTAAGTCCTAGATAGGTCTTATAGGGCAGATATGGCAGTTGGAGGATTACCTGACAATTACCTGACCAAACGCTCCAACACGACGATGCTAGCTATACAAAAGTAGCAAAAAATTCAGATGTCCTGAAATGCGCTCCCACGCATCGGATTCTGTTAATACACACACGAACACATCACCAAAAGTGTTTTTAAGTCCTAGATAGGTCTAATAGGGCAGATATGGCAGTTGGAGGATTACCTGACCAAACGCTCCAACACGACGATGCTAGCTATACAAAAGTAGCAAAAAATTCAGATGTCCTGAAATGCGCTCCCACGCATCGGATTCTGTTAATACACACACGAACACATCACCAAAAGTGTTTTTAAGTCCTAGATAGGTCTAATAGGGCAGATATGGCAGTTGGAAGATTACCTGACCAAACGCTCCAACACGACGATGCTAGCTATACAAAAGTAGCAAAAAATTCAGATGTCCTGAAATGCGCTCCCACGCATCGGATTCTGTTAATACACACACGAACACATCACCAAAAGTGTTTTTGAGTCCTAGATAGGTCTTATAGGGCAGATATGGCAGTTGGAAGATTACCTGACCAAACGCTCCAACACGACGATGCTAGCTATACAAAAGTAGCAAAAAATTCAGATGTCCTGAAATGCGCTCCCACGCATCGGATTCTGTTAATACACACACGAACACATCACCAAAAGTGTTTTTAAGTCCTAGATAGGTCTAATAGGGCAGATATGGCAGTTGGAGGATTACCTGACCAAACGCTCCAACACGACGATGCTAGCTATACAAAAGTAGCAAAAAATTTAGATGTCCTGAAATGCGCTCCCACGCATCGGAATCTGTTAATACACACACGAACACATCACCAAAAGTGTTTTTAAGTCCTAGATAGGTCTAATAGGGCAGATATGGCAGTTGGAAGATTACCTGACCAAACGCTCCAACACGACGATGCTAGCTATACAAAAGTAGCAAAAAATTCAGATGTCCTGAAATGCGCTCCCACGCATCGGATTCTGTTAATACACACACGAACACATCACCAAAAGTGTTTTTAAGTCCTAGATAGGTCTTATAGGGCAGATATGGCAGTTGGAGGATTACCTGACAATTACCTGACCAAACGCTCCAACACGACGATGCTAGCTATACAAAAGTAGCAAAAAATTCAGATGTCCTGAAATGCGCTCCCACGCATCGGATTCTGTTAATACACACACGAACACATCACCAAAAGTGTTTTTAAGTCCTAGATAGGTCTTATAGGGCAGATATGGCAGTTGGAGGATTACCTGACAATTACCTGACCAAACGCTCCAACACGACGATGCTAGCTATACAAAAGTAGCAAAAAATTCAGATGTCCTGAAATGCGCTCCCACGCATCGGATTCTGTTAATACACACACGAACACATCACCAAAAGTGTTTTTAAGTCCTAGATAGGTCTAATAGGGCAGATATGGCAGTTGGAGGATTACCTGACAATTACCTGACCAAACGCTCCAACACGACGATGCTAGCTATACAAAAGTAGCAAAAAATTCAGATGTCCTGAAATGCGCTCCCACGCATCGGATTCTGTTAATACACAC
Organism: Eristalis intricaria; assembly: GCA_964034865.1. Taxonomy (NCBI): domain Eukaryota; kingdom Metazoa; phylum Arthropoda; class Insecta; order Diptera; family Syrphidae; genus Eristalis; species Eristalis intricaria. The sequence continues at coordinate 110,368 of CAXITZ010000134.1, forward strand.
ACGAACACATCACCAAAAGTGTTTTTAAGTCCTAGATAGGTCTAATAGGGAAGATATGGCAGTTGGAAGATTACCTGACAATTACCTGACCAAACGCTCCAACACGACGATGCTAGCTATACAAAAGTAGCAAAAAATTCAGATGTCCTGAAATGCGCTCCCACGCATCGGATTCTGTTAATACACACACGAACACATCACCAAAAGTGTTTTTAAGTCCTAGATAGGTCTAATAGGGCAGATATGGCAGTTGGAGGATTACCTGACCAAACGCTCCAACACGACGATGCTAGCTATACAAAAGTAGCAAAAAATTCAGATGTCCTGAAATGCGCTCCCACGCATCGGATTCTGTTAATACACACACGAACACATCACCAAAAGTGTTTTTAAGTCCTAGATAGGTCTAATAGGGCAGATATGGCAGTTAGAGGATTACCTGACAATTACCTGACCAAACGCTCCAACACGACGATGCTAGCTATACAAAAGTAGCAAAAAATTCAGATGTCCTGAAATGCGCTCCCACGCATCGGATTCTGTTAATACACACACGAACACATCACCAAAAGTGTTTTTGAGTCCTAGATAGGTCTTATAGGGCAGATATGGCAGTTGGAGGATTACCTGACAATTACCTGACCAAACGCTCCAACACGACGATGCTAGCTATACAAAAGTAGCAAAAAATTCAGATGTCCTGAAATGCGCTCCCACGCATCGGATTCTGTTAATACACACACGAACACATCACCAAAAGTGTTTTAAGTCCTAGATAGGTCTAATAGGGCAGATATGGCAGTTGGAGGATTACCTGACCAAACGCTCCAACACGACGATGCTAGCTATACAAAAGTAGCAAAAAATTCAGATGTCCTGAAATGCGCTCCCACGCATCGGATTCTGTTAATACACACACGAACACATCACCAAAAGTGTTTTTAAGTCCTAGATAGGTCTAATAGGGCAGATATGGCAGTTGGAGGATTACCTGACCAAACGCTCCAACACGACGATGCTAGCTATACAAAAGTAGCAAAAAATTCAGATGTCCTGAAATGCGCTCCCACGCATCGGATTCTGTTAATACACACACGAACACATCACCAAAAGTGTTTTTAAGTCCTAGATAGGTCTAATAGGGCAGATATGGCAGTTGGAAGATTACCTGACCAAACGCTCCAACACGACGATGCTAGCTATACAAAAGTAGCAAAAAATTCAGATGTCCTGAAATGCGCTCCCACGCATCGGATTCTGTTAATACACACACGAACACATCACCAAAAGTGTTTTTAAGTCCTAGATAGGTCTTATAGGGCAGATATGGCAGTTGGAGGATTACCTGACAATTACCTGACCAAACGCTCCAACACGACGATGCTAGCTATACAAAAGTAGCAAAAAATTCAGATGTCCTGAAATGCGCTCCCACGCATCGGATTCTGTTAATACACACACGAACACATCACCAAAAGTGTTTTTAAGTCCTAGATAGGTCTAATAGGGCAGATATGGCAGTTGGAGGATTACCTGACCAAACGCTCCAACACGACGATGCTAGCTATACAAAAGTAGCAAAAAATTCAGATGTCCTGAAATGCGCTCCCACGCATCGGATTCTGTTAATACACACACGAACACATCACCAAAAGTGTTTTTAAGTCCTAGATAGGTCTAATAGGGCAGATATGGCAGTTGGAAGATTACCTGACCAAACGCTCCAACACGACGATGCTAGCTATACAAAAGTAGCAAAAAATTCAGATGTCCTGAAATGCGCTCCCACGCATCGGATTCTGTTAATACACACACGAACACATCACCAAAAGTGTTTTCAAGTCCTAGATAGGTCTAATAGGGCAGATATGGCAGTTGGAGGATTACCTGACCAAACGCTCCAACACGACGATGCTAGCTATACAAAAGTAGCAAAAAATTCAGATGTCCTGAAATGCGCTCCCACGCATCGGATTCTGTTAACACACACACGAACACATCACCAAAAGTGTTTTTAAGTCCTAGATAGGTCTTATAGGGCAGATATGGCAGTTGGAGGATTACCTGACCAAACGCTCCAACACGACGATGCTAGCTATACAAAAGTAGCAAAAAATTCAGATGTCCTGAAATGCGCTCCCACGCATCGGATTCTGTTAATACACACACGAACACATCACCAAAAGTGTTTTTAAGTCCTAGATAGGTCTAATAGGGCAGATATGGCAGTTGGAGGAGTACCTGACCAAACGCTCCAACACGACGATGCTAGCTATACAAAAGTAGCAAAAAATTCAGATGTCCTGAAATGCGCTCCCACGCATCGGATTCTGTTAATACACACACGAACACATCACCAAAAGTGTTTTTGAGTCCTAGATAGGTCTTATAGGGCAGATATGGCAGTTGGAGGATTACCTGACAATTACCTGACCAAACGCTCCAACACGACGATGCTAGCTATACAAAAGTAGCAAAAAATTCAGATGTCCTGAAATGCGCTCCCACGCATCGGATTCTGTTAATACACACACGAACACATCACCAAAAGTGTTTTTAAGTCCTAGATAGGTCTAATAGGGCAGATATGGCAGTTGGAGGATTACCTGACCAAACGCTCCAACACGACGATGCTAGCTATACAAAAGTAGCAAAAAATTCAGATGTCCTGAAATGCGCTCCCACGCATCGGATTCTGTTAATACACACACGAACACATCACCAAAAGTGTTTTTAAGTCCTAGATAGGTCTAATAGGGCAGATATGGCAGTTGGAGGATTACCTGACCAAACGCTCCAACACGACGATGCTAGCTATACAAAAGTAGCAAAAAATTCAGATGTCCTGAAATGCGCTCCCACGCATCGGATTCTGTTAATACACACACGAACACATCACCAAAAGTGTTTTTAAGTCCTTGATAGGTCTAATAGGGAAGATATGGCAGTTGGAAGATTACCTGACCAAACGCTCCAACACGACGATGCTAGCTATACAAAAGTAGCAAAAAATTCAGATGTCCTGAAATGCGCTCCCACGCATCGGATTCTGTTAATACACACACGAACACATCACCAAAAGTGTTTTTAAGTCCTAGATAGGTCTTATAGGGCAGATATGGCAGTTGGAGGATTACCTGACCAAACGCTCCAACACGACGATGCTAGCTATACAAAAGTAGCAAAAAATTCAGATGTCCTGAAATGCGCTCCCACGCATCGGATTCTGTTAATACACACACGAACACATCACCAAAAGTGTTTTTAAGTCCTAGATAGGTCTAATAGGGAAGATATGGCAGTTGGAGGATTACCTGACCAAACGCTCCAACACGACGATGCTAGCTATACAAAAGTAGCAAAAAATTCAGATGTCCTGAAATGCGCTCCCACGCATCGGATTCTGTTAATACACACACGAACACATCACCAAAAGTGTTTTTAAGTCCTAAATAGGTCTAATAGGGCAGATATGGCAGTTGGAGGATTACCTGACAATTACCTGGCCAAACGCTCCAACACGACGATGCTAGCTATACAAAAGTAGCAAAAAATTCAGATGTCCTGAAATGCGCTCCCACGCATCGGATTCTGTTAATACACACACGAACACATCACCAAAAGTGTTTTTAAGTCCTAGATAGGTCTAATAGGGAAGATATGGCAGTTGGAAGATTACCTGACAATTACCTGACCAAACGCTCCAACACGACGATGCTAGCTATACAAAAGTAGCAAAAAATTCAGATGTCCTGAAATGCGCTCCCACGCATCGGATTCTGTTAATACACACACGAACACATCACCAAAAGTGTTTTTGAGTCCTAGATAGGTCTAATAGGGCAGATTTGGCAGTTGGAGGATTACCTGACAATTACCTGACCAAACGCTCCAACACGACGATGCTAGCTATACAAAAGTAGCAAAAAATTCAGATGTCCTGAAATGCGCTCCCACGCATCGGATTCTGTTAATACACACACGAACACATCACCAAAAGTGTTTTTAAGTCCTAGATAGGTCTAATAGGGCAGATATGGCAGTTGGAGGATTACCTGACAATTACCTGACCAAACGCTCCAAACGACGATGCTAGCTATACAAAAGTAGCAAAAAATTCAGATGTCCTGAAATGCGCTCCCACGCATCGGATTCTGTTAATACACACACGAACACATCACCAAAAGTGTTTTTGAGTCCTAGATAGGTCTTATAGGGCAGATATGGCAGTTGGAGGATTACCTGACAATTACCTGACCAAACGCTCCAACACGACGATGCTAGCTATACAAAAGTAGCAAAAAATTCAGATGTCCTGAAATGCGCTCCCACGCATCGGATTCTGTTAATACACACACGAACACATCACCAAAAGTGTTTTTAAGTCCTAGATAGGTCTAATAGGGCAGATATGGCAGTTGGAGGATTACCTGACCAAACGCTCCAACACGACGATGCTAGCTATACAAAAGTAGCAAAAAATTCAGATGTCCTGAAATGCGCTCCCACGCATCGGATTCTGTTAATACACACACGAACACATCACCAAAAGTGTTTTTGAGTCCTAGATAGGTCTTATAGGGCAGATATGGCAGTTGGAGGATTACCTGACAATTACCTGACCAAACGCTCCAACACGACGATGCTAGCTATACAAAAGTAGCAAAAAATTCAGATGTCCTGAAATGCGCTCCCACGCATCGGATTCTGTTAATACACACACGAACACATCACCAAAAGTGTTTTTGAGTCCTAGATAGGTCTTATAGGGCAGATATGGCAGTTGGAGGATTACCTGACCAAACGCTCCAACACGACGATGCTAGCTATACAAAAGTAGCAAAAAATTCAGATGTCCTGAAATGCGCTCCCACGCATCGGATTCTGTTAATACACACACGAACACATCACCAAAAGTGTTTTTAAGTCCTAGATAGGTCTAATAGGGCAGATATGGCAGTTGGAGGATTACCTGACAATTACCTGACCAAACGCTCCAACACGACGATGCTAGCTATACAAAAGTAGCAAAAAATTCAGATGTCCTGAAATGCGCTCCCACGCATCGGATTCTGTTAATACACACACGAACACATCACCAAAAGTGTTTTTAAGTCCTAGATAGGTCTAATAGGGAAGATATGGCAGTTGGAAGATTACCTGACAATTACCTGACCAAACGCTCCAACACGACGATGCTAGCTATACAAAAGTAGCAACAAATTCAGATGTCCTGAAATGCGCTCCCACGCATCGGATTCTGTTAATACACACACGAACACATCACCAAAAGTGTTTTTGAGTCCTAGATAGGTCTTATAGGGCAGATATGGCAGTTGGAGGATTACCTGACCAAACGCTCCAACACGACGATGCTAGCTATACAAAAGTAGCAAAAAATTCAGATGTCCTGAAATGCGCTCCCACGCATCGGATTCTGTTAATACACACACGAACACATCACCAAAAGTGTTTTTAAGTCCTAGATAGGTCTAATAGGGCAGATATGGCAGTTGGAGGATTACCTGACAATTACCTGACCAAACGCTCCAACACGACGATGCTAGCTATACAAAAGTAGCAAAAAATTCAGATGTCCTGAAATGCGCTCCCACGCATCGGATTCTGTTAATACACACACGAACACATCACCAAAAGTGTTTTTAAGTCCTAGATAGGTCTAATAGGGAAGATATGGCAGTTGGAAGATTACCTGACAATTACCTGACCAAACGCTCCAACACGACGATGCTAGCTATACAAAAGTAGCAAAAAATTCAGATGTCCTGAAATGCGCTCCCACGCATCGGATTCTGTTAATACACACACGAACACATCACCAAAAGTGTTTTTAAGTCCTAGATAGGTCTAATAGGGCAGATATGGCAGTTGGAGGATTACCTGACAATTACCTGACCAAACGCTCCAACACGACGATGCTAGCTATACAAAAGTAGCAAAAAATTCAGATGTCCTGAAATGCGCTCCCACGCATCGGATTCTGTTAATACACACACGAACACATCACCAAAAGTGTTTTTAAGTCCTAGATAGGTCTAATAGGGAAGATATGGCAGTTGGAAGATTACCTGACAATTACCTGACCAAACGCTCCAACACGACGATGCTAGCTATACAAAAGTAGCAAAAAATTCAGATGTCCTGAAATGCGCTCCCACGCATCGGATTCTGTTAATACACACACGAACACATCACCAAAAGTGTTTTTAAGTCCTAGATAGGTCTAATAGGGAAGATATGGCAGTTGGAAGATTACCTGACAATTACCTGACCAAACGCTCCAACACGACGATGCTAGCTATACAAAAGTAGCAAAAAATTCAGATGTCCTGAAATGCGCTCCCACGCATCGGATTCTGTTAATACACACACGAACACATCACCAAAAGTGTTTTTAAGTCCTAGATAGGTCTAATAGGGCAGATATGGCAGTTGGAGGATTACCTGACAATTACCTGACCAAACGCTCCAACACGACGATGCTAGCTATACAAAAGTAGCAAAAAATTCAGATGTCCTGAAATGCGCTCCCACGCATCGGATTCTGTTAATACACACACGAACACATCACCAAAAGTGTTTTTAAGTCCTAGATAGGTCTAATAGGGAAGATATGGCAGTTGGAAGATTACCTGACAATTACCTGACCAAACGCTCCAACACGACGATGCTAGCTATACAAAAGTAGCAAAAAATTCAGATGTCCTGAAATGCGCTCCCACGCATCGGATTCTGTTAATACACACACGAACACATCACCAAAAGTGTTTTTAAGTCCTAGATAGGTCTAATAGGGAAGATATGGCAGTTGGAAGATTACCTGACAATTACCTGACCAAACGCTCCAACACGACGATGCTAGCTATACAAAAGTAGCAAAAAATTCAGATGTCCTGAAATGCGCTCCCACGCATCGGATTCTGTTAATACACACACGAACACATCACCAAAAGTGTTTTTAAGTCCTAGATAGGTCTAATAGGGCAGATATGGCAGTTGGAGGATTACCTGACAATTACCTGACCAAACGCTCCAACACGACGATGCTAGCTATACAAAAGTAGCAAAAAATTCAGATGTCCTGAAATGCGCTCCCACGCATCGGATTCTGTTAATACACACACGAACACATCACCAAAAGTGTTTTTAAGTCCTAGATAGGTCTAATAGGGAAGATATGGCAGTTGGAAGATTACCTGACAATTACCTGACCAAACGCTCCAACACGACGATGCTAGCTATACAAAAGTAGCAAAAAATTCAGATGTCCTGAAATGCGCTCCCACGCATCGGATTCTGTTAATACACACACGAACACATCACCAAAAGTGTTTTTAAGTCCTAGATAGGTCTAATAGGGCAGATATGGCAGTTGGAGGATTACCTGACAATTACCTGACCAAACGCTCCAACACGACGATGCTAGCTATACAAAAGTAGCAAAAAATTCAGATGTCCTGAAATGCGCTCCCACGCATCGGATTCTGTTAATACACACACGAACACATCACCAAAAGTGTTTTTAAGTCCTAGATAGGTCTAATAGGGAAGATATGGCAGTTGGAAGATTACCTGACAATTACCTGACCAAACGCTCCAACACGACGATGCTAGCTATACAAAAGTAGCAAAAAATTCAGATGTCCTGAAATGCGCTCCCACGCATCGGATTCTGTTAATACACACACGAACACATCACCAAAAGTGTTTTTAAGTCCTAGATAGGTCTAATAGGGAAGATATGGCAGTTGGAAGATTACCTGACAATTACCTGACCAAACGCTCCAACACGACGATGCTAGCTATACAAAAGTAGCAAAAAATTCAGATGTCCTGAAATGCGCTCCCACGCATCGGATTCTGTTAATACACACACGAACACATCACCAAAAGTGTTTTTAAGTCCTAGATAGGTCTAATAGGGCAGATATGGCAGTTGGAGGATTACCTGACAATTACCTGACCAAACGCTCCAACACGACGATGCTAGCTATACAAAAGTAGCAAAAAATTCAGATGTCCTGAAATGCGCTCCCACGCATCGGATTCTGTTAATACACACACGAACACATCACCAAAAGTGTTTTTAAGTCCTAGATAGGTCTAATAGGGAAGATATGGCAGTTGGAAGATTACCTGACAATTACCTGACCAAACGCTCCAACACGACGATGCTAGCTATACAAAAGTAGCAAAAAATTCAGATGTCCTGAAATGCGCTCCCACGCATCGGATTCTGTTAATACACACACGAACACATCACCAAAAGTGTTTTTGAGTCCTAGATAGGTCTAATAGGGCAGATATGGCAGTTGGAGGATTACCTGACCAAACGCTCCAACACGACGATGCTAGCTATACAAAAGTAGCAAAAAATTCAGATGTCCTGAAATGCGCTCCCACGCATCGGATTCTGTTAATACACACACGAACACATCACCAAAAGTGTTTTTGAGTCCTAGATAGGTCTAATAGGGCAGATATGGCAGTTGGAGGATTACCTGACAATTACCTGACCAAACGCTCCAACACGACGATGCTAGCTATACAAAAGTAGCAAAAAATTCAGATGTCCTGAAATGCGCTCCCACGCATCGGATTCTGTTAATACACACACGAACACATCACCAAAAGTGTTTTTGAGTCCTAGATAGGTCTAATAGGGCAGATATGGCAGTTGGAGGATTACCTGACCAAACGCTCCAACACGACGATGCTAGCTATACAAAAGTAGCAAAAAATTCAGATGTCCTGAAATGCGCTCCCACGCATCGGATTCTGTTAATACACACACGAACACATCACCAAAAGTGTTTTTGAGTCCTAGATAGGTCTAATAGGGCAGATATGGCAGTTGGAGGATTACCTGACAATTACCTGACCAAACGCTCCAACACGACGATGCTAGCTATACAAAAGTAGCAAAAAATTCAGATGTCCTGAAATGCGCTCCCACGCATCGGATTCTGTTAATACACACACGAACACATCACCAAAAGTGTTTTTGAGTCCTAGATAGGTCTAATAGGGCAGATATGGCAGTTGGAGGATTACCTGACAATTACCTGACCAAACGCTCCAACACGACGATGCTAGCTATACAAAATTAGCAAAAAATTCAGATGTCCTGAAATGCGCTCCCACGCATCGGATTCTGTTAATACACACACGAACACATCACCAAAAGTGTTTTTAAGTCCTAGATAGGTCTTATAGGGCAGATATGGCAGTTGGAGGATTACCTGACAATTACCTGACCAAACGCTCCAACACGACGATGCTAGCTATACAAAATTAGCAAAAAATTCAGATGTCCTGAAATGCGCTCCCACGCATCGGATTCTGTTAATACACACACGAACACATCACCAAAAGTGTTTTTAAGTCCTAGATAGGTCTAATAGGGCAGATATGGCAGTTGGAGGATTACCTGACCAAACGCTCCAACACGACGATGCTAGCTATACAAAAGTAGCAAAAAATTCAGATGTCCTGAAATGCGCTCCCACGCATCGGATTCTGTTAATACACACACGAACACATCACCAAAAGTGTTTTTAAGTCCTAGATAGGTCTAATAGGGCAGATATGGCAGTTGGAGGAGTACCTGACCAAACGCTCCAACACGACGATGCTAGCTATACAAAAGTAGCAAAAAATTCAGATGTCCTGAAATGCGCTCCCACGCATCGGATTCTGTTAATACACACACGAACACATCACCAAAAGTGTTTTTAAGTCCTAGATAGGTCTAATAGGGCAGATATGGCAGTTGGAGGATTACCTGACCAAACGCTCCAACACGACGATGCTAGTTTCGATGCTAATTCAGATGTCCTGAAATGCGCTCCCACGCATCGGATTCTGTTAATACACACACGAACACATCACCAAAAGTGTTTTTAAGTCCTAGATAGGTCTTATAGGGCAGATATGGCAGTTGGAGGATTACCTGACCAAACGCTCCAACACGACGATGCTAGCTATACAAAAGTAGCAAAAAATTCAGATGTCCTGAAATGCGCTCCCACGCATCGGATTCTGTTAATACACACAAACACATCACCAAAAGTGTTTTTAAGTCCTAGATAGGTCTAATAGGGCAGATATGGCAGTTGGAGGATTACCTGACCAAACGCTCCAACACGACGATGCTAGCTATACAAAAGTAGCAAAAAATTCAGATGTCCTGAAATGCGCTCCCACGCATCGGATTCTGTTAATACACACACGAACACATCACCAAAAGTGTTTTTAAGTCCTAGATAGGTCTAATAGGGAAGATATGGCAGTTGGAAGATTACCTGACCAAACGCTCCAACACGACGATGCTAGCTATACAAAAGTAGCAAAAAATTCAGATGTCCTGAAATGCGCTCCCACGCATCGGATTCTGTTAATACACACACGAACACATCACCAAAAGTGTTTTTAAGTCCTAGATAGGTCTTATAGGGCAGATATGGCAGTTGGAGGATTACCTGACCAAACGCTCCAACACGACGATGCTAGCTATACAAAAGTAGCAAAAAATTCAGATGTCCTGAAATGCGCTCCCACGCATCGGATTCTGTTAATACACACACGAACACATCACCAAAAGTGTTTTTAAGTCCTAGATAGGTCTAATAGGGAAGATATGGCAGTTGGAGAATTACCTGACAATTACCTGACCAAACGCTCCAACACGACGATGCTAGCTATACAAAAGTAGCAAAAAATTCAGATGTCCTGAAATGCGCTCCCACGCATCGGATTCTGTTAATACACACACGAACACATCACCAAAAGTGTTTTTAAGTCCTAGATAGGTCTAATAGGGCAGATATGGCAGTTGGAGAATTACCTGACAATTACCTGACCAAACGCTCCAACACGACGATGCTAGCTATACAAAAGTAGCAAAAAATTCAGATGTCCTGAAATGCGCTCCCACGCATCGGATTCTGGTAATACACACACGAACACATCACCAAAAGTGTTTTTAAGTCCTAAATAGGTCTAATAGGGCAGATATGGCAGTTGGAGGATTACCTGACAATTACCTGGCCAAACGCTCCAACACGACGATGCTAGCTATACAAAAGTAGCAAAAAATTCAGATGTCCTGAAATGCGCTCCCCCGCATCGGATTCTGTTAATACACACACGAACACATCACCAAAAGTGTTTTTAAGTCCTAGATAGGTCTAATAGGGAAGATATGGCAGTTGGAAGATTACCTGACAATTACCTGACCAAACGCTCCAACACGACGATGCTAGCTATACAAAAGTAGCAAAAAATTCAGATGTCCTGAAATGCGCTCCCACGCATCGGATTCTGTTAATACACACACGAACACATCACCAAAAGTGTTTTTAAGTCCTAGATAGGTCTAATAGGGAAGATATGGCAGTTGGAAGATTACCTGACAATTACCTGACCAAACGCTCCAACACGACGATGCTAGCTATACAAAAGTAGCAAAAAATTCAGATGTCCTGAAATGCGCTCCCACGCATCGGATTCTGTTAATACACACACGAACACATCACCAAAAGTGTTTTTGAGTCCTAGATAGGTCTAATAGGGCAGATATGGCAGTTGGAGGATTACCTGACAATTACCTGACCAAACGCTCCAACACGACGATGCTAGCTATACAAAAGTAGCAAAAAATTCAGATGTCCTGAAATGCGCTCCCACGCATCGGATTCTGTTAATACACACACGAACACATCACCAAAAGTGTTTTTAAGTCCTAGATAGGTCTAATAGGGCAGATATGGCAGTTGGAGGATTACCTGACAATTACCTGACCAAACGCTCCAACACGACGATGCTAGCTATACAAAAGTAGCAAAAAATTCAGATGTCCTGAAATGCGCTCCCACGCATCGGATTCTGTTAATACACACACGAACACATCACCAAAAGTGTTTTTAAGTCCTAGATAGGTCTAATAGGGCAGATATGGCAGTTGGAGGATTACCTGACAATTACCTGACCAAACGCTCGCTCCAACACGACGATGCTAGCTATACAAAAGTAGCAAAAAATTCAGATGTCCTGAAATGCGCTCCCACGCATCGGATTCTGTTAATACACACACGAACACATCACCAAAAGTGTTTTTAAGTCCTAGATAGGTCTAATAGGGCAGATATGGCAGTTGGAGGATTACCTGACAATTACCTGACCAAACGCTCCAACACGACGATGCTAGCTATACAAAAGTAGCAAAAAATTCAGATGTCCTGAAATGCGCTCCCACGCATCGGATTCTGTTAATACACACACGAACACATCACCAAAAGTGTTTTTAAGTCCTAGATAGGTCTAATAGGGAAGATATGGCAGTTGGAAGATTACCTGACAATTACCTGACCAAACGCTCCAACACGACGATGCTAGCTATACAAAAGTAGCAAAAAATTCAGATGTCCTGAAATGCGCTCCCACGCATCGGATTCTGTTAATACACACACGAACACATCACCAAAAGTGTTTTTAAGTCCTAGATAGGTCTAATAGGGCAGATATGGCAGTTGGAGGATTACCTGACAATTACCTGACCAAACGCTCCAACACGACGATGCTAGCTATACAAAAGTAGCAAAAAATTCAGATGTCCTGAAATGCGCTCCCACGCATCGGATTCTGTTAATACACACACGAACACATCACCAAAAGTGTTTTTAAGTCCTAGATAGGTCTAATAGGGAAGATATGGCAGTTGGAAGATTACCTGACAATTACCTGACCAAACGCTCCAACACGACGATGCTAGCTATACAAAAGTAGCAAAAAATTCAGATGTCCTGAAATGCGCTCCCACGCATCGGATTCTGTTAATACACACACGAACACATCACCAAAAGTGTTTTTGAGTCCTAGATAGGTCTAATAGGGCAGATATGGCAGTTGGAGGATTACCTGACAATTACCTGACCAAACGCTCCAACACGACGATGCTAGCTATACAAAAGTAGCAAAAAATTCAGATGTCCTGAAATGCGCTCCCACGCATCGGATTCTGTTAATACACACACGAACACATCACCAAAAGTGTTTTTGAGTCCTAGATAGGTCTAATAGGGCAGATATGGCAGTTGGAGGATTACCTGACAATTACCTGACCAAACGCTCCAACACGACGATGCTAGCTATACAAAAGTAGCAAAAAATTCAGATGTCCTGAAATGCGCTCCCACGCATCGGATTCTGTTAATACACACACGAACACATCACCAAAAGTGTTTTTAAGTCCTAGATAGGTCTAATAGGGCAGATATGGCAGTTGGAGGATTACCTGACAATTACCTGACCAAACGCTCCAACACGACGATGCTAGCTATACAAAAGTAGCAAAAAATTCAGATGTCCTGAAATGCGCTCCCACGCATCGGATTCTGTTAATACACACACGAACACATCACCAAAAGTGTTTTTGAGTCCTAGATAGGTCTTATAGGGCAGATATGGCAGTTGGAGGATTACCTGACCAAACGCTCCAACACGACGATGCTAGCTATACAAAAGTAGCAAAAAATTCAGATGTCCTGAAATGCGCTCCCACGCATCGGATTCTGTTAATACACACACGAACACATCACCAAAAGTGTTTTTAAGTCCTAGATAGGTCTAATAGGGCAGATATGGCAGTTGGAGGATTACCTGACAATTACCTGACCAAACGCTCCAACACGACGATGCTAGCTATACAAAAGTAGCAAAAAATTCAGATGTCCTGAAATGCGCTCCCACGCATCGGATTCTGTTAATACACACACGAACACATCACCAAAAGTGTTTTTAAGTCCTAGATAGGTCTAATAGGGCAGATATGGCAGTTGGAGGATTACCTGACAATTACCTGACCAAACGCTCCAACACGACGATGCTAGCTATACAAAAGTAGCAAAAAATTCAGATGTCCTGAAATGCGCTCCCACGCATCGGATTCTGTTAATACACACACGAACACATCACCAAAAGTGTTTTTAAGTCCTAGATAGGTCTAATAGGGAAGATATGGCAGTTGGAAGATTACCTGACAATTACCTGACCAAACGCTCCAACACGACGATGCTAGCTATACAAAAGTAGCAAAAAATTCAGATGTCCTGAAATGCGCTCCCACGCATCGGATTCTGTTAATACACACACGAACACATCACCAAAAGTGTTTTTGAGTCCTAGATAGGTCTAATAGGGCAGATATGGCAGTTGGAGGATTACCTGACAATTACCTGACCAAACGCTCCAACACGACGATGCTAGCTATACAAAAGTAGCAAAAAATTCAGATGTCCTGAAATGCGCTCCCACGCATCGGATTCTGTTAATACACACACGAACACATCACCAAAAGTGTTTTTAAGTCCTAGATAGGTCTAATAGGGAAGATATGGCAGTTGGAGGATTACCTGACCAAACGCTCCAACACGACGATGCTAGCTATACAAAAGTAGCAAAAAATTCAGATGTCCTGAAATGCGCTCCCACGCATCGGATTCTGTTAATACACACACGAACACATCACCAAAAGTGTTTTTAAGTCCTAGATAGGTCTAATAGGGCAGATATGGCAGTTGGAGGATTACCTGACAATTACCTGACCAAACGCTCCAACACGACGATGCTAGCTATACAAAAGTAGCAAAAAATTCAGATGTCCTGAAATGCGATCCCACGCATCGGATTCTGTTAATACACACACGAACACATCACCAAAAGTGTTTTTGAGTCCTAGATAGGTCTTATAGGGCAGATATGGCAGTTGGAGGATTACCTGACCAAACGCTCCAACACGACGATGCTAGCTATACAAAAGTAGCAAAAAATTCAGATGTCCTGAAATGCGCTCCCACGCATCGGATTCTGTTAATACACACACGAACACATCACCAAAAGTGTTTTTAAGTCCTAGATAGGTCTTATAGGGCAGATATGGCAGTTGGAGGATTACCTGACCAAACGCTCCAACACGACGATGCTAGCTATACAAAAGTAGCAAAAAATTCAGATGTCCTGAAATGCGCTCCCACGCATCGGATTCTGTTAATACACACACGAACACATCACCAAAAGTGTTTTTAAGTCCTAGATAGGTCTAATAGGGGAGATATGGCAGTTGGAGGATTACCTGACCAAACGCTCCAACGCGACGATGCTAGCTATACAAAAGTAGCAAAAAATTCAGATGTCCTGAAATGCGCTCCCACGCATCGGATTCTGTTAATACACACACGAACACATCACCAAAAGTGTTTTTGAGTCCTAGATAGGTCTTATAGGGCAGATATGGCAGTTGGAGGATTACCTGACAATTACCTGACCAAACGCTCCAACACGACGATGCTAGCTATACAAAAGTAGCAAAAAATTCAGATGTCCTGAAATGCGCTCCCACGCATCGGATTCTGTTAATACACACACGAACACATCACCAAAAGTGTTTTTAAGTCCTAGATAGGTCTTATAGGGCAGATATGGCAGTTGGAGGATTACCTGACCAAACGCTCCAACACGACGATGCTAGCTATACAAAAGTAGCAAAAAATTCAGATGTCCTGAAATGCGCTCCCACGCATCGGATTCTGTTAATACACACACGAACACATCACCAAAAGTGTTTTTAAGTCCTAGATAGGTCTAATAGGGAAGATATGGCAGTTGGAGGATTACCTGACAATTACCTGACCAAACGCTCCAACACGACGATGCTAGCTATACAAAAGTAGCAAAAAATTCAGATGTCCTGAAATGCGCTCCCACGCATCGGATTCTGTTAATACACACACGAACACATCACCAAAAGTGTTTTTAAGTCCTAGATAGGTCTAATAGGGCAGATATGGCAGTTGGAGGATTACCTGACCAAACGCTCCAACACGACGATGCTAGCTATACAAAAGTAGCAAAAAATTCAGATGTCCTGAAATGCGCTCCCACGCATCGGATTCTGTTAATACACACACGAACACATCACCAAAAGTGTTTTTGAGTCCTAGATAGGTCTTATAGGGCAGATATGGCAGTCGGAGGATTACCTGACAATTACCTGACCAAACGCTCCAACACGACGATGCTAGCTATACAAAAGTAGCAAAAAATTCAGATGTCGTGAAATGCGCTCCCACGCATCGGATTCTGTTAATACACACACGAACACATCACCAAAAGTGTTTTTAAGTCCTAGATAGGTCTAATAGGGAAGATATGGCAGTTGGAGGATTACCTGACAATTACCTGACCAAACGCTCCAACACGACGATGCTAGCTATACAAAATTAGCAAAAAATTCAGATGTCCTGAAATGCGCTCCCACGCATCGGATTCTGTTAATACACACACGAACACATCACCAAAAGTGTTTTTAAGTCCTAGATAGGTCTAATAGGGAAGATATGGCAGTTGGAAGATTACCTGACCAAACGCTCCAACACGACGATGCTAGCTATACAAAAGTAGCAAAAAATTCAGATGTCCTGAAATGCGCTCCCACGCATCGGATTCTGTTAATACACACACGAACACATCACCAAAAGTGTTTTTGAGTCCTAGATAGGTCTTATAGGGCAGATATGGCAGTTGGAGGATTACCTGACCAAACGCTCCAACACGACGATGCTAGCTATACAAAAGTAGCAAAAAATTCAGATGTCCTGAAATGCGCTCCCACGCATCGGATTCTGTTAATACACACACGAACACATCACCAAAAGTGTTTTTGAGTCCTAGATAGGTCTTATAGGGCAGATATGGCAGTTGGAGGATTACCTGACCAAACGCTCCAACACGACGATGCTAGCTATACAAAAGTAGCAAAAAATTCAGATGTCCTGAAATGCGCTCCCACGCATCGGATTCTGTTAATACACACACGAACACATCACCAAAAGTGTTTTTAAGTCCTAGATAGGTCTAATAGGGCAGATATGGCAGTTGGAGGATTACCTGACCAAACGCTCCAACACGACGATGCTAGCTATACAAAAGTAGCAAAAAATTCAGATGTCCTGAAATGCGCTCCCACGCATCGGATTCTGTTAATACACACACGAACACATCACCAAAAGTGTTTTTGAGTCCTAGATAGGTCTAATAGGGCAGATATGGCAGTTGGAGGATTACCTGACCAAACGCTCCAACACGACGATGCTAGCTATACAAAAGTAGCAAAAAATTCAGATGTCCTGAAATGCGCTCCCACGCATCGGATTCTGTTAATACACACACGAACACATCACCAAAAGTGTTTTTAAGTCCTAGATAGGTCTAATAGGGCAGATATGGCAGTTGGAGGATTACCTGACAATTACCTGACCAAACGCTCCAACACGACGATGCTAGCTATACAAAAGTAGCAAAAAATTCAGATGTCCTGAAATGCGCTCCCACGCATCGGATTCTGTTAATACACACACGAACACATCACCAAAAGTGTTTTTGAGTCCTAGATAGGTCTTATAGGGCAGATATGGCAGTTGGAAGATTACCTGACAATTACCTGACCAAACGCTCCAACACGACGATGCTAGCTATACAAAAGTAGCAAAAAATTCAGATGTCCTGAAATGCGCTCCCACGCATCGGATTCTGTTAATACACACACGAACACATCACCAAAAGTGTTTTTGAGTCCTAGATAGGTCTTATAGGGCAGATATGGCAGTTGGAGGATTACCTGACAATTACCTGACCAAACGCTCCAACACGACGATGCTAGCTATACAAAAGTAGCAAAAAATTCAGATGTCCTGAAATGCGCTCCCACGCATCGGATTCTGATAATACACACACGAACACATCACCAAAAGTGTTTTTAAGTCCTAGATAGGTCTAATAGGGAAGATATGGCAGTTGGAGGATTACCTGACCAAACGCTCCAACACGACGATGCTAGCTATACAAAAGTAGCAAAAAATTCAGATGTCCTGAAATGCGCTCCCACGCATCGGATTCTGTTAATACACACACGAACACATCACCAAAAGTGTTTTTGAGTCCTAGATAGGTCTTATAGGGCAGATATGGCAGTTGGAGGATTACCTGACAATTACCTGACCAAACGCTCCAACACGACGATGCTAGCTATACAAAAGTAGCAAAAAATTCAGATGTCCTGAAATGCGCTCCCACGCATCGGATTCTGTTAATACACACACGAACACATCACCAAAAGTGTTTTTAAGTCCTAGATAGGTCTAATAGGGAAGATATGGCAGTTGGAAGATTACCTGACCAAACGCTCCAACACGACGATGCTAGCTATACAAAAGTAGCAAAAAATTCAGATGTCCTGAAATGCGCTCCCACGCATCGGATTCTGTTAATACACACACGAACACATCACCAAAAGTGTTTTTGAGTCCTAGATAGGTCTTATAGGGCAGATATGGCAGTTGGAGGATTACCTGACCAAACGCTCCAACACGACGATGCTAGCTATACAAAAGTAGCAAAAAATTCAGATGTCCTGAAATGCGCTCCCACGCATCGGATTCTGTTAATACACACACGAACACATCACCAAAAGTGTTTTTGAGTCCTAGATAGGTCTTATAGGGCAGATATGGCAGTTGGAGGATTACCTGACCAAACGCTCCAACACGACGATGCTAGCTATACAAAAGTAGCAAAAAATTCAGATGTCCTGAAATGCGCTCCCACGCATCGGATTCTGTTAATACACACACGAACACATCACCAAAAGTGTTTTTAAGTCCTAGATAGGTCTAATAGGGCAGATATGGCAGTTGGAGGATTACCTGACCAAACGCTCCAACACGACGATGCTAGCTATACAAAAGTAGCAAAAAATTCAGATGTCCTGAAATGCGCTCCCACGCATCGGATTCTGTTAATACACACACGAACACATCACCAAAAGTGTTTTTAAGTCCTAGATAGGTCTAATAGGGAAGATATGGCAGTTGGAAGATTACCTGACCAAACGCTCCAACACGACGATGCTAGCTATACAAAAGTAGCAAAAAATTCAGATGTCCTGAAATGCGCTCCCACGCATCGGATTCTGTTAATACACACACGAACACATCACCAAAAGTGTTTTTAAGTCCTAGATAGGTCTAATAGGGAAGATATGGCAGTTGGAAGATTACCTGACCAAACGCTCCAACACGACGATGCTAGCTATACAAAAGTAGCAAAAAATTCAGATGTCCTGAAATGCGCTCCCACGCATCGGATTCTGTTAATACACACACGAACACATCACCAAAAGTGTTTTTGAGTCCTAGATAGGTCTAATAGGGAAGATATGGCAGTTGGAAGATTACCTGACCAAACGCTCCAACACGACGATGCTAGCTATACAAAAGTAGCAAAAAATTCAGATGTCCTGAAATGCGCTCCCACGCATCGGATTCTGTTAATACACACACGAACACATCACCAAAAGTGTTTTTGAGTCCTAGATAGGTCTTATAGGGCAGATATGGCAGTTGGAGGATTACCTGACCAAACGCTCCAACACGACGATGCTAGCTATACAAAAGTAGCAAAAAATTCAGATGTCCTGAAATGCGCTCCCACGCATCGGATTCTGTTAATACACACACGAACACATCACCAAAAGTGTTTTTAAGTCCTAGATAGGTCTAATAGGGAAGATATGGCAGTTGGAAGATTACCTGACCAAACGCTCCAACACGACGATGCTAGCTATACAAAAGTAGCAAAAAATTCAGATGTCCTGAAATGCGCTCCCACGCATCGGATTCTGTTAATACACACACGAACACATCACCAAAAGTGTTTTTAAGTCCTAGATAGGTCTAATAGGGCAGATATGGCAGTTGGAGGATTACCTGACCAAACGCTCCAACACGACGATGCTAGCTATACAAAAGTAGCAAAAAATTCAGATGTCCTGAAATGCGCTCCCACGCATCGGATTCTGTTAATACACACACGAACACATCACCAAAAGTGTTTTTGAGTCCTAGATAGGTCTTATAGGGCAGATATGGCAGTTGGAGGATTACCTGACAATTACCTGACCAAACGCTCCAACACGACGATGCTAGCTATACAAAAGTAGCAAAAAATTCAGATGTCCTGAAATGCGCTCCCACGCATTGGATTCTGTTAATACACACACGAACACATCACCAAAAGTGTTTTTGAGTCCTAGATAGGTCTTATAGGGCAGATATGGCAGTTGGAGGATTACCTGACAATTGCCTGACCAAACGCTCCAACACGACGATGCTAGCTATACAAAAGTAGCAAAAAATTCAGATGTCCTGAAATGCGCTCCCACGCATCGGATTCTGTTAATACACACATGAACACATCACCAAAAGTGTTTTTGAGTCCTAGATAGGTCTTATGGGGCAGATATGGCAGTTGGAGGATTACCTGACAATTACCTGACTAAACGCTCCAACACGACGATGCTAGCTATACAAAAGTAGCAAAAAATTCAGATGTCCTGAAATGCGCTCCCACGCATCGGATTCTGTTAATACACACACGAACACATCACCAAAAGTGTTTTTAAGTCCTAGATAGGTCTAATAGGGCAGATATGGCAGTTGGAGGATTACTTGACCAAACGCTCCAACACGACGATGCTAGCTATACAAAAGTAGCAAAAAATTCAGATGTCCTGAAATGCGCTCCCACGCATCGGATTCTGTTAATACACACACGAACACATCACCAAAAGTGTTTTTGAGTCCTAGATAGGTCTTATAGGGCAGATATGGCAGTTGGAGGATTACCTGACCAAACGCTCCAACACGACGATGCTAGCTATACAAAAGTAGCAAAAAATTCAGATGTCCTGAAATGCGCTCCCACGCATCGGATTCTGTTAATACACACACGAACACATCACCAAAAGTGTTTTTAAGTCCTAGATAGGTCTAATAGGGCAGATATGGCAGTTGGAGGATTACCTGACAATTACCTGACCAAACGCTCCAACACGACGATGCTAGCTATACAAAAGTAGCAAAAAATTCAGATGTCCTGAAATGCGCTCCCACGCATCGGATTCTGTTAATACACAAACGAACACATCACCAAAAGTGTTTTTAAGTCCTAAATAGGTCTTATAGGGCAGATATGGCAGTTGGAGGATTACCTGACAATTACCTGACCAAACGCTCCAACACGACGATGCTAGCTATACAAAAGTAGCAAAAAATTCAGATGTCCTGAAATGCGCTCCCACGCATCGGATTCTGTTAATACACACACGAACACATCACCAAAAGTGTTTTTAAGTCCTAGATAGGTCTAATAGGGAAGATATGGCAGTTGGAGGATTACCTGACCAAACGCTCCAACACGACGATGCTAGCTATACAAAAGTAGCAAAAAATTCAGATGTCCTGAAATGCGCTCCCACGCATCGGATTCTGTTAATACACACACGAACACATCACCAAAAGTGTTTTTAAGTCCTAGATAGGTCTAATAGGGCAGATATGGCAGTTGGAGGATTACCTGACCAAACGCTCCAACACGACGATGCTAGCTATACAAAAGTAGCAAAAAATTCAGATGTCCTGAAATGCGCTCCCACGCATCGGATTCTGTTAATACACACACGAACACATCACCAAAAGTGTTTTTGAGTCCTAGATAGGTCTTATAGGGCAGATATGGCAATTGGAGGATTACCTGACCAAACGCTCCAACACGACGATGCTAGCTATACAAAAGTAGCAAAAAATTCAGATGTCCTGAAATGCGCTCCCACGCATCGGATTCTGTTAATACACACACGAACACATCACCAAAAGTGTTTTTAAGTCCTAGATAGGTCTAATAGGGAAGATATGGCAGTTGGAAGATTACCTGACCAAACGCTCCAACACGACGATGCTAGCTATACAAAAGTAGCAAAAAATTCAGATGTCCTGAAATGCGCTCCCACGCATCGGATTCTGTTAATACACACACGAACACATCACCAAAAGTGTTTTTAAGTCCTAGATAGGTCTTATAGGGCAGATATGGCAGTTGGAGGATTACCTGACAATTACCTGACCAAACGCTCCAACACGACGATGCTAGCTATACAAAAGTAGCAAAAAATTCAGATGCCCTGAAATGCGCTCCCACGCATCGGATTCTGTTAATACACACACGAACACATCACCAAAAGTGTTTTTAAGTCCTAGATAGGTCTAATAGGGAAGATATGGCAGTTGGAAGATTACCTGACCAAACGCTCCAACACGACGATGCTAGCTATACAAAAGTAGCAAAAAATTCAGATGTCCTGAAATGCGCTCCCACGCATCGGATTCTGTTAATACACACACGAACACATCACCAAAAGTGTTTTTGAGTCCTAGATAGGTCTAATAGGGAAGATATGGCAGTTGGAAGATTACCTGACCAAACGCTCCAACACGACGATGCTAGCTATACAAAAGTAGCAAAAAATTCAGATGTCCTGAAATGCGCTCCCACGCATCGGATTCTGTTAATACACACACGAACACATCACCAAAAGTGTTTTTAAGTCCTAGATAGGTCTAATAGGGAAGATATGGCAGTTGGAGGATTACCTGACAATTACCTGACCAAACGCTCCAACACGACGATGCTAGCTATACAAAAGTAGCAAAAAATTCAGATGTCCTGAAATGCGCTCCCACGCATCGGATTCTGTTAATACACACACGAACACATCACCAAAAGTGTTTTTAAGTCCTAGATAGGTCTAATAGGGAAGATATGGCAGTTGGAAGATTACCTGACCAAACGCTCCAACACGACGATGCTAGCTATACAAAAGTAGCAAAAAATTCAGATGTCCTGAAATGCGCTCCCACGCATCGGATTCTGTTAATACACACACGAACACATCACCAAAAGTGTTTTTAAGTCCTAGATAGGTCTTATAGGGCAGATATGGCAGTTGGAGGATTACCTGACAATTACCTGACCAAACGCTCCAACACGACGATGCTAGCTATACAAAAGTAGCAAAAAATTCAGATGCCCTGAAATGCGCTCCCACGCATCGGATTCTGTTAATACACACACGAACACATCACCAAAAGTGTTTTTAAGTCCTAGATAGGTCTAATAGGGAAGATATGGCAGTTGGAAGATTACCTGACCAAACGCTCCAACACGACGATGCTAGCTATACAAAAGTAGCAAAAAATTCAGATGTCCTGAAATGCGCTCCCACGCATCGGATTCTGTTAATACACACACGAACACATCACCAAAAGTGTTTTTAAGTCCTAGATAGGTCTTATAGGGCAGATATGGCAGTTGGAGGATTACCTGACAATTACCTGACCAAACGCTCCAACACGACGATGCTAGCTATACAAAAGTAGCAAAAAATTCAGATGTCCTGAAATGCGCTCCCACGCATCGGATTCTGTTAATACACACACGAACACATCACCAAAAGTGTTTTTAAGTCCTAGATAGGTCTAATAGGGAAGATATGGCAGTTGGAAGATTACCTCACCAAACGCTCCAACACGACGATGCTAGCTATACAAAAGTAGCAAAAAATTCAGATGTCCTGAAATGCGCTCCCACGCATCGGATTCTGTTAATACACACACGAACACATCACCAAAAGTGTTTTTGAGTCCTAGATAGGTCTAATAGGGAAGATATGGCAGTTGGAAGATTACCTGACCAAACGCTCCAACACGACGATGCTAGCTATACAAAAGTAGCAAAAAATTCAGATGTCCTGAAATGCGCTCCCACGCATCGGATTCTGTTAATACACACACGAACACATCACCAAAAGTGTTTTTAAGTCCTAGATAGGTCTAATAGGGAAGATATGGCAGTTGGAGGATTACCTGACAATTACCTGACCAAACGCTCCAACACGACGATGCTAGCTATACAAAAGTAGCAAAAAATTCAGATGTCCTGAAATGCGCTCCCACGCATCGGATTCTGTTAATACACACACGAACACATCACCAAAAGTGTTTTTAAGTCCTAGATAGGTCTAATAGGGCAGATATGGCAGTTGGAGGATTACCTGACCAAACGCTCCAACACGACGATGCTAGCTATACAAAAGTAGCAAAAAATTCAGATGTCCTGAAATGCGCTCCCACGCATCGGATTCTGTTAATACACACACGAACACATCACCAAAAGTGTTTTTAAGTCCTAGATAGGTCTAATAGGGAAGATATGGCAGTTGGAGGATTACCTGACCAAACGCTCCAACACGACGATGCTAGCTATACAAAAGTAGCAAAAAATTCAGATGTCCTGAAATGCGCTCCCACGCATCGGATTCTGTTAATACACACACGAACACATCACCAAAAGTGTTTTTAAGTCCTAGATAGGTCTTATAGGGCAGATATGGCAGTTGGAGGATTACCTGACAATTACCTGACCAAACGCTCCAACACGACGATGCTAGCTATACAAAAGTAGCAAAAAATTCAGATGTCCTGAAATGCGCTCCCACGCATCGGATTCTGTTAATACACACACGAACACATCACCAAAAGTGTTTTTAAGTCCTAGATAGGTCTAATAGGGAAGATATGGCAGTTGGAGGATTACCTGACAATTACCTGACCAAACGCTCCAACACGACGATGCTAGCTATACAAAAGTAGCAAAAAATTCAGATGTCCTGAAATGCGCTCCCACGCATCGGATTCTGTTAATACACACACGAACACATCACCAAAAGTGTTTTTAAGTCCTAGATAGGTCTAATAGGGCAGATATGGCAGTTGGAGGATTACCTGACCAAACGCTCCAACACGACGATGCTAGCTATACAAAAGTAGCAAAAAATTCAGATGTCCTGAAATGCGCTCCCACGCATCGGATTCTGTTAATACACACACGAACACATCACCAAAAGTGTTTTTAAGTCCTAGATAGGTCTAATAGGGAAGATATGGCAGTTGGAGGATTACCTGACCAAACGCTCCAACACGACGATGCTAGCTATACAAAAGTAGCAAAAAATTCAGATGTCCTGAAATGCGCTCCCACGCATCGGATTCTGTTAATACACACACGAACACATCACCAAAAGTGTTTTTAAGTCCTAGATAGGTCTTATAGGGCAGATATGGCAGTTGGAGGATTACCTGACAATTACCTGACCAAACGCTCCAACACGACGATGCTAGCTATACAAAAGTAGCAAAAAATTCAGATGTCCTGAAATGCGCTCCCACGCATCGGATTCTGTTAATACACACACGAACACATCACCAAAAGTGTTTTTAAGTCCTAGATAGGTCTTATAGGGCAGATATGGCAGTTGGAGGATTACCTGACCAAACGCTCCAACACGACGATGCTAGCTATACAAAAGTAGCAAAAAATTCAGATGTCCTGAAATGCGCTCCCACGCATCGGATTCTGTTAATACACACACGAACACATCACCAAAAGTGTTTTTAAGTCCTAGATAGGTCTTATAGGGCAGATATGGCAGTTGGAGGATTACCTGACCAAACGCTCCAACACGACGATGCTAGCTATACAAAAGTAGCAAAAAATTCAGATGTCCTGAAATGCGCTCCCACGCATCGGATTCTGTTAATACACACACGAACACATCACCAAAAGTGTTTTTAAGTCCTAGATAGGTCTAATAGGGCAGATATGGCAGTTGGAGGATTACCTGACCAAACGCTCCAACACGACGATGCTAGCTATACAAAAGTAGCAAAAAATTCAGATGTCCTGAAATGCGCTCCCACGCATCGGATTCTGTTAATACACACACGAACACATCACCAAAAGTGTTTTTAAGTCCTAGATAGGTCTAATAGGGAAGATATGGCAGTTGGAAGATTACCTGACCAAACGCTCCAACACGACGATGCTAGCTATACAAAAGTAGCAAAAAATTCAGATGTCCTGAAATGCGCTCCCACGCATCGGATTCTGTTAATACACACACGAACACATCACCAAAAGTGTTTTTAAGTCCTAGATAGGTCTAATAGGGAAGATATGGCAGTTGGAAGATTACCTGACCAAACGCTCCAACACGACGATGCTAGCTATACAAAAGTAGCAAAAAATTCAGATGTCCTGAAATGCGCTCCCACGCATCGGATTCTGTTAATACACACACGAACACATCACCAAAAGTGTTTTTAAGTCCTAGATAGGTCTAATAGGGAAGATATGGCAGTTGGAAGATTACCTGACCAAACGCTCCAACACGACGATGCTAGCTATACAAAAGTAGCAAAAAATTCAGATGTCCTGAAATGCGCTCCCACGCATCGGATTCTGTTAATACACACACGAACACATCACCAAAAGTGTTTTTAAGTCCTAGATAGGTCTAATAGGGCAGATATGGCAGTTGGAGGATTACCTGACCAAACGCTCCAACACGACGATGCTAGCTATACAAAAGTAGCAAAAAATTCAGATGTCCTGAAATGCGCTCCC
>CAXITZ010000135.1:0-27102 GCA_964034865.1 Eristalis intricaria
CGTGGGAGCGCATTTCAGGACATCTGAATTTTTTGCTACTTTTGTATAGCTAGCATCGTCGTGTTGGAGCGTTTGGTCAGGTAATTGTCAGGTAATACTCCAACTGCCATATCTGCCCTATTAGACCTATCTAGGACTCAAAAACACTTTTGGTGATGTGTTCGTGTGTGTATTAACAGAATCCGATGCGTGGGAGCGCATTTCAGGACATCTGAATTTTTTGCTACTTTTGTATAGCTAGCATCGTCGTGTTGGAGCGTTTGGTCAGGTAATTGTCAGGTAATCCTCCAACTGCCATATCTGCCCTATTAGACCTATCTAGGACTCAAAAACACTTTTGGTGATGTGTTCGTGTGTGTATTAACAGAATCCGATGCGTGGGAGCGCATTTCAGGACATCTGAATTTTTTGCTACTTTTGTATAGCTAGCATCGTCGTGTTGGAGCGTTTGGTCAGGTAATCCTCCAACTGCCATATCTGCCCTATAAGACCTATCTAGGACTCAAAAACACTTTTGGTGATGTGTTCGTGTGTGTATTAACAGAATCCGATGCGTGGGAGCGCATTTCAGGACATCTGAATTTTTTGCTACTTTTGTATAGCTAGCATCGTCGTGTTGGAGCGTTTGGTCAGGTAATCTTCCAACTGCCATATCTTCCCTATTAGACCTATCTAGGACTTAAAAACACTTTTGGTGATGTGTTCGTGTGTGTATTAACAGAATCCGATGCGTGGGAGCGCATTTCAGGACATCTGAATTTTTTGCTACTTTTGTATAGCTAGCATGGTCGTGTTGGAGCGTTTGGTCAGGTAATTGTCAGGTAATCCTCCAACTGCCATATCTGCCCTATTAGACCTATCTAGGACTTAAAAACACTTTTGGTGATGTGTTCGTGTGTGTATTAACAGAATCCGATGCGTGCGAGCGCATTTCAGGACATCTGAATTTTTTGCTACTTTTGTATAGCTAGCATCGTCGTGTTGGAGCGTTTGGTCAGGTAATCCTCCAACTGCCATATCTGCCCTATAAGACCTATCTAGGACTTAAAAACACTTTTGGTGATGTGTTCGTGTGTGTATTAACAGAATCCGATGCGTGGGAGCGCATTTCAGGACATCTGAATTTTTTGCTACTTTTGTATAGCTAGCATCGTCGTGTTGGAGCGTTTGGTCAGGTAATTGTCAGGTAATCCTCCAACTGCCATATCTGCCCTATAAGACCTATCTAGGACTCAAAAACACTTTTGGTGATGTGTTCGTGTGTGTATTAACAGAATCCGATGCGTGGGAGCGCATTTCAGGACATCTGAATTTTTTGCTACTCGTCGTGTTGGAGCGTTTGGTCAGGTAATTGTCAGGTAATCCTCCAACTGCCATATCTTCCCTATTAGACCTATCTAGGACTTAAAAACACTTTTGGTGATGTGTTCGTGTGTGTATTAACAGAATCCGATGCGTGGGAGCGCATTTCAGGACATCTGAATTTGTTGCTACTTTTGTATAGCTAGCATGGTCGTGTTGGAGCGTTTGGTCAGGTAATTGTCAGGTAATCCTCCAACTGCCATATCTGCCCTATTAGACCTATCTAGGACTTAAAAACACTTTTGGTGATGTGTTCGTGTGTGTATTAACAGAATCCGATGCGTGGGAGCGCATTTCAGGACATCTGAATTTTTTGCTACTTTTGTATAGCTAGCATCGTCGTGTTGGAGCGTTTGGTCAGGTAATTGTCAGGTAATCCTCCAACTGCCATATCTGCCCTATAAGACCTATCTAGGACTCAAAAACACTTTTGGTGATGTGTTCGTGTGTGTATTAACAGAATCCGATGCGTGGGAGCGCATTTCAGGACATCTGAATTTTTTTCTACTTTTGTATAGCTAGCATCGTCGTGTTGGAGCGTTTGGTCAGGTAATTGTCAGGTAATCCTCCAACTGCCATATCTGCCCTATTAGACCTATCTAGGACTTAAAAACACTTTTGGTGATGTGTTCGTGTGTGTATTAACAGAATCCGATGCGTGGGAGCGCATTTCAGGACATCTGAATTTTTTGCTACTTTTGTATAGCTAGCATCGTCGTGTTGGAGCGTTTGGCCAGGTAATCCTCCAACTGCCATATCTGCCCTATTAGACCTATCTAGGACTTAAAAACACTTTTGGTGATGTGTTCGTGTGTGTATTAACAGAATCCGATGCGTGGGAGCGCATTTCAGGACATCTGAATTTTTTGCTACTTTTGTATAGCTAGCATCGTCGTGTTGGAGCGTTTGGTCAGGTAATCCTCCAACTGCCATATCTGCCCTATTAGACCTATCTAGGACTTAAAAACACTTTTGGTGATGTGTTCGTGTGTGTATTAACAGAATCCGATGCGTGGGAGCGCATTTCAGGACATCTGAATTTTTTGCTACTTTTGTATAGCTAGCATCGTCGTGTTGGAGCGTTTGGTCAGGTAATCCTCCAACTGCCATATCTGCCCTATAAGACCTATCTAGGACTCAAAAACACTTTTGGTGATGTGTTCGTGTGTGTATTAACAGAATCCGATGCGTGGGAGCGCATTTCAGGACATCTGAATTTTTTGCTACTTTTGGGAGCGCATTTCAGGACATCTGAATTTTTTGCTACTTTTGTATAGCTAGTGTTGGAGCGTCGTTGTGTTGGAGCGTTTGGTCAGGTAATTGTCAGGTAATCCTCCAACTGCCATATCTGCCCTATTAGACCTATCTAGGACTTAAAAACACTTTTGGTGATGTGTTCGTGTGTGTATTAACAGAATCCGATGCGTGGGAGCGCATTTCAGGACATCTGAATTTTTTTCTACTTTTGTATAGCTAGCATCGTCGTGTTGGAGCGTTTGGTCAGGTAATTGTCAGGTAATCCTCCAACTGCCATATCTGCCCTATTAGACCTATCTAGGACTTAAAAACACTTTTGGTGATGTGTTCGTGTGTGTATTAACAGAATCCGATGCGTGGGAGCGCATTTCAGGACATCTGAATTTTTTGCTACTTTTGTATAGCTAGCATCGTCGTGTTGGAGCGTTTGGTCAGGTAATCCTCCAACTGCCATATCTTCCCTATTAGACCTATCTAGGACTTAAAAACACTTTTGGTGATGTGTTCGTGTGTGTATTAACAGAATCCGATGCGTGGGAGCGCATTTCAGGACATCTGAATTTTTTGCTACTTTTGTATAGCTAGCATCGTCGTGTTGGAGCGTTTGGTCAGGTAATTGTCAGGTAATCCTCCAACTGCCATATCTGCCCTATTAGACCTATCTAGGACTTAAAAACACTTTTGGTGATGTGTTCGTGTGTGTATTAACAGAATCCGATGCGTGGGAGCGCATTTCAGGACATCTGAATTTTTTGCTACTTTTGTATAGCTAGCATCGTCGTGTTGGAGCGTTTGGTCAGGTAATCCTCCAACTGCCATATCTGCCCTATTAGACCTATCTAGGACTTAAAAACACTTTTGGTGATGTGTTCGTGTGTGTATTAACAGAATCCGATGCGTGGGAGCGCATTTCAGGACATCTGAATTTTTTGCTACTTTTGTATAGCTAGCATCGTCGTGTTGGAGCGTTTGGTCAGGTAATCCTCCAACTGCCATATCTGCCCTATAAGACCTATCTAGGACTCAAAAACACTTTTGGTGATGTGTTCGTGTGTGTATTAACAGAATCCGATGCGTGGGAGCGCATTTCAGGACATCTGAATTTTTTGCTACTTTTGGGAGCGCATTTCAGGACATCTGAATTTTTTGCTACTTTTGTATAGCTAGTGTTGGAGCGTCGTCGTGTTGGAGCGTTTGGTCAGGTAATTGTCAGGTAATCCTCCAACTGCCATATCTGCCCTATTAGACCTATCTAGGACTTAAAAACACTTTTGGTGATGTGTTCGTGTGTGTATTAACAGAATCCGATGCGTGGGAGCGCATTTCAGGACATCTGAATTTTTTGCTACTTTTGTATAGCTAGCATCGTCGTGTTGGAGCGTTTGGTCAGGTAATCCTCCAACTGCCATATCTGCCCTATTAGACCTATCTAGGACTTAAAAACACTTTTGGTGATGTGTTCGTGTGTGTATTAACAGAATCCGATGCGTGGGAGCGCATTTCAGGACATCTGAATTTTTTGCTACTTTTGTATAGCTAGCATCGTCGTGTTGGAGCGTTTGGTCAGGTAATCCTCCAACTGCCATATCTGCCCTATAAGACCTATCTAGGACTTAAAAACACTTTTGGTGATGTGTTCGTGTGTGTATTAACAGAATCCGATGCGTGGGAGCGTATTTCAGGACATCTGAATTTTTTGCTACTTTTGTATAGCTAGCATCGTCGTGTTGGAGCGTTTGGTCAGGTAATCCTCCAACTGCCATATCTGCCCTATAAGACCTATCTAGGACTTAAAAACACTTTTGGTGATGTGTTCGTGTGTGTATTAACAGAATCCGATGCGTGGGAGCGCATTTCAGGACATCTGAATTTTTTGCTACTTTTGTATAGCTAGCATCGTCGTGTTGGAGCGTTTGGTCAGGTAATCCTCCAACTGCCATATCTGCCCTATTAGACCTATCTAGGACTTAAAAACACTTTTGGTGATGTGTTCGTGTGTGTATTAACAGAATCCGATGCGTGGGAGCGCATTTCAGGACATCTGAATTTTTTGCTACTTTTGTATAGCTAGCATCGTCGTGTTGGAGCGTTTGGTCAGGTAATCCTCCAACTGCCATATCTGCCCTATAAGACCTATCTAGGACTCAAAAACACTTTTGGTGATGTGTTCGTGTGTGTATTAACAGAATCCGATGCGTGGGAGCGCATTTCAGGACATCTGAATTTTTTGCTACTTTTGTATAGCTAGCATCGTCGTGTTGGAGCGTTTGGTCAGGTAATCCTCCAACTGCCATATCTGCCCTATTAGACCTATCTAGGACTTAAAAACACTTTTGGTGATGTGTTCGTGTGTGTATTAACAGAATCCGATGCGTGGGAGCGTATTTCAGGACATCTGAATTTTTTGCTACTTTTGTATAGCTAGCATCGTCGTGTTGGAGCGTTTGGTCAGGTAATCCTCCAACTGCCATATCTGCCCTATAAGACCTATCTAGGACTTAAAAACACTTTTGGTGATGTGTTCGTGTGTGTATTAACAGAATCCGATGCGTGGGAGCGCATTTCAGGACATCTGAATTTTTTGCTACTTTTGTATAGCTAGCATCGTCGTGTTGGAGCGTTTGGTCAGGTAATCCTCCAACTGCCATATCTGCCCTATTAGACCTATCTAGGACTTAAAAACACTTTTGGTGATGTGTTCGTGTGTGTATTAACAGAATCCGATGCGTGGGAGCGCATTTCAGGACATCTGAATTTTTTGCTACTTTTGTATAGCTAGCATCGTCGTGTTGGAGCGTTTGGTCAGGTAATCCTCCAACTGCCATATCTGCCCTATAAGACCTATCTAGGACTTAAAAACACTTTTGGTGATGTGTTCGTGTGTGTATTAACAGAATCCGATGCGTGGGAGCGCATTTCAGGACATCTGAATTTTTTGCTACTTTTGTATAGCTAGCATCGTCGTGTTGGAGCGTTTGGTCAGGTAATCCTCCAACTGCCATATCTGCCCTATTAGACCTATCTAGGACTTAAAAACACTTTTGGTGATGTGTTCGTGTGTGTATTAACAGAATCCGATGCGTGGGAGCGCATTTCAGGACATCTGAATTTTTTGCTACTTTTGTATAGCTAGCATCGTCGTGTTGGAGCGTTTGGTCAGGTAATCCTCGTGTGTGTATTAACAGAATCCGATGCGTGGGAGCGCATTTCAGGACATCTGAATTTTTTGCTACTTTTGTATAGCTAGCATCGTCGTGTTGGAGCGTTTGGTCAGGTAATCTTCCAACTGCCATATCTGCCCTATAAGACCTATCTAGGACTTAAAAACACTTTTGGTGATGTGTTCGTGTGTGTATTAACAGAATCCGATGCGTGGGAGCGCATTTCAGGACATCTGAATTTTTTGCTACTTTTGTATAGCTAGCATCGTCGTGTTGGAGCGTTTGGTCAGGTAATTGTCAGGTAATCCTCCAACTGCCATATCTGCCCTATTAGACCTATCTAGGACTTAAAAACACTTTTGGTGATGTGTTCGTGTGTGTATTAACAGAATCCGATGCGTGGGAGCGCATTTCAGGACATCTGAATTTGTTGCTACTTTTGTATAGCTAGCATCGTCGTGTTGGAGCGTTTGGTCAGGTAATCCTCCAACTGCCATATCTGCCCTATAAGACCTATCTTGGACTCAAAAACACTTTTGGTGATGTGTTCGTGTGTGTATTAACAGAATCCGATGCGTGGGAGCGCATTTCAGGACATCTGAATTTTTTGCTACTTTTGTATAGCTAGCATCGTCGTGTTGGAGCGTTTGGTCAGGTAATCCTCCAACTGCCATATCTGCCCTATTAGACCTATCTAGGACTTAAAAACACTTTTGGTGATGTGTTCGTGTGTGTATTAACAGAATCCGATGCGTGGGAGCGCATTTCAGGACATCTGAATTTTTTGCTACTTTTGTATAGCTAGCATCGTCGTGTTGGAGCGTTTGGTCAGGTAATCCTCCAACTGCCATATCTGCCCTATAAGACCTATCTAGGACTCAAAAACACTTTTGGTGATGTGTTCGTGTGTGTATTAACAGAATCCGATGCGTGGGAGCGCATTTCAGGACATCTGAATTTTTTGCTACTTTTGTATAGCTAGCATCGTCGTGTTGGAGCGTTTGGTCAGGTAATTGTCAGGTAATCCTCCAACTGCCATATCTGCCCTATTAGACCTATCTAGGACTTAAAAACACTTTTGGTGATGTGTTCGTGTGTGTATTAACAGAATCCGATGCGTGGGAGCGCATTTCAGGACATCTGAATTTTTTGCTACTTTTGTATAGCTAGCATCGTCGTGTTGGAGTGTTTGGTCAGGTAATTGTCAGGTAATCCTCCAACTGCCATATCTGCCCTATTAGACCTATCTAGGACTTAAAAACACTTTTGGTGATGTGTTCGTGTGTGTATTAACAGAATCCGATGCGTGGGAGCGCATTTCAGGACATCTGAATTTTTTGCTACTTTTGTATAGCTAGCATCGTCGTGTTGGAGCGTTTGGTCAGGTAATTGTCAGGTAATCCTCCAACTGCCATATCTGCCCTATAAGACCTATCTAGGACTCAAAAACACTTTGGTGATGTGTTCGTGTGTGTATTAACAGAATCCGATGCGTGGGAGCGCATTTCAGGACATCTGAATTTTTTGCTACTTTTGTATAGCTAGCATCGTCGTGTTGGAGCGTTTGGTCAGGTAATTGTCAGGTAATCCTCCAACTGCCATATCTTCCCTATTAGACCTATCTAGGACTTAAAAACACTTTTGGTGATGTGTTCGTGTGTGTATTAACAGAATCCGATGCGTGGGAGCGCATTTCAGGACATCTGAATTTTTTGCTACTTTTGTATAGCTAGCATCGTCGTGTTGGAGCGTTTGGTCAGGTAATTGTCAGGTAATCCTCCAACTGCCATATCTGCCCTATAAGACCTATCTAGGACTCAAAAACACTTTTGGTGATGTGTTCGTGTGTGTATTAACAGAATCCGATGCGTGGGAGCGCATTTCAGGACATCTGAATTTTTTGCTACTTTTGTATAGCTAGCATCGTCGTGTTGGAGCGTTTGGTCAGGTAATTGTCAGGTAATCTTCCAACTGCCATATCTTCCCTATTAGACCTATCTAGGACTTAAAAACACTTTTGGTGATGTGTTCGTGTGTGTATTAACAGAATCCAATGCGTGGGAGCGCATTTCAGGACATCTGAATTTTTTGCTACTTTTGTATAGCTAGCATCGTCGTGTTGGAGCGTTTGGTCAAGTAATTGTCAGGTAATCCTCCAACTGCCATATCTGCCCTATTAGACCTATCTAGGACTTAAAAACACTTTTGGTGATGTGTTCGTGTGTGTATTAACAGAATCCGATGCGTGGGAGCGCATTTCAGGACATCTGAATTTTTTGCTACTTTTGTATAGCTAGCATAGTCGTGTTGGAGCGTTTGGTCAGGTAATCTTCCAACTGCCATATCTGCCCTATTAGACCTATCTAGGACTTAAAAACACTTTTGGTGATGTGTTCGTGTGTGTATTAACAGAATCCGATGCGTGGGAGCGCATTTCAGGACATCTGAATTTTTTGCTACTTTTGTATAGCTAGCATCGTCGTGTTGGAGCGTTTGGTCAGGTAATCTTCCAACTGCCATATCTTCCCTATTAGACCTATCTAGGACTTAAAAACACTTTTGGTGATGTGTTCGTGTATGTATTAACAGAATCCGATGCGTGGGAGCGCATTTCAGGACATCTGAATTTTTTGCTACTTTTGTATAGCTAGCATCGTCGTGTTGGAGCGTTTGGTCAGGTAATCTTCCAACTGCCATATCTTCCCTATTAGACCTATCTAGGACTTAAAAACACTTTTGGTGATGTGTTCGTGTGTGTATTAACAGAATCCGATGCGTGGGAGCGCATTTCAGGACATCTGAATTTTTTGCTACTTTTGTATAGCTAGCATCGTCGTGTTGGAGCGTTTGGTCAGGTAATCTTCCAACTGCCATATCTTCCCTATTAGACCTATCTAGGACTTAAAAACACTTTTGGTGATGTGTTCGTGTGTGTATTAACAGAATCCGATGCGTGGGAGCGCATTTCAGGACATCTGAATTTTTTGCTACTTTTGTATAGCTAGCATCGTCGTGTTGGAGCGTTTGGTCAGGTAATCCTCCAACTGCCATATCTGCCCTATTAGACCTATCTAGGACTTAAAAACACTTTTGGTGATGTGTTCGTGTGTGTATTAACAGAATCCGATGCGTGGGAGCGCATTTCAGGACATCTGAATTTTTTGCTACTTTTGTATAGCTAGCATCGTCGTGTTGGAGCGTTTGGTCAGGTAATCCTCCAACTGCCATATCTGCCCTATAAGACCTATCTAGGACTTAAAAACACTTTTGGTGATGTGTTCGTGTGTGTATTAACAGAATCCGATGCGTGGGAGCGCATTTCAGGACATCTGAATTTTTTGCTACTTTTGTATAGCTAGCATCGTCGTGTTGGAGCGTTTGGTCAGGTAATCCTCCAACTGCCATATCTTCCCTATTAGACCTATCTAGGACTCAAAAACACTTTTGGTGATGTGTTCGTGTGTGTATTAACAGAATCCGATGCGTGGGAGCGCATTTCAGGACATCTGAATTTTTTGCTACTTTTGTATAGCTAGCATCGTCGTGTTGGAGCGTTTGGTCAGGTAATCCTCCAACTGCCATATCTTCCCTATTAGACCTATCTAGGACTCAAAAACACTTTTGGTGATGTGTTCGTGTGTGTATTAACAGAATCCGATGCGTGGGAGCGCATTTCAGGACATCTGAATTTTTTGCTACTTTTGTATAGCTAGCATCGTCGTGTTGGAGCGTTTGGTCAGGTAATCTTCCAACTGCCATATCTGCCCTATAAGACCTATCTAGGACTCAAAAACACTTTTGGTGATGTGTTCGTGTGTGTATTAACAGAATCCGATGCGTGGGAGCGCATTTCAGGACATCTGAATTTTTTGCTACTTTTGTATAGCTAGCATCGTCGTGTTGGAGCGTTTGGTCAGGTAATCCTCCAACTGCCATATCTGCCCTATAAGACCTATCTAGGACTTAAAAACACTTTTGGTGATGTGTTCGTGTGTGTATTAACAGAATCCGATGCGTGGGAGCGCATTTCAGGACATCTGAATTTTTTGCTACTTTTGTATAGCTAGCATCGTCGTGTTGGAGCGTTTGGTCAGGTAATCTTCCAACTGCCATATCTTCCCTATTAGACCTATCTAGGACTCAAAAACACTTTTGGTGATGTGTTCGTGTGTGTATTAACAGAATCCGATGCGTGGGAGCGCATTTCAGGACATCTGAATTTTTTGCTACTTTTGTATAGCTAGCATCGTCGTGTTGGAGCGTTTGGTCAGGTAATCTTCCAACTGCCATATCTTCCCTATTAGACCTATCTAGGACTCAAAAACACTTTTGGTGATGTGTTCGTGTGTGTATTAACAGAATCCGATGCGTGGGAGCGCATTTCAGGACATCTGAATTTTTTGCTACTTTTGTATAGCTAGCATCGTCGTGTTGGAGCGTTTGGTCAGGTAATCCTCCAACTGCCATATCTGCCCTATAAGACCTATCTAGGACTTAAAAACACTTTTGGTGATGTGTTCGTGTGTGTATTAACAGAATCCGATGCGTGGGAGCGCATTTCAGGACATCTGAATTTTTTGCTACTTTTGTATAGCTAGCATCGTCGTGTTGGAGCGTTTGGTCAGGTAATCCTCCAACTGCCATATCTTCCCTATTAGACCTATCTAGGACTCAAAAACACTTTTGGTGATGTGTTCGTGTGTGTATTAACAGAATCCGATGCGTGGGAGCGCATTTCAGGACATCTGAATTTTTTGCTACTTTTGTATAGCTAGCATCGTCGTGTTGGAGCGTTTGGTCAGGTAATCCTCCAACTGCCATATCTGCCCTATAAGACCTATCTAGGACTTAAAAACACTTTTGGTGATGTGTTCGTGTGTGTATTAACAGAATCCGATGCGTGGGAGCGCATTTCAGGACATCTGAATTTTTTGCTACTTTTGTATAGCTAGCATCGTCGTGTTGGAGCGTTTGGTCAGGTAATTGTCAGGTAATCCTCCAACTGCCATATCTGCCCTATAAGACCTATCTAGGACTCAAAAACACTTTTGGTGATGTGTTCGTGTGTGTATTAACAGAATCCGATGCGTGGGAGCGCATTTCAGGACATCTGAATTTTTTGCTACTTTTGTATAGCTAGCATCGTCGTGTTGGAGCGTTTGGTAAGGTAATCCTCCAACTGCCATATCTTCCCTATTAGACCTATCTAGGACTCAAAAACACTTTTGGTGATGTGTTCGT
The DNA here is from genome assembly GCA_964034865.1 of Eristalis intricaria. Taxonomy (NCBI): domain Eukaryota; kingdom Metazoa; phylum Arthropoda; class Insecta; order Diptera; family Syrphidae; genus Eristalis; species Eristalis intricaria. The sequence goes on from CAXITZ010000135.1 coordinate 11,022, forward strand.
GTGTGTATTAACAGAATCCGATGCGTGGGAGCGCATTTCAGGACATCTGAATTTTTTGCTACTTTTGTATAGCTAGCATCGTCGTGTTGGAGCGTTTGGTCAGGTAATCCTCCAACTGCCATATCTGCCCTATTAGACCTATCTAGGACTTAAAAACACTTTTGGTGATGTGTTCGTGTGTGTATTAACAGAATCCGATGCGTGGGAGCGCATTTCAGGACATCTGAATTTTTTGCTACTTTTGTATAGCTAGCATCGTCGTGTTGGAGCGTTTGGTCAGGTAATCCTCCAACTGCCATATCTGCCCTATAAGACCTATCTAGGACTTAAAAACACTTTTGGTGATGTGTTCGTGTGTGTATTAACAGAATCCGATGCGTGGGAGCGCATTTCAGGACATCTGAATTTTTTGCTACTTTTGTATAGCTAGCATCGTCGTGTTGGAGCGTTTGGTCAGGTAATCCTCCAACTGCCATATCTTCCCTATTAGACCTATCTAGGACTCAAAAACACTTTTGGTGATGTGTTCGTGTGTGTATTAACAGAATCCGATGCGTGGGAGCGCATTTCAGGACATCTGAATTTTTTGCTACTTTTGTATAGCTAGCATCGTCGTGTTGGAGCGTTTGGTCAGGTAATCCTCCAACTGCCATATCTGCCCTATTAGACCTATCTAGGACTTAAAAACACTTTTGGTGATGTGTTCGTGTGTGTATTAACAGAATCCGATGCGTGGGAGCGCATTTCAGGACATCTGAATTTTTTGCTACTTTTGTATAGCTAGCATCGTCGTGTTGGAGCGTTTGGTCAGGTAATTGTCAGGTAATCCTCCAACTGCCATATCTTCCCTATTAGACCTATCTAGGACTCAAAAACACTTTTGGTGATGTGTTCGTGTGTGTATTAACAGAATCCGATGCGTGGGAGCGCATTTCAGGACATCTGAATTTTTTGCTACTTTTGTATAGCTAGCATCGTCGTGTTGGAGCGTTTGGTCAGGTAATCCTCCAACTGCCATATCTGCCCTATAAGACCTATCTAGGACTTAAAAACACTTTTGGTGATGTGTTCGTGTGTGTATTAACAGAATCCGATGCGTTGGAGCGCATTTCAGGACATCTGAATTTTTTGCTACTTTTGTATAGCTAGCATCGTCGTGTTGGAGCGTTTGGTCAGGTAATTGTCAGGTAATCCTCCAACTGCCATATCTGCCCTATTAGACCTATCTAGGACTTAAAAACACTTTTGGTGATGTGTTCGTGTGTGTATTAACAGAATCCGATGCGTGGGAGCGCATTTCAGGACATCTGAATTTTTTGCTACTTTTGTATAGCTAGCATCGTCGTGTTGGAGCGTTTGGTCAGGTAATCTTCCAACTGCCATATCTGCCCTATTAGACCTATCTAGGACTTAAAAACACTTTTGGTGATGTGTTCGTGTGTGTATTAACAGAATCCGATGCGTGGGAGCGCATTTCAGGACATCTGAATTTTTTGCTACTTTTGTATAGCTAGCATCGTCGTGTTGGAGCGGTTGGTCAGGTAATCTTCCAACTGCCATATCTTCCCTATTAGACCTATCTAGGACTTAAAAACACTTTTAGTGATGTGTTCGTGTGTGTATTAACAGAATCCGATGCGTGGGAGCGCATTTCAGGACATCTGAATTTTTTGCTACTTTTGTATAGCTAGCATCGTCGTGTTGGAGCGTTTGGTCAGGTAATCTTCCAACTGCCATATCTGCCCTATTAGACCTATCTAGGCGATAACGGGTTCAAGATGGAGGGGCGGTACAAAAAAATACTGTGCCGTAGTTACGCTGGACATCAAAAACGCGTTTAACTCAGCGAACTGGTCCTGCATCATGAGAGCCTTGAATAGGATGAGCACACCGCAGTACTTGAGGAAGATTATCGTCAGCTACTTCACCAATAGGAAACTTAGATACCAGACTGACGATGGAATGAAATACCACGAAGTCTCGGCAGGCGTTCCACAGGGCTCAGTCCTTGGACCCCTCCTGTGGAACCTAATGTACGACGGAGTACTGAGACTCACGCAACCAGACGGAGTCAAGGTGATCGGTTTTGCCGACGACATCGCGGTCGTGACAGTAGCCAAAAATATCCACGAGGTGGAAGCAGCCACAAACGAAGCGATCGCCAGGATCAAGGATTGGATGGAATCCGCCGACTTAGAACTAGCTGACCACAAGACTGAGGCTGTCTTAATAACCAGTCGAAAGACGGTGGAATACGCTAGCTTCCGGGTTGGTTCCCAGATAATTCGATCGAAGATGGCTCTGAAATACCTAGGGGTAATGCTCGACAACCGGCTTAACTTCAAAACGCACGTCGAGTACTGCAGCAAAAAGGCAGCAAGGATGCAGGCAGCGCTCTCAGGAATGCTGCCCAACATCGGAGGACCTGGATACGAGAGAAGGATCCTGCTTTCCACAGTGGTAAGCTCAATCCTCCTATATGCTGCACCAGTATGGGCGGGGGCCCTGGCGAACACGGATGCAGCAAGGAAGCTCTTGACACCATACAGGCTCTGCGTGATAAGAGCAATCAGCGGTTTCCGAACAATTTCGTACGAAGCAGCCTGCGTCATTGCGGGTATGGTCCCGATCGACATTCTCGCCAGCGAAATGCAAAGGATCTACCTACGGAGATCTGCAAATCACTCGGTGACTAGCGCAAGAGGTCTAAAAAAGGAAGAAAGGGCAACATCAATGGCACTGTGGCAAACCAGGTGGGACACCACAACCAAAGGCAGATGGACCCATAAATTGATACCCAGAATAGAAGCCTGGACAACGAGAGCTCACGGGAACTGCAACTACCACCTCACGCAGTTCTTGTCGGGCCATGGGGGTTACCGAAAATACCTCCACAGATTCGGTCACGACAGCTCACCCACTTGTCCAGAATGCGCGCGCGAAGATGAAGACGCAGAGCACGTAATATTCCATTGCAGACGCTTTGCCGTGGCGAGAGGAAGTCTACCAACTCCCGAGCTCGTAGTTAGCCATATGATGGAGTCAGCTGACAAATGGCTAGTGACATGTTCCTTTATTACAAGGGTGCAGATCGAGCTAAGAAGGCTGGAAAAAGAAAGAAAGGCCGAATTGGCAAATATAGTTCACATAGCGTGATATGCTAACCAGCCCCGCGAAGTAATACCTAACGGCAGTTCCGCGGGGAGAGTGGTAGAAGTGTGCAGAGGTGTGGTTTAGGACGTAGGCGCGAGGAAAAAGGAGAACAATATCCCGTGAATCGTTCATGCTGGTAACACGGGTTACCAGTATCTTGAAGAAGATTCCACATCCATTGGCGCAAACCATAAAAAAAAAAAAAAAAGACCTATCTAGGACTTAAAAACACTTTTGGTGATGTGTTCGTGTGTGTATTAACAGAATCCGATGCGTGGGAGCGCATTTCAGGACATCTGAATTTTTTGCTACTTTTGTATAGCTAGCATCGTCGTGTTGGAGCGTTTGGTCAGGTAATCCTCCAACTGCCATATCTGCCCTATTAGATCTATCTAGGACTTAAAAACACTTTTGGTGATGTGTTCGTGTGTGTATTAACAGAATCCGATGCGTGGGAGCGCATTTCAGGACATCTGAATTTTTTGCTACTTTTGTATAGCTAGCATCGTCGTGTTGGAGCGTTTGGTCAGGTAATCCTCCAACTGCCATATCTGCCCTATTAGACCTATCTAGGACTTAAAAACACTTTTGGTGATGTGTTCGTGTGTGTATTAACAGAATCCGATGCGTGGGAGCGCATTTCAGGACATCTGAATTTGTTGCTACTTTTGTATAGCTAGCATCGTCGTGTTGGAGCGTTTGGTCAGGTAATTGTCAGGTAATCCTCCAACTGCCATATCTTCCCTATTAGACCTATCTAGGACTCAAAAACACTTTTGGTGATGTGTTCGTGTGTGTATTAACAGAATCCGATGCGTGGGAGCGCATTTCAGGACATCTGAATTTTTTGCTACTTTTGTATAGCTAGCATCGTAGTGTTGGAGCGTTTGGTCAGGTAATCCTCCAACTGCCATATCTGCCCTATAAGACCTATCTAGGACTTAAAAACACTTTTGGTGATGTGTTCGTGTGTGTATTAACAGAATCCGATGCGTGGGAGCGCATTTCAGGACATCTGAATTTTTTGCTACTTTTGTATAGCTAGCATCGTCGTGTTGGAGCGTTTGGTCAGGTAATTGTCAGGTAATCCTCCAACTGCCATATCTGCCCTATAAGACCTATCTAGGACTCAAAAACACTTTTGGTGATGTGTTCGTGTGTGTATTAACAGAATCCGATGCGTGGGAGCGCATTTCAGGACATCTGAATTTTTTGCTACTTTTGTATAGCTAGCATCGTAGTGTTGGAGCGTTTGGTCAGGTAATCCTCCAACTGCCATATCTGCCCTATAAGACCTATCTAGGACTTAAAAACACTTTTGGTGATGTGTTCGTGTGTGTATTAACAGAATCCGATGCGTGGGAGCGCATTTCAGGACATCTGAATTTTTTGCTACTTTTGTATAGCTAGCATCGTCGTGTTGGAGCGTTTGGTCAGGTAATCTTCCAACTGCCATATCTTCCCTATTAGACCTATCTAGGACTCAAAAACACTTTTGGTGATGTGTTCGTGTGTGTATTAACAGAATCCGATGCGTGGGAGCGCATTTCAGGACATCTGAATTTTTTGCTACTTTTGTATAGCTAGCATCGTCGTGTTGGAGCGTTTGGTCAGGTAATCTTCCAACTGCCATATCTTCCCTATTAGACCTATCTAGGACTCAAAAACACTTTTGGTGATGTGTTCGTGTGTGTATTAACAGAATCCGATGCGTGGGAGCGCATTTCAGGACATCTGAATTTTTTGCTACTTTTGTATAGCTAGCATCGTCGTGTTGGAGCGTTTGGTCAGGTAATCTTCCAACTGCCATATCTTCCCTATTAGACCTATCTAGGACTTAAAAACACTTTTGGTGATGTGTTCGTGTGTGTATTAACAGAATCCGATGCGTGGGAGCGCATTTCAGGACATCTGAATTTTTTGCTACTTTTGTATAGCTAGCATCGTCGTGTTGGAGCGTTTGGTCAGGTAATCTTCCAACTGCCATATCTGCCCTATTAGACCTATCTAGGACTTAAAAACACTTTTGGTGATGTGTTCGTGTGTGTATTAACAGAATCCGATGCGTGGGAGCGCATTTCAGGACATCTGAATTTTTTGCTACTTTTGTATAGCTAGCATCGTCGTGTTGGAGCGTTTGGTCAGGTAATCTTCCAACTGCCATATCTTCCCTATTAGACCTATCTAGGACTCAAAAACACTTTTGGTGATGTGTTCGTGTGTGTATTAACAGAATCCGATGCGTGGGAGCGCATTTCAGGACATCTGAATTTTTTGCTACTTTTGTATAGCTAGCATCGTCGTGTTGGAGCGTTTGGTCAGGTAATTGTCAGGTAATCCTCCAACTGCCATATCTGCCCTATAAGACCTATCTAGGACTCAAAAACACTTTTGGTGATGTGTTCGTGTGTGTATTAACAGAATCCGATGCGTGGGAGCGCATTTCAGGACATCTGAATTTTTTGCTACTTTTGTATAGCTAGCATCGTCGTGTTGGAGCGTTTGGTCAGGTAATCTTCCAACTGCCATATCTGCCCTATAAGACCTATCTAGGACTTAAAAACACTTTTGGTGATGTGTTCGTGTGTGTATTAACAGAATCCGATGCGTGGGAGCGCATTTCAGGACATCTGAATTTTTTGCTACTTTTGTATAGCTAGCATCGTCGTGTTGGAGCGTTTGGTCAGGTAATTGTCAGGTAATCCTCCAACTGCCATATCTTCCCTATTAGACCTATCTAGGACTCAAAAACACTTTTGGTGATGTGTTCGTGTGTGTATTAACAGAATCCGATGCGTGGGAGCGCATTTCAGGACATCTGAATTTTTTGCTACTTTTGTATAGCTAGCATCGTCGTGTTGGAGCGTTTGGTCAGGTAATCCTCCAACTGCCATATCTGCCCTATTAGACCTATCTAGGACTTAAAAACACTTTTGGTGATGTGTTCGTGTGTGTATTAACAGAATCCGATGCGTGGGAGCGCATTTCAGGACATCTGAATTTTTTGCTACTTTTGTATAGCTAGCATCGTCGTGTTGGAGCGTTTGGTCAGGTAATTGTCAGGTAATCCTCCAACTGCCATATCTTCCCTATTAGACCTATCTAGGACTCAAAAACACTTTTGGTGATGTGTTCGTGTGTGTATTAACAGAATCCGATGCGTGGGAGCGCATTTCAGGACATCTGAATTTTTTGCTACTTTTGTATAGCTAGCATCGTAGTGTTGGAGCGTTTGGTCAGGTAATCCTCCAACTGCCATATCTGCCCTATAAGACCTATCTAGGACTTAAAAACACTTTTGGTGATGTGTTCGTGTGTGTATTAACAGAATCCGATGCGTGGGAGCGCATTTCAGGACATCTGAATTTTTTGCTACTTTTGTATAGCTAGCATCGTCGTGTTGGAGCGTTTGGTCAGGTAATTGTCAGGTAATCCTCCAACTGCCATATCTTCCCTATTAGACCTATCTAGGACTCAAAAACACTTTTGGTGATGTGTTCGTGTGTGTATTAACAGAATCCGATGCGTGGGAGCGCATTTCAGGACATCTGAATTTTTTGCTACTTTTGTATAGCTAGCATCGTAGTGTTGGAGCGTTTGGTCAGGTAATCCTCCAACTGCCATATCTGCCCTATAAGACCTATCTAGGACTTAAAAACACTTTTGGTGATGTGTTCGTGTGTGTATTAACAGAATCCGATGCGTGGGAGCGCATTTCAGGACATCTGAATTTTTTGCTACTTTTGTATAGCTAGCATCGTCGTGTTGGAGCGTTTGGTCAGGTAATCTTCCAACTGCCATATCTTCCCTATTAGACCTATCTAGGACTCAAAAACACTTTTGGTGATGTGTTCGTGTGTGTATTAACAGAATCCGATGCGTGGGAGCGCATTTCAGGACATCTGAATTTTTTGCTACTTTTGTATAGCTAGCATCGTCGTGTTGGAGCGTTTGGTCAGGTAATCTTCCAACTGCCATATCTTCCCTATTAGACCTATCTAGGACTCAAAAACACTTTTGGTGATGTGTTCGTGTGTGTATTAACAGAATCCGATGCGTGGGAGCGCATTTCAGGACATCTGAATTTTTTGCTACTTTTGTATAGCTAGCATCGTCGTGTTGGAGCGTTTGGTCAGGTAATCTTCCAACTGCCATATCTTCCCTATTAGACCTATCTAGGACTCAAAAACACTTTTGGTGATGTGTTCGTGTGTGTATTAACAGAATCCGATGCGTGGGAGCGCATTTCAGGACATCTGAATTTTTTACTACTTTTGTATAGCTAGCATCGTCGTGTTGGAGCGTTTGGTCAGGTAATCCTCCAACTGCCATATCTGCCCTATTAGACCTATCTAGGACTTAAAAACACTTTTGGTGATGTGTTCGTGTGTGTATTAACAGAATCCGATGCGTGGGAGCGCATTTCAGGACATCTGAATTTTTTGCTACTTTTGTATAGCTAGCATCGTCGTGTTGGAGCGTTTGGTCAGGTAATCTTCCAACTGCCATATCTTCCCTATTAGACCTATCTAGGACTCAAAAACACTTTTGGTGATGTGTTCGTGTGTGTATTAACAGAATCCGATGCGTGGGAGCGCATTTCAGGACATCTGAATTTTTTGCTACTTTTGTATAGCTAGCATCGTCGTGTTGGAGCGTTTGGTCAGGTAATCTTCCAACTGCCAAATCTTCCCTATTAGACCTATCTAGGACTTAAAAACACTTTTGGTGATGTGTTCGTGTGTGTATTAACAGAATCCGATGCGTGGGAGCGCATTTCAGGACATCTGAATTTTTTGCTACTTTTGTATAGCTAGCATCGTCGTGTTGGAGCGTTTGGTCAGGTAATCTTCCAACTGCCATATCTGCCCTATAAGACCTATCTAGGACTCAAAAACACTTTTGGTGATGTGTTCGTGTGTGTATTAACAGAATCCGATGCGTGGGAGCGCATTTCAGGACATCTGAATTTTTTGCTACTTTTGTATAGCTAGCATCGTCGTGTTGGAGCGTTTGGTCAGGTAATCTTCCAACTGCCATATCTTCCCTATTAGACCTATCTCGGACTTAAAAACACTTTTGGTGATGTGTTCGTGTGTGTATTAACAGAATCCGATGCGTGGGAGCGCATTTCAGGACATCTGAATTTTTTGCTACTTTTGTATAGCTAGCATCGTCGTGTTGGAGCGTTTGGTCAGGTAATCCTCCAACTGCCATATCTGCCCTATAAGACCTATCTAGGACTCAAAAACACTTTTGGTGATGTGTTCGTGTGTGTATTAACAGAATCCGATGCGTGGGAGCGCATTTCAGGACATCTGAATTTTTTGCTACTTTTGTATAGCTAGCATCGTCGTGTTGGAGCGTTTGGTCAGGTAATCCTCCAACTGCCATATCTGCCCTATAAGACCTATCTAGGACTCAAAAACACTTTTGGTGATGTGTTCGTGTGTGTATTAACAGAATCCGATGCCTGGGAGCGCATTTCAGGACATCTGAATTTTTTGCTACTTTTGTATAGCTAGCATCGTCGTGTTGGAGCGTTTGGTCAGGTAATCTTCCAACTGCCATATCTTCCCTATTAGACCTATCTAGGACTCAAAAACACTTTTGGTGATGTGTTCGTGTGTGTATTAACAGAATCCGATGCGTGGGAGCGCATTTCAGGACATCTGAATTTTTTGCTACTTTTGTATAGCTAGCATCGTCGTGTTGGAGCGTTTGGTCAGGTAATCTTCCAACTGCCATATCTTCCCTATTAGACCTATCTAGGACTCAAAAACACTTTTGGTGATGTGTTCGTGTGTGTATTAACAGAATCCGATGCGTGGGAGCGCATTTCAGGACATCTGAATTTTTTGCTACTTTTGTATAGCTAGCATCGTCGTGTTGGAGCGTTTGGTCAGGTAATCTTCCAACTGCCATATCTTCCCTATTAGACCTATCTAGGACTCAAAAACACTTTTGGTGATGTGTTCGTGTGTGTATTAACAGAATCCGATGCGTGGGAGCGCATTTCAGGACATCTGAATTTTTTACTACTTTTGTATAGCTAGCATCGTCGTGTTGGAGCGTTTGGTCAGGTAATCCTCCAACTGCCATATCTGCCCTATTAGACCTATCTAGGACTTAAAAACACTTTTGGTGATGTGTTCGTGTGTGTATTAACAGAATCCGATGCGTGGGAGCGCATTTCAGGACATCTGAATTTTTTGCTACTTTTGTATAGCTAGCATCGTCGTGTTGGAGCGTTTGGTCAGGTAATCTTCCAACTGCCATATCTTCCCTATTAGACCTATCTAGGACTCAAAAACACTTTTGGTGATGTGTTCGTGTGTGTATTAACAGAATCCGATGCGTGGGAGCGCATTTCAGGACATCTGAATTTTTTGCTACTTTTGTATAGCTAGCATCGTCGTGTTGGAGCGTTTGGTCAGGTAATCTTCCAACTGCCATATCTTCCCTATTAGACCTATCTAGGACTCAAAAACACTTTTGGTGATGTGTTCGTGTGTGTATTAACAGAATCCGATGCGTGGGAGCGCATTTCAGGACATCTGAATTTTTTGCTACTTTTGTATAGCTAGCATCGTCGTGTTGGAGCGTTTGGTCAGGTAATCTTCCAACTGCCATATCTTCCCTATTAGACCTATCTAGGACTCAAAAACACTTTTGGTGATGTGTTCGTGTGTGTATTAACAGAATCCGATGCGTGGGAGCGCATTTCAGGACATCTGAATTTTTTACTACTTTTGTATAGCTAGCATCGTCGTGTTGGAGCGTTTGGTCAGGTAATCCTCCAACTGCCATATCTGCCCTATTAGACCTATCTAGGACTTAAAAACACTTTTGGTGATGTGTTCGTGTGTGTATTAACAGAATCCGATGCGTGGGAGCGCATTTCAGGACATCTGAATTTTTTGCTACTTTTGTATAGCTAGCATCGTCGTGTTGGAGCGTTTGGTCAGGTAATCTTCCAACTGCCATATCTTCCCTATTAGACCTATCTAGGACTCAAAAACACTTTTGGTGATGTGTTCGTGTGTGTATTAACAGAATCCGATGCGTGGGAGCGCATTTCAGGACATCTGAATTTTTTGCTACTTTTGTATAGCTAGCATCGTCGTGTTGGAGCGTTTGGTCAGGTAATCTTCCAACTGCCATATCTTCCCTATTAGACCTATCTAGGACTCAAAAACACTTTTGGTGATGTGTTCGTGTGTGTATTAACAGAATCCGATGCGTGGGAGCGCATTTCAGGACATCTGAATTTTTTGCTACTTTTGTATAGCTAGCATCGTCGTGTTGGAGCGTTTGGTCAGGTAATCTTCCAACTGCCATATCTTCCCTATTAGACCTATCTAGGACTCAAAAACACTTTTGGTGATGTGTTCGTGTGTGTATTAACAGAATCCGATGCGTGGGAGCGCATTTCAGGACATCTGAATTTTTTACTACTTTTGTATAGCTAGCATCGTCGTGTTGGAGCGTTTGGTCAGGTAATCCTCCAACTGCCATATCTGCCCTATTAGACCTATCTAGGACTTAAAAACACTTTTGGTGATGTGTTCGTGTGTGTATTAACAGAATCCGATGCGTGGGAGCGCATTTCAGGACATCTGAATTTTTTGCTACTTTTGTATAGCTAGCATCGTCGTGTTGGAGCGTTTGGTCAGGTAATCTTCCAACTGCCATATCTTCCCTATTAGACCTATCTAGGACTCAAAAACACTTTTGGTGATGTGTTCGTGTGTGTATTAACAGAATCCGATGCGTGGGAGCGCATTTCAGGACATCTGAATTTTTTGCTACTTTTGTATAGCTAGCATCGTCGTGTTGGAGCGTTTGGTCAGGTAATCTTCCAACTGCCAAATCTTCCCTATTAGACCTATCTAGGACTTAAAAACACTTTTGGTGATGTGTTCGTGTGTGTATTAACAGAATCCGATGCGTGGGAGCGCATTTCAGGACATCTGAATTTTTTGCTACTTTTGTATAGCTAGCATCGTCGTGTTGGAGCGTTTGGTCAGGTAATCTTCCAACTGCCATATCTGCCCTATAAGACCTATCTAGGACTCAAAAACACTTTTGGTGATGTGTTCGTGTGTGTATTAACAGAATCCGATGCGTGGGAGCGCATTTCAGGACATCTGAATTTTTTGCTACTTTTGTATAGCTAGCATCGTCGTGTTGGAGCGTTTGGTCAGGTAATCTTCCAACTGCCATATCTTCCCTATTAGACCTATCTCGGACTTAAAAACACTTTTGGTGATGTGTTCGTGTGTGTATTAACAGAATCCGATGCGTGGGAGCGCATTTCAGGACATCTGAATTTTTTGCTACTTTTGTATAGCTAGCATCGTCGTGTTGGAGCGTTTGGTCAGGTAATCCTCCAACTGCCATATCTGCCCTATAAGACCTATCTAGGACTCAAAAACACTTTTGGTGATGTGTTCGTGTGTGTATTAACAGAATCCGATGCGTGGGAGCGCATTTCAGGACATCTGAATTTTTTGCTACTTTTGTATAGCTAGCATCGTCGTGTTGGAGCGTTTGGTCAGGTAATCCTCCAACTGCCATATCTGCCCTATAAGACCTATCTAGGACTCAAAAACACTTTTGGTGATGTGTTCGTGTGTGTATTAACAGAATCCGATGCCTGGGAGCGCATTTCAGGACATCTGAATTTTTTGCTACTTTTGTATAGCTAGCATCGTCGTGTTGGAGCGTTTGGTCAGGTAATCCTCCAACTGCCATATCTGCCCTATAAGACCTATCTAGGACTCAAAAACACTTTTGGTGATGTGTTCGTGTGTGTATTAACAGAATCCGATGCGTGGGAGCGCATTTCAGGACATCTGAATTTTTTGCTACTTTTGTATAGCTAGCATCGTCGTGTTGGAGCGTTTGGTCAGGTAATCTTCCAACTGCCATATCTTCCCTATTAGACCTATCTAGGACTCAAAAACACTTTTGGTGATGTGTTCGTGTGTGTATTAACAGAATCCGATGCGTGGGAGCGCATTTCAGGACATCTGAATTTTTTGCTACTTTTGTATAGCTAGCATCGTCGTGTTGGAGCGTTTGGTCAGGTAATCTTCCAACTGCCATATCTTCCCTATTAGACCTATCTAGGACTCAAAAACACTTTTGGTGATGTGTTCGTGTGTGTATTAACAGAATCCGATGCGTGGGAGCGCATTTCAGGACATCTGAATTTTTTGCTACTTTTGTATAGCTAGCATCGTCGTGTTGGAGCGTTTGGTCAGGTAATTGTCAGGTAATCCTCCAACTGCCATATCTGCCCTATAAGACCTATCTAGGACTTAAAAACACTTTTGGTGATGTGTTCGTGTGTGTATTAACAGAATCCGATGCGTGGGAGCGCATTTCAGGACATCTGAATTTTTTGCTACTTTTGTATAGCTAGCATCGTCGTGTTGGAGCGTTTGGTCAGGTAATCCTCCAACTGCCATATCTGCCCTATTAGACCTATCTAGGACTTAAAAACACTTTTGGTGATGTGTTCGTGTGTGTATTAACAGAATCCGATGCGTGGGAGCGCATTTCAGGACATCTGAATTTTTTGCTACTTTTGTATAGCTAGCATCGTCGTGTTGGAGCGTTTGGTCAGGTCATCCTTCAACTGCCATATCTTCCCTATTAGACCTATCTAGGACTCAAAAACACTTTTGGTGATGTGTTCGTGTGTGTATTAACAGAATCCGATGCGTGGGAGCGCATTTCAGGACATCTGAATTTTTTGCTACTTTTGTATAGCTAGCATCGTCGTGTTGGAGCGTTTGGTCAGGTAATCCTTCAACTGCCATATCTTCCCTATTAGACCTATCTAGGACTCAAAAACACTTTTGGTGATGTGTTCGTGTGTGTATTAACAGAATCCGATGCGTGGGAGCGCATTTCAGGACATCTGAATTTTTTGCTACTTTTGTATAGCTAGCATCGTCGTGTTCGAGCGTTTGGTCAGGTAATCCTCCAACTGCCATATCTGCCCTATTAGACCTATCTAGGACTTAAAAACACTTTTGGTGATGTGTTCGTGTGTGTATTAACAGAATCCGATGCGTGGGAGCGCATTTCAGGACATCTGAATTTTTTGCTACTTTTGTATAGCTAGCATCGTCGTGTTGGAGCGTTTGGTCAGGTAATCCTCCAACTGCCATATCTGCCCTATTAGACCTATCTAGGACTTAAAAAACACTTTTGGTGATGTGTTCGTGTGTGTATTAACAGAATCCGATGCGTGGGAGCGCATTTCAGGACATCTGAATTTTTTGCTACTTTTGTATAGCTAGCATCGTCGTGTTGGAGCGTTTGGTCAGGTAATCCTCCAACTGCCATATCTGCCCTATAAGACCTATCTAGGACTCAAAAACACTTTTGGTGATGTGTTCGTGTGTGTATTAACAGAATCCGATGCGTGGGAGCGCATTTCAGGACATCTGAATTTTTTGCTACTTTTGTATAGCTAGCATCGTCGTGTTGGAGCGTTTGGTCAGGTAATCCTCCAACTGCCATATCTGCCCTATTAGACCTATCTAGGACTTAAAAACACTTTTGGTGATGTGTTCGTGTGTGTATTAACAGAATCCGATGCGTGGGAGCGCATTTCAGGACATCTGAATTTTTTGCTACTTTTGTATAGCTAGCATCGTCGTGTTGGAGCGTTTGGTCAGGTAATTGTCAGGTAATCCTCCAACTGCCATATCTGCCCTATAAGACCTATCTAGGACTTAAAAACACTTTTGGTGATGTGTTCGTGTGTGTATTAACAGAATCCGATGCGTGGGAGCGCATTTCAGGACATCTGAATTTTTTGCTACTTTTGTATAGCTAGCATCGTCGTGTTGGAGCGTTTGGTCAGGTAATCCTCCAACTGCCATATCTGCCCTATAAGACCTATCTAGGACTCAAAAACACTTTGGTGATGTGTTCGTGTGTGTATTAACAGAATCCGATGCGTGGGAGCGCATTTCAGGACATCTGAATTTTTTGCTACTTTTGTATAGCTAGCATCGTCGTGTTGGAGCGTTTGGTCAGGTAATCCTCCAACTGCCATATCTGCCCTATTAGACCTATCTAGGACTTAAAAACACTTTTGGTGATGTGTTCGTGTGTGTATTAACAGAATCCGATGCGTGGGAGCGCATTTCAGGACATCTGAATTTTTTGCTACTTTTGTATAGCTAGCATCGTCGTGTTGGAGCGTTTGGTCAGGTAATCCTCCAACTGCCATATCTGCCCTATTAGACCTATCTAGGACTTAAAAACACTTTTGGTGATGTGTTCGTGTGTGTATTAACAGAATCCGATGCGTGGGAGCGCATTTCAGGACATCTGAATTTTTTGCTACTTTTGTATAGCTAGCATCGTCGTGTTGGAGCGTTTGGTCAGGTAATTGTCAGGTAATCCTCCAACTGCCATATCTTCCCTATTAGACCTATCTAGGACTTAAAAACACTTTTGGTGATGTGTTCGTGTGTGTATTAACAGAATCCGATGCGTGGGAGCGCATTTCAGGACATCTGAATTTTTTGCTACTTTTGTATAGCTAGCATCGTCGTGTTGGAGCGTTTGGTCAGGTAATCCTCCAACTGCCATATCTGCCCTATAAGACCTATCTAGGACTCAAAAACACTTTTGGTGATGTGTTCGTGTGTGTATTAACAGAATCCGATGCGTGGGAGCGCATTTCAGGACATCTGAATTTTTTGCTACTTTTGTATAGCTAGCATCGTCGTGTTGGAGCGTTTGGTCAGGTAATCCTCCAACTGCCATATCTGCCCTATTAGACCTATCTAGGACTTAAAAACACTTTTGGTGATGTGTTCGTGTGTGTATTAACAGAATCCGATGCGTGGGAGCGCATTTCAGGACATCTGAATTTTTTGCTACTTTTGTATAGCTAGCATCGTCGTGTTGGAGCGTTTGGTCAGGTAATTGTCAGGTAATCCTCCAACTGCCATATCTTCCCTATTAGACCTATCTAGGACTTAAAAACACTTTTGGTGATGTGTTCGTGTGTGTATTAACAGAATCCGATGCGTGGGAGCGCATTTCAGGACATCTGAATTTTTTGCTACTTTTGTATAGCTAGCATCGTCGTGTTGGAGCGTTTGGTCAGGTAATCCTCCAACTGCCATATCTGCCCTATAAGACCTATCTAGGACTCAAAAACACTTTTGGTGATGTGTTCGTGTGTGTATTAACAGAATCCGATGCGTGGGAGCGCATTTCAGGACATCTGAATTTTTTGCTACTTTTGTATAGCTAGCATCGTCGTGTTGGAGCGTTTGGTCAGGTAATCCTCCAACTGCCATATCTGCCCTATTAGACCTATCTAGGACTTAAAAAACACTTTTGGTGATGTGTTCGTGTGTGTATTAACAGAATCCGATGCGTGGGAGCGCATTTCAGGACATCTGAATTTTTTGCTACTTTTGTATAGCTGGCATCGTCGTGTTGGAGCGTTTGGTCAGGTAATCCTCCAACTGCCATATCTTCCCTATTAGACCTATCTAGGACTTAAAAACACTTTTGGTGATGTGTTCGTGTGTGTATTAACAGAATCCGATGCGTGGGAGCGCATTTCAGGACATCTGAATTTTTTGCTACTTTTGTATAGCTAGCATCGTCGTGTTGGAGCGTTTGGTCAGGTAATTGTCAGGTAATCCTCCAACTGCCATATCTTCCCTATTAGACTTATCTAGGACTTAAAAACACTTTTGGTGATGTGTTCGTGTGTGTATTAACAGAATCCGATGCGTGGGAGCGCATTTCAGGACATCTGAATTTTTTGCTACTTTTGTATAGCTAGCATCGTCGTGTTGGAGCGTTTGGTCAGGTAATTGTCAGGTAATCCTCCAACTGCCATATCTGCCCTATAAGACCTATCTAGGACTTAAAA
>CAXITZ010000136.1:0-43889 GCA_964034865.1 Eristalis intricaria
GGTAATCCTCCAACTGCCATATCTGCCCTATTAGACCTATCTAGGACTTAAAAACACTTTTGGTGATGTGTTCGTGTGTGTATTAACAGAATCCGATGCGTGGGAGCGCATTTCAGGACATCTGAATTTTTTGCTACTTTTGTATAGCTAGCATCGTCGTGTTGGAGCGTTTGGTCAGGTAATCTTCCAACTGCCATATCTGCCCTATTAGACCTATCTAGGACTTAAAAACACTTTTGGTGATGTGTTCGTGTGTGTATTAACAGAATCCGATGCGTGGGAGCGCATTTCAGGACATCTGAATTTTTTGCTACTTTTGTATAGCTAGCATCGTCGTGTTGGAGCGTTTGGTCAGGTAATCCTCCAACTGCCATATCTGCCCTATTAGACCTATCCAGGACTTAAAAACACTTTTGGTGATGTGTTCGTGTGTGTATTAACAGAATCCGATGCGTGGGAGCGCATTTCAGGACATCTGAATTTTTTGCTACTTTTGTATAGCTAGCATCGTCGTGTTGGAGCGTTTGGTCAGGTAATCTTCCAACTGCCATATCTGCCCTATTAGACCTATCTAGGACTCAAAAACACTTTTGGTGATGTGTTCGTGTGTGTATTAACAGAATCCGATGCGTGGGAGCGCATTTCAGGACATCTGAATTTTTTGCTACTTTTGTATAGCTAGCATCGTCGTGTTGGAGCGTTTGGTCAGGTAATTGTCAGGTAATCCTCCAACTGCCATATCTGCCCTATAAGACCTATCTAGGACTTAAAAACACTTTTGGTGATGTGTTCGTGTGTGTATTAACAGAATCCGATGCGTGGGAGCGCATTTCAGGACATCTGAATTTTTTGCTACTTTTGTATAGCTAGCATCGTCGTGTTGGAGCGTTTGGTCAGGTAATCCTCCAACTGCCATATCTGCCCTATTAGACCTATCTAGGACTTAAAAACACTTTTGGTGATGTGTTCGTGTGTGTATTAACAGAATCCGATGCGTGGGAGCGCATTTCAGGACATCTGAATTTTTTGCTACTTTTGTATAGCTAGCATCGTCGTGTTGGAGCGTTTGGTCAGGTAATCTTCCAACTGCCATATCTGCCCTATTAGACCTATCTAGGACTTAAAAACACTTTTGGTGATGTGTTCGTGTGTGTATTAACAGAATCCGATGCGTGGGAGCGCATTTCAGGACATCTGAATTTTTTGCTACTTTTGTATAGCTAGCATCGTCGTGTTGGAGCGTTTGGTCAGGTAATCCTCCAACTGCCATATCTGCCCTATAAGACCTATCTAGGACTTAAAAACACTTTTGGTGATGTGTTCGTGTGTGTATTAACAGAATCCGATGCGTGGGAGCGCATTTCAGGACATCTGAATTTTTTGCTACTTTTGTATAGCTAGCATCGTCGTGTTGGAGCGTTTGGTCAGGTAATCCTCCAACTGCCATATCTGCCCTATAAGACCTATCTAGGACTTAAAAACACTTTTGGTGATGTGTTCGTGTGTGTATTAACAGAATCCGATGCGTGGGAGCGCATTTCAGGACATCTGAATTTTTTGCTACTTTTGTATAGCTAGCATCGTCGTGTTAGGAGCGTTTGGTCAGGTAATCTTCCAACTGCCATATCTGCCCTATAAGACCTATCTAGGACTCAAAAACACTTTTGGTGATGTGTTCGTGTGTGTATTAACAGAATCCGATGCGTGGGAGCGCATTTCAGGACATCTGAATTTTTTGCTACTTTTGTATAGCTAGCATCGTCGTGTTGGAGCGTTTGGTCAGGTAATCTTCCAACTGCCATATCTGCCCTATTAGACCTATCTAGGACTTAAAAACACTTTTGGTGATGTGTTCGTGTGTGTATTAACAGAATCCGATGCGTGGGAGCGCATTTCAGGACATCTGAATTTTTTGCTACTTTTGTATAGCTAGCATCGTCGTGTTGGAGCGTTTGGTCAGGTAATCCTCCAACTGCCATATCTGCCCTATAAGACCTATCTAGGACTTAAAAACACTTTTGGTGATGTGTTCGTGTGTGTATTAACAGAATCCGATGCGTGGGAGCGCATTTCAGGACATCTGAATTTTTTGCTACTTTTGTATAGCTAGCATCGTCGTGTTGGAGCGTTTGGTCAGGTAATCTTCCAACTGCCATATCTTCCCTATTAGACCTATCTAGGACTTAAAAACACTTTTGGTGATGTGTTCGTGTGTGTATTAACAGAATCCGATGCGTGGGAGCGCATTTCAGGACATCTGAATTTTTTGCTACTTTTGTATAGCTAGCATCGTCGTGTTGGAGCGTTTGGTCAGGTAATCCTCCAACTGCCATATCTGCCCTATAAGACCTATCTAGGACTTAAAAACACTTTTGGTGATGTGTTCGTGTGTGTATTAACAGAATCCGATGCGTGGGAGCGCATTTCAGGACATCTGAATTTTTTGCTACTTTTGTATAGCTAGCATCGTCGTGTTGGAGCGTTTGGTCAGGTAATCCTCCAACTGCCATATCTGCCCTATAAGACCTATCTAGGACTTAAAAACACTTTTGGTGATGTGTTCGTGTGTGTATTAACAGAATCCGATGCGTGGGAGCGCATTTCAGGACATCTGAATTTTTTGCTACTTTTGTATAGCTAGCATCGTCGTGTTGGAGCGTTTGGTCAGGTAATCTTCCAACTGCCATATCTGCCCTATAAGACCTATCTAGGACTCAAAAACACTTTTGGTGATGTGTTCGTGTGTGTATTAACAGAATCCGATGCGTGGGAGCGCATTTCAGGACATCTGAATTTTTTGCTACTTTTGTATAGCTAGCATCGTCGTGTTGGAGCGTTTGGTCAGGTAATTGTCAGGTAATCCTCCAACTGCCATATCTGCCCTATAAGACCTATCTAGGACTTAAAAACACTTTTGGTGATGTGTTCGTGTGTGTATTAACAGAATCCGATGCGTGGGAGCGCATTTCAGGACATCTGAATTTTTTGCTACTTTTGTATAGCTAGCATCGTCGTGTTGGAGCGTTTGGTCAGGTAATCTTCCAACTGCCATATCTTCCCTATTAGACCTATCTAGGACTTAAAAACACTTTTGGTGATGTGTTCGTGTGTGTATTAACAGAATCCGATGCGTGGGAGCGCATTTCAGGACATCTGAATTTTTTGCTACTTTTGTATAGCTAGCATCGTCGTGTTGGAGCGTTTGGTCAGGTAATCTTCCAACTGCCATATCTGCCCTATAAGACCTATCTAGGACTCAAAAACACTTTTGGTGATGTGTTCGTGTGTGTATTAACAGAATCCGATGCGTGGGAGCGCATTTCAGGACATCTGAATTTTTTGCTACTTTTGTATAGCTAGCATCGTCGTGTTGGAGCGTTTGGTCAGGTAATCCTCCAACTGCCATATCTGCCCTATTAGACCTATCTAGGACTTAAAAACACTTTTGGTGATGTGTTCGTGTGTGTATTAACAGAATCCGATGCGTGGGAGCGCATTTCAGGACATCTGAATTTTTTGCTACTTTTGTATAGCTAGCATCGTCGTGTTGGAGCGTTTGGTCAGGTAATCTTCCAACTGCCATATCTGCCCTATTAGACCTATCTAGGACTTAAAAACACTTTTGGTGATGTGTTCGTGTGTGTATTAACAGAATCCGATGCGTGGGAGCGCATTTCAGGACATCTGAATTTTTTGCTACTTTTGTATAGCTAGCATCGTCGTGTTGGAGCGTTTGGTCAGGTAATCCTCCAACTGCCATATCTGCCCTATTAGACCTATCTAGGACTTAAAAACACTTTTGGTGATGTGTTCGTGTGTGTATTAACAGAATCCGATGCGTGGGAGCGCATTTCAGGACATCTGAATTTTTTGCTACTTTTGTATAGCTAGCATCGTCGTGTTGGAGCGTTTGGTCAGGTAATCTTCCAACTGCCATATCTGCCCTATTAGACCTATCTAGGACTTAAAAACACTTTTGGTGATGTGTTCGTGTGTGTATTAACAGAATCCGATGCGTGGGAGCGCATTTCAGGACATCTGAATTTTTTGCTACTTTTGTATAGCTAGCATCGTCGTGTTGGAGCGTTTGGTCAGTAATTGTCAGGTATTCCTCCAACTGCCATATCTGCCCTATAAGACCTATCTAGGACTTAAAAACACTTTTGGTGATGTGTTCGTGTGTGTATTAACAGAATCCGATGCGTGGGAGCGCATTTCAGGACATCTGAATTTTTTGCTACTTTTGTATAGCTAGCATCGTCGTGTTGGAGCGTTTGGTCAGGTAATCCTCCAACTGCCATATCTGCCCTATTAGACCTATCTAGGACTTAAAAACACTTTTGGTGATGTGTTCGTGTGTGTATTAACAGAATCCGATGCGTGGGAGCGCATTTCAGGACATCTGAATTTTTTGCTACTTTTGTATAGCTAGCATCGTCGTGTTGGAGCGTTTGGTCAGGTAATTGTCAGGTATTCCTCCAACTGCCATATCTGCCCTATAAGACCTATCTAGGACTTAAAAACACTTTTGGTGATGTGTTCGTGTGTGTATTAACAGAATCCGATGCGTGGGAGCGCATTTCAGGACATCTGAATTTTTTGCTACTTTTGTATAGCTAGCATCGTCGTGTTGGAGCGTTTGGTCAGGTAATCCTCCAACTGCCATATCTGCCCTATTAGACCTATCTAGGACTTAAAAACACTTTTGGTGATGTGTTCGTGTGTGTATTAACAGAATCCGATGCGTGGGAGCGCATTTCAGGACATCTGAATTTTTTGCTACTTTTGTATAGCTAGCATCGTCGTGTTGGAGCGTTTGGTCAGGTAATCTTCCAACTGCCATATCTGCCCTATTAGACCAATCTAGGACTTAAAAACACTTTTGGTGATGTGTTCGTGTGTGTATTAACAGAATCCGATGCGTGGGAGCGCATTTCAGAACATCTGAATTTTTTGCTACTTTTGTATAGCTAGCATCGTCGTGTTGGAGCGTTTGGTCAGGTAATTGTCAGGTAATCCTCCAACTGCCATATCTGCCCTATTAGACCTATCTAGGACTTAAAAACACTTTTGGTGATGTGTTCGTGTGTGTATTAACAGAATCCGATGCGTGGGAGCGCATTTCAGGACATCTGAATTTTTTGCTACTTTTGTATAGCTAGCATCGTCGTGTTGGAGCGTTTGGTCAGGTAATTGTCAGGTAATCTTCCAACTGCCATATCTGCCCTATTAGACCTATCTAGGACTTAAAAACACTTTTGGTGATGTGTTCGTGTGTGTATTAACAGAATCCGATGCGTGGGAGCGCATTTCAGGACATCTGAATTTTTTGCTACTTTTGTATAGCTAGCATCGTCGTGTTGGAGCGTTTGGTCAGGTAATCCTCCAACTGCCATATCTGCCCTATTAGACCTATCTAGGACTTAAAAACACTTTTGGTGATGTGTTCGTGTGTGTATTAACAGAATCCGATGCGTGGGAGCGCATTTCAGGACATCTGAATTTTTTGCTACTTTTGTATAGCTAGCATCGTCGTGTTGGAGCGTTTGGTCAGGTAATCTTCCAACTGCCATATCTGCCCTATTAGACCAATCTAGGACTTAAAAACACTTTTGGTGATGTGTTCGTGTGTGTATTAACAGAATCCGATGCGTGGGAGCGCATTTCAGGACATCTGAATTTTTTGCTACTTTTGTATAGCTAGCATCGTCGTGTTGGAGCGTTTGGTCAGGTAATTGTCAGGTAATCCTCCAACTGCCATATCTGCCCTATTAGACCTATCTAGGACTTAAAAACACTTTTGGTGATGTGTTCGTGTGTGTATTAACAGAATCCGATGCGTGGGAGCGCATTTCAGGACATCTGAATTTTTTGCTACTTTTGTATAGCTAGCATCGTCGTGTTGGAGCGTTTGGTCAGGTAATTGTCAGGTAATCCTCCAACTGCCATATCTGCCCTATAAGACCTATCTAGGACTTAAAAACACTTTTGGTGATGTGTTCGTGTGTGTATTAACAGAATCCGATGCGTGGGAGCGCATTTCAGGACATCTGAATTTTTTGCTACTTTTGTATAGCTAGCATCGTCGTGTTGGAGCGTTTGGTCAGGTAATCCTCCAACTGCCATATCTGCCCTATAAGACCTATCTAGGACTTAAAAACACTTTTGGTGATGTGTTCGTGTGTGTATTAACAGAATCCGATGCGTGGGAGCGCATTTCAGGACATCTGAATTTTTTGCTACTTTTGTATAGCTAGCATCGTCGTGTTGGAGCGTTTGGTCAGGTAATCCTCCAACTGCCATATCTGCCCTATTAGACCTATCTAGGACTTAAAAACACTTTTGGTGATGTGTTCGTGTGTGTATTAACAGAATCCGATGCGTGGGAGCGCATTTCAGGACATCTGAATTTTTTGCTACTTTTGTAGCTAGCATCGTCGTGTTGGAGCGTTTGGTCAGGTAATCTTCCAACTGCCATATCTTCCCTATTAGACCTATCTAGGACTTAAAAACACTTTTGGTGATGTGTTCGTGTGTGTATTAACAGAATCCGATGCGTGGGAGCGCATTTCAGGACATCTGAATTTTTTGCTACTTTTGTATAGCTAGCATCGTCGTGTTGGAGCGTTTGGTCAGGTAATTGTCAGGTAATCCTCCAACTGCCATATCTGCCCTATAAGACCTATCTAGGACTTAAAAACACTTTTGGTGATGTGTTCGTGTGTGTATTAACAGAATCCGATGCGTGGGAGCGCATTTCAGGACATCTGAATTTTTTGCTACTTTTGTATAGCTAGCATCGTCGTGTTGGAGCGTTTGGTCAGGTAATTGTCAGGTAATCCTCCAACTGCCATATCTGCCCTATTAGACCTATCTAGGACTTAAAAACACTTTTGGTGATGTGTTCGTGTGTGTATTAACAGAATCCGATGCGTGGGAGCGCATTTCAGGACATCTGAATTTTTTGCTACTTTTGTATAGCTAGCATCGTCGTGTTGGAGCGTTTGGTCAGGTAATCCTCCAACTGCCATATCTGCCCTATTAGACCTATCTAGGACTTAAAAACACTTTTGGTGATGTGTTCGTGTGTGTATTAACAGAATCCGATGCGTGGGAGCGCATTTCAGGACATCTGAATTTTTTGCTACTTTTGTATAGCTAGCATCGTCGTGTTGGAGCGTTTGGTCAGGTAATCTTCCAACTGCCATATCTGCCCTATAAGACCTATCTAGGACTCAAAAACACTTTTGGTGATGTGTTCGTGTGTGTATTAACAGAATCCGATGCGTGGGAGCGCATTTCAGGACATCTGAATTTTTTGCTACTTTTGTATAGCTAGCATCGTCGTGTTGGAGCGTTTGGTCAGGTAATCCTCCAACTGCCATATCTGCCCTATTAGACCTATCTAGGACTTAAAAACACTTTTGGTGATGTCTTCGTGTGTGTATTAACAGAATCCGATGCGTGGGAGCGCATTTCAGGACATCTGAATTTTTTGCTACTTTTGTATAGCTAGCATCGTCGTGTTGGAGCGTTTGGTCAGGTAATCCTCCAACTGCCATATCTGCCCTATTAGACCTATCTAGGACTTAAAAACACTTTTGGTGATGTGTTCGTGTGTGTATTAACAGAATCCGATGCGTGGGAGCGCATTTCAGGACATCTGAATTTTTTGCTACTTTTGTATAGCTAGCATCGTCGTGTTGGAGCGTTTGGTCAGGTAATCCTCCAACTGCCATATCTGCCCTATTAGACCTATCTAGGACTTAAAAACACTTTTGGTGATGTGTTCGTGTGTGTATTAACAGAATCCGATGCGTGGGAGCGCATTTCAGGACATCTGAATTTTTTGCTACTTTTGTATAGCTAGCATCGTCGTGTTGGAGCGTTTGGTCAGGTAATCCTCCAACTGCCATATCTGCCCTATTAGACCTATCTAGGACTTAAAAACACTTTTGGTGATGTGTTCGTGTGTGTATTAACAGAATCCGATGCGTGGGAGCGCATTTCAGGACATCTGAATTTTTTGCTACTTTTGTATAGCTAGCATCGTCGTGTTGGAGCGTTTGGTCAGGTAATCTTCCAACTGCCATATCTTCCCTATTAGACCTATCTAGGACTTAAAAACACTTTTGGTGATGTGTTCGTGTGTGTATTAACAGAATCCGATGCGTGGGAGCGCATTTCAGGACATCTGAATTTTTTGCTACTTTTGTATAGCTAGCATCGTCGTGTTGGAGCGTTTGGTCAGGTAATTGTCAGGTAATCCTCCAACTGCCATATCTGCCCTATTAGACCTATCTAGGACTTAAAAACACTTTTGGTGATGTGTTCGTGTGTGTATTAACAGAATCCGATGCGTGGGAGCGCATTTCAGGACATCTGAATTTTTTGCTACTTTTGTATAGCTAGCATCGTCGTGTTGGAGCGTTTGGTCAGGTAATCTTCCAACTGCCATATCTGCCCTATTAGACCTATCTAGGACTTAAAAACACTTTTGGTGATGTGTTCGTGTGTGTATTAACAGAATCCGATGCGTGGGAGCGCATTTCAGGACATCTGAATTTTTTGCTACTTTTGTATAGCTAGCATCGTCGTGTTGGAGCGTTTGGTCAGGTAATTGTCAGGTAATCCTCCAACTGCCATATCTACTCTATAAGACCTATCTAGGACTTAAAAACACTTTTGGTGATGTGTTCGTGTGTGTATTAACAGAATCCGATGCGTGGGAGCGCATTTCAGGACATCTGAATTTTTTGCTACTTTTGTATAGCTAGCATCGTCGTGTTGGAGCGTTTGGTCAGGTAATTGTCAGGTAATCCTCCAACTGCCATATCTGCCCTATAAGACCTATCTAGGACTCAAAAACACTTTTGGTGATGTGTTCGTGTGTGTATTAACAGAATCCGATGCGTGGGAGCGCATTTCAGGACATCTGAATTTTTTGCTACTTTTGTATAGCTAGCATCGTCGTGTTGGAGCGTTTGGTCAGGTAATCCTCCAACTGCCATATCTGCCCTATTAGACCTATCTAGGACTTAAAAATACTTTTGGTGATGTGTTCGTGTGTGTATTAACAGAATCCGATGCGTGGGAGCGCATTTCAGGACATCTGAATTTTTTGCTACTTTTGTATAGCTAGCATCGTCGTGTTGGAGCGTTTGGTCAGGTAATCCTCCAACTGCCATATCTTCCCTATTAGACCTATCTAGGACTCAAAAACACTTTTGGTGATGTGTTCGTGTGTGTATTAACAGAATCCGATGCGTGGGAGCGCATTTCAGGACATCTGAATTTTTTGCTACTTTTGTATAGCTAGCATCGTCGTGTTGGAGCGTTTGGTCAGGTAATTGTCAGGTAATCCTCCAACTGCCATATCTGCCCTATAAGACCTATCTAGGACTTAAAAACACTTTTGGTGATGTGTTCGTGTGTGTATTAACAGAATCCGATGCGTGGGAGCGCATTTCAGGACATCTGAATTTTTTGCTACTTTTGTATAGCTAGCATCGTCGTGTTGGAGCGTTTGGTCAGGTAATTGTCAGGTAATCCTCCAACTGCCATATCTGCCCTATAAGACCTATCTAGGACTTAAAAACACTTTTGGTGATGTGTTCGTGTGTGTATTAACAGAATCCGATGCGTGGGAGCGCATTTCAGGACATCTGAATTTTTTGCTACTTTTGTATAGCTAGCATCGTCGTGTTGGAGCGTTTAGTCAGGTAATCCTCCAACTGCCATATCTTCCCTATTAGACCTATCTAGGACTCAAAAACACTTTTGGTGATGTGTTCGTGTGTGTATTAACAGAATCCGATGCGTGGGAGCGCATTTCAGGACATCTGAATTTTTTGCTACTTTTGTATAGCTAGCATCGTCGTGTTGGAGCGTTTGGTCAGGTAATTGTCAGGTAATCCTCCAACTGCCATATCTGCCCTATAAGACCTATCTAGGACTTAAAAACACTTTTGGTGATGTGTTCGTGTGTGTATTAACAGAATCCGATGCGTGGGAGCGCATTTCAGGACATCTGAATTTTTTGCTACTTTTGTATAGCTAGCATCGTCGTGTTGGAGCGTTTGGTCAGGTAATTGTCAGGTAATCCTCCAACTGCCATATCTGCCCTATTAGACCTATCTAGGACTTAAAAACACTTTTGGTGATGTGTTCGTGTGTGTATTAACAGAATCCGATGCGTGGGAGCGCATTTCAGGACATCTGAATTTTTTGCTACTTTTGTATAGCTAGCATCGTCGTGTTGGAGCGTTTGGTCAGGTAATTGTCAGGTAATCCTCCAACTGCCATATCTGCCCTATTAGACCTATCTAGGACTTAAAAACACTTTTGGTGATGTGTTCGTGTGTGTATTAACAGAATCCGATGCGTGGGAGCGCATTTCAGGACATCTGAATTTTTTGCTACTTTTGTATAGCTAGCATCGTCGTGTTGGAGCGTTTGGTCAGGTAATCTTCCAACTGCCATATCTGCCCTATTAGACCTATCTAGGACTTAAAAACACTTTTGGTGATGTGTTCGTGTGTGTATTAACAGAATCCGATGCGTGGGAGCGCATTTCAGGACATCTGCATTTTTTGCTACTTTTGTATAGCTAGCATCGTCGTGTTGGAGCGTTTGGTCAGGTAATCCTCCAACTGCCATATCTTCCCTATTAGACCTATCTAGGACTCAAAAACACTTTTGGTGATGTGTTCGTGTGTGTATTAACAGAATCCGATGCGTGGGAGCGCATTTCAGGACATCTGAATTTTTTGCTACTTTTGTATAGCTAGCATCGTCGTGTTGGAGCGTTTGGTCAGGTAATTGTCAGGTAATCCTCCAACTGCCATATCTGCCCTATTAGACCTATCTAGGACTTAAAAACACTTTTGGTGATGTGTTCGTGTGTGTATTAACAGAATCCGATGCGTGGGAGCGCATTTCAGGACATCTGAATTTTTTGCTACTTTTGTATAGCTAGCATCGTCGTGTTGGAGCGTTTGGTCAGGTAATTGTCAGGTAATCCTCCAACTGCCATATCTGCCCTATTAGACCTATCTAGGACTTAAAAACACTTTTGGTGATGTGTTCGTGTGTGTATTAACAGAATCCGATGCGTGGGAGCGCATTTCAGGACATCTGCATTTTTTGCTACTTTTGTATAGCTAGCATCGTCGTGTTGGAGCGTTTGGTCAGGTAATCCTCCAACTGCCATATCTTCCCTATTAGACCTATCTAGGAATCAAAAACACTTTTGGTGATGTGTTCGTGTGTGTATTAACAGAATCCGATGCGTGGGAGCGCATTTCAGGACATCTGAATTTTTTGCTACTTTTGTATAGCTAGCATCGTCGTGTTGGAGCGTTTGGTCAGGTAATTGTCAGGTAATCCTCCAACTGCCATATCTGCCCTATTAGACCTATCTAGGACTTAAAAACACTTTTGGTGATGTGTTCGTGTGTGTATTAACAGAATCCGATGCGTGGGAGCGCATTTCAGGACATCTGAATTTTTTGCTACTTTTGTATAGCTAGCATCGTCGTGTTGGAGCGTTTGGTCAGGTAATCTTCCAACTGCCATATCTGCCCTATTAGACCTATCTAGGACTTAAAAACACTTTTGGTGATGTGTTCGTGTGTGTATTAACAGAATCCGATGCGTGGGAGCGCATTTCAGGACATCTGCATTTTTTGCTACTTTTGTATAGCTAGCATCGTCGTGTTGGAGCGTTTGGTCAGGTAATCCTCCAACTGCCATATCTTCCCTATTAGACCTATCTAGGACTCAAAAACACTTTTGGTGATGTGTTCGTGTGTGTATTAACAGAATCCGATGCGTGGGAGCGCATTTCAGGACATCTGAATTTTTTGCTACTTTTGTATAGCTAGCATCGTCGTGTTGGAGCGTTTGGTCAGGTAATCCTCCAACTGCCCTATCTGCCCTATTAGACCTATCTAGGACTTAAAAACACTTTTGGTGATGTGTTCGTGTGTGTATTAACAGAATCCGATGCGTGGGAGCGCATTTCAGGACATCTGAATTTTTTGCTACTTTTGTATAGCTAGCATCGTCGTGTTGGAGCGTTTGGTCAGATAATTGTCAGGTAATCCTCCAACTGCCATATCTGCCCTATAAGACCTATCTAGGACTTAAAAACACTTTTGGTGATGTGTTCGTGTGTGTATTAACAGAATCCGATGCGTGGGAGCGCATTTCAGGACATCTGAATTTTTTGCTACTTTTGTATAGCTAGCATCGTCGTGTTGGAGCGTTTGGTCAGGTAATCTTCCAACTGCCATATCTTCCCTATTCGACCTATCTAGGACTTAAAAACACTTTTGGTGATGTGTTCGTGTGTGTATTAACAGAATCCGATGCGTGGGAGCGCATTTCAGGACATCTGAATTTTTTGCTACTTTTGTATAGCTAGCATCGTCGTGTTGGAGCGTTTGGTCAGGTAATTGTCAGGTAATCCTCCAACTGCCATATCTGCCCTATTAGACCTATCTAGGACTTAAAAACACTTTTGGTGATGTGTTCGTGTGTGTATTAACAGAATCCGATGCGTGGGAGCGCATTTCAGGACATCTGAATTTTTTGCTACTTTTGTATAGCTAGCATCGTCGTGTTGGAGCGTTTGGTCAGGTAATCCTCCAACTGCCATATCTGCCCTATTAGACCTATCTAGGACTTAAAAACACTTTTGGTGATGTGTTCGTGTGTGTATTAACAGAATCCGATGCGTGGGAGCGCATTTCAGGACATCTGAATTTTTTGCTACTTTTGTATAGCTAGCATCGTCGTGTTGGAGCGTTTAGTCAGGTAATCCTCCAACTGCCATATCTTCCCTATTAGACCTATCTAGGACTCAAAAACACTTTTGGTGATGTGTTCGTGTGTGTATTAACAGAATCCGATGCGTGGGAGCGCATTTCAGGACATCTGAATTTTTTGCTACTTTTGTATAGCTAGCATCGTCGTGTTGGAGCGTTTGGTCAGGTAATTGTCAGGTAATCCTCCAACTGCCATATCTGCCCTATAAGACCTATCTAGGACTTAAAAACACTTTTGGTGATGTGTTCGTGTGTGTATTAACAGAATCCGATGCGTGGGAGCGCATTTCAGGACATCTGAATTTTTTGCTACTTTTGTATAGCTAGCATCGTCGTGTTGGAGCGTTTGGTCAGGTAATTGTCAGGTAATCCTCCAACTGCCATATCTGCCCTATTAGACCTATCTAGGACTTAAAAACACTTTTGGTGATGTGTTCGTGTGTGTATTAACAGAATCCGATGCGTGGGAGCGCATTTCAGGACATCTGAATTTTTTGCTACTTTTGTATAGCTAGCATCGTCGTGTTGGAGCGTTTGGTCAGGTAATTGTCAGGTAATCCTCCAACTGCCATATCTGCCCTATTAGACCTATCTAGGACTTAAAAACACTTTTGGTGATGTGTTCGTGTGTGTATTAACAGAATCCGATGCGTGGGAGCGCATTTCAGGACATCTGAATTTTTTGCTACTTTTGTATAGCTAGCATCGTCGTGTTGGAGCGTTTGGTCAGGTAATTGTCAGGTAATCCTCCAACTGCCATATCTGCCCTATTAGACCTATCTAGGACTTAAAAACACTTTTGGTGATGTGTTCGTGTGTGTATTAACAGAATCCGATGCGTGGGAGCGCATTTCAGGACATCTGAATTTTTTGCTACTTTTGTATAGCTAGCATCGTCGTGTTGGAGCGTTTGGTCAGGTAATTGTCAGGTAATCCTCCAACTGCCATATCTGCCCTATAAGACCTATCTAGGACTCAAAAACACTTTTGGTGATGTGTTTGTGTGTATTAACAGAATCCGATGCGTGGGAGCGCATTTCAGGACATCTGAATTTTTTGCTACTTTTGTATAGCTAGCATCGTCGTGTTGGAGCGTTTGGTCAGGTAATTGTCAGGTAATCCTCCAACTGCCATATCTGCCCTATTAGACCTATCTAGGACTTAAAAACACTTTTGGTGATGTGTTCGTGTGTGTATTAACAGAATCCGATGCGTGGGAGCGCATTTCAGGACATCTGAATTTTTTGCTACTTTTGTATAGCTAGCATCGTCGTGTTGGAGCGTTTGGTCAGGTAATTGTCAGGTAATCCTCCAACTGCCATATCTGCCCTATTAGACCTATCTAGGACTTAAAAACACTTTTGGTGATGTGTTCGTGTGTGTATTAACAGAATCCGATGCGTGGGAGCGCATTTCAGGACATCTGCATTTTTTGCTACTTTTGTATAGCTAGCATCGTCGTGTTGGAGCGTTTGGTCAGGTAATCCTCCAACTGCCATATCTTCCCTATTAGACCTATCTAGGAATCAAAAACACTTTTGGTGATGTGTTCGTGTGTGTATTAACAGAATCCGATGCGTGGGAGCGCATTTCAGGACATCTGAATTTTTTGCTACTTTTGTATAGCTAGCATCGTCGTGTTGGAGCGTTTGGTCAGGTAATTGTCAGGTAATCCTCCAACTGCCATATCTGCCCTATTAGACCTATCTAGGACTTAAAAACACTTTTGGTGATGTGTTCGTGTGTGTATTAACAGAATCCGATGCGTGGGAGCGCATTTCAGGACATCTGAATTTTTTGCTACTTTTGTATAGCTAGCATCGTCGTGTTGGAGCGTTTGGTCAGGTAATTGTCAGGTAATCCTCCAACTGCCATATCTGCCCTATTAGACCTATCTAGGACTTAAAAACACTTTTGGTGATGTGTTCGTGTGTGTATTAACAGAATCCGATGCGTGGGAGCGCATTTCAGGACATCTGAATTTTTTGCTACTTTTGTATAGCTAGCATCGTCGTGTTGGAGCGTTTGGTCAGGTAATTGTCAGGTAATCCTCCAACTGCCATATCTGCCCTATAAGACCTATCTAGGACTCAAAAACACTTTTGGTGATGTGTTTGTGTGTATTAACAGAATCCGATGCGTGGGAGCGCATTTCAGGACATCTGAATTTTTTGCTACTTTTGTATAGCTAGCATCGTCGTGTTGGAGCGTTTGGTCAGGTAATTGTCAGGTAATCCTCCAACTGCCATATCTGCCCTATTAGACCTATCTAGGACTTAAAAACACTTTTGGTGATGTGTTCGTGTGTGTATTAACAGAATCCGATGCGTGGGAGCGCATTTCAGGACATCTGAATTTTTTGCTACTTTTGTATAGCTAGCATCGTCGTGTTGGAGCGTTTGGTCAGGTAATCTTCCAACTGCCATATCTGCCCTATTAGACCTATCTAGGACTTAAAAACACTTTTGGTGATGTGTTCGTGTGTGTATTAACAGAATCCGATGCGTGGGAGCGCATTTCAGGACATCTGAATTTTTTGCTACTTTTGTATAGCTAGCATCGTCGTGTTGGAGCGTTTGGTCAGGTAATCCTCCAACTGCCATATCTGCCCTATAAGACCTATCTAGGACTTAAAAACACTTTTGGTGATGTGTTCGTGTGTGTATTAACAGAATCCGATGCGTGGGAGCGCATTTCAGGACATCTGAATTTTTTGCTACTTTTGTATAGCTAGCATCGTCGTGTTGGAGCGTTTGGTCAGGTAATTGTCAGGTAATCCTCCAACTGCCATATCTGCCCTATAAGACCTATCTAGGACTCAAAAACACTTTTGGTGATGTGTTCGTGTGTGTATTAACAGAATCCGATGCGTGGGAGCGCATTTCAGGACATCTGAATTTTTTGCTACTTTTGTATAGCTAGCATCGTCGTGTTGGAGCGTTTGGTCAGGTAATTGTCAGGTAATCCTCCAACTGCCATATCTTCCCTATTAGACCTATCTAGGACTCAAAAACACTTTTGGTGATGTGTTCGTGTGTGTATTAACAGAATCCGATGCGTGGGAGCGCATTTCAGGACATCTGAATTTTTTGCTACTTTTGTATAGCTAGCATCGTCGTGTTGGAGCGTTTGGTCAGGTAATCTTCCAACTGCCATATCTGCCCTATAAGACCTATCTAGGACTCAAAAACACTTTTGGTGATGTGTTCGTGTGTGTATTAACAGAATCCGATGCGTGGGAGCGCATTTCAGGACATCTGAATTTTTTGCTACTTTTGTATAGCTAGCATCGTCGTGTTGGAGCGTTTGGTCAGGTAATTGTCAGGTAATCCTCCAACTGCCATATCTGCCCTATAAGACCTATCTAGGACTCAAAAACACTTTTGGTGATGTGTTCGTGTGTGTATTAACAGAATCCGATGCGTGGGAGCGCATTTCAGGACATCTGAATTTTTTGCTACTTTTGTATAGCTAGCATCGTCGTGTTGGAGCGTTTGGTCAGGTAATTGTCAGGTAATCCTCCAACTGCCATATCTTCCCTATTAGACCTATCTAGGACTCAAAAACACTTTTGGTGATGTGTTCGTGTGTGTATTAACAGAATCCGATGCGTGGGAGCGCATTTCAGGACATCTGAATTTTTTGCTACTTTTGTATAGCTAGCATCGTCGTGTTGGAGCGTTTGGTCAGGTAATCTTCCAACTGCCATATCTGCCCTATAAGACCTATCTAGGACTCAAAAACACTTTTGGTGATGTGTTCGTGTGTGTATTAACAGAATCCGATGCGTGGGAGCGCATTTCAGGACATCTGAATTTTTTGCTACTTTTGTATAGCTAGCATCGTCGTGTTGGAGCGTTTGGTCAGGTAATCTTCCAACTGCCATATCTGCCCTATTAGACCTATCTAGGACTTAAAAACACTTTTGGTGATGTGTTCGTGTGTGTATTAACAGAATCCGATGCGTGGGAGCGCATTTCAGGACATCTGAATTTGTTGCTACTTTTGTATAGCTAGCATCGTCGTGTTGGAGCGTTTGGTCAGGTAATTGTCAGGTAATCCTCCAACTGCCATATCTGCCCTATTAGACCTATCTAGGACTTAAAAACACTTTTGGTGATGTGTTCGTGTGTGTATTAACAGAATCCGATGCGTGGGAGCGCATTTCAGGACATCTGAATTTTTTGCTACTTTTGTATAGCTAGCATCGTCGTGTTGGAGCGTTTGGTCAGGTAATTGTCAGGTAATCCTCCAACTGCCATATCTGCCCTATTAGACCTATCTAGGACTTAAAAACACTTTTGGTGATGTGTTCGTGTGTGTATTAACAGAATCCGATGCGTGGGAGCGCATTTCAGGACATCTGAATTTTTTGCTACTTTTGTATAGCTAGCATCGTCGTGTTGGAGCGTTTGGTCAGGTAATCTTCCAACTGCCATATCTTCCCTATTAGACCTATCTAGGACTTAAAAACACTTTTGGTGATGTGTTCGTGTGTGTATTAACAGAATCCGATGCGTGGGAGCGCATTTCAGGACATCTGAATTTTTTGCTACTTTTGTATAGCTAGCATCGTCGTGTTGGAGCGTTTGGTCAGGTAATCCTCCAACTGCCATATCTGCCCTATAAGACCTATCTAGGACTTAAAAACACTTTTGGTGATGTGTTCGTGTGTGTATTAACAGAATCCGATGCGTGGGAGCGCATTTCAGGACATCTGAATTTTTTGCTACTTTTGTATAGCTAGCATCGTCGTGTTGGAGCGTTTGGTCAGGTAATCCTCCAACTGCCATATCTGCCCTATTAGACCTATCTAGGACTTAAAAACACTTTTGGTGATGTGTTCGTGTGTGTATTAACAGAATCCGATGCGTGGGAGCGCATTTCAGGACATCTGAATTTTTTGCTACTTTTGTATAGCTAGCATCGTCGTGTTGGAGCGTTTGGTCAGGTAATCCTCCAACTGCCATATCTTCCCTATTAGACCTATCTAGGACTCAAAAACACTTTTGGTGATGTGTTCGTGTGTGTATTAACAGAATCCGATGCGTGGGAGCGCATTTCAGGACATCTGAATTTTTTGCTACTTTTGTATAGCTAGCATCGTCGTGTTGGAGCGTTTGGTCAGGTAATTGTCAGGTAATCCTCCAACTGCCATATCTGCCCTATTAGACCTATCTAGGACTTAAAAACACTTTTGGTGATGTGTTCGTGTGTGTATTAACAGAATCCGATGCGTGGGAGCGCATTTCAGGACATCTGAATTTTTTGCTACTTTTGTATAGCTAGCATCGTCGTGTTGGAGCGTTTGGTCAGGTAATTGTCAGGTAATCCTCCAACTGCCATATCTGCCCTATTAGACCTATCTAGGACTTAAAAACACTTTTGGTGATGTGTTCGTGTGTGTATTAACAGAATCCGATGCGTGGGAGCGCATTTCAGGACATCTGAATTTTTTGCTACTTTTGTATAGCTAGCATCGTCGTGTTGGAGCGTTTGGTCAGGTAATCCTCCAACTGCCATATCTGCCCTATAAGACCTATCTAGGACTTAAAAACACTTTTGGTGATGTGTTCGTGTGTGTATTAACAGAATCCGATGCGTGGGAGCGCATTTCAGGACATCTGAATTTTTTGCTACTTTTGTATAGCTAGCATCGTCGTGTTGGAGCGTTTGGTCAGGTAATCCTCCAACTGCCATATCTGCCCTATTAGACCTATCTAGGACTTAAAAACACTTTTGGTGATGTGTTCGTGTGTGTATTAACAGAATCCGATGCGTGGGAGCGCATTTCAGGACATCTGAATTTTTTGCTACTTTTGTATAGCTAGCATCGTCGTGTTGGAGCGTTTGGTCAGGTAATCTTCCAACTGCCATATCTTCCCTATTAGACCTATCTAGGACTTAAAAACACTTTTGGTGATGTGTTCGTGTGTGTATTAACAGAATCCGATGCGTGGGAGCGCATTTCAGGACATCTGAATTTTTTGCTACTTTTGTATAGCTAGCATCGTCGTGTTGGAGCGTTTGGTCAGGTAATCCTCCAACTGCCATATCTGCCCTATTAGACCTATCTAGGACTTAAAAACACTTTTGGTGATGTGTTCGTGTGTGTATTAACAGAATCCGATGCGTGGGAGCGCATTTCAGGACATCTGAATTTTTTGCTACTTTTGTATAGCTAGCATCGTCGTGTTGGAGCGTTTGGTCAGGTAATCCTCCAACTGCCATATCTTCCCTATTAGACCTATCTAGGACTCAAAAACACTTTTGGTGATGTGTTCGTGTGTGTATTAACAGAATCCGATGCGTGGGAGCGCATTTCAGGACATCTGAATTTTTTGCTACTTTTGTATAGCTAGCATCGTCGTGTTGGAGCGTTTGGTCAGGTAATCCTCCAACTGCCATATCTTCCCTATTAGACCTATCTAGGACTCAAAAACACTTTTGGTGATGTGTTCGTGTGTGTATTAACAGAATCCGATGCGTGGGAGCGCATTTCAGGACATCTGAATTTTTTGCTACTTTTGTATAGCTAGCATCGTCGTGTTGGAGCGTTTGGTCAGGTAATCTTCCAACTGCCATATCTGCCCTATTAGACCTATCTAGGACTTAAAAACACTTTTGGTGATGTGTTCGTGTGTGTATTAACAGAATCCGATGCGTGGGAGCGCATTTCAGGACATCTGAATTTTTTGCTACTTTTGTATAGCTAGCATCGTCGTGTTGGAGCGTTTGGTCAGGTAATCTTCCAACTGCCATATCTGCCCTATAAGACCTATCTAGGACTCAAAAACACTTTTGGTGATGTGTTCGTGTGTGTATTAACAGAATCCGATGCGTGGGAGCGCATTTCAGGACATCTGAATTTTTTGCTACTTTTGTATAGCTAGCATCGTCGTGTTGGAGCGTTTGGTCAGGTAATTGTCAGGTAATCCTCCAACTGCCATATCTGCCCTATAAGACCTATCTAGGACTCAAAAACACTTTTGGTGATGTGTTCGTGTGTGTATTAACAGAATCCGATGCGTGGGAGCGCATTTCAGGACATCTGAATTTTTTGCTACTTTTGTATAGCTAGCATCGTCGTGTTGGAGCGTTTGGTCAGGTAATTGTCAGGTAATCCTCCAACTGCCATATCTTCCCTATTAGACCTATCTAGGACTCAAAAACACTTTTGGTGATGTGTTCGTGTGTGTATTAACAGAATCCGATGCGTGGGAGCGCATTTCAGGACATCTGAATTTTTTGCTACTTTTGTATAGCTAGCATCGTCGTGTTGGAGCGTTTGGTCAGGTAATCTTCCAACTGCCATATCTGCCCTATAAGACCTATCTAGGACTCAAAAACACTTTTGGTGATGTGTTCGTGTGTGTATTAACAGAATCCGATGCGTGGGAGCGCATTTCAGGACATCTGAATTTTTTGCTACTTTTGTATAGCTAGCATCGTCGTGTTGGAGCGTTTGGTCAGGTAATCTTCCAACTGCCATATCTGCCCTATAAGACCTATCTAGGACTCAAAAACACTTTTGGTGATGTGTTCGTGTGTGTATTAACAGAATCCGATGCGTGGGAGCGCATTTCAGGACATCTGAATTTTTTGCTACTTTTGTATAGCTAGCATCGTCGTGTTGGAGCGTTTGGTCAGGTAATTGTCAGGTAATCCTCCAACTGCCATATCTTCCCTATTAGACCTATCTAGGACTCAAAAACACTTTTGGTGATGTGTTCGTGTGTGTATTAACAGAATCCGATGCGTGGGAGCGCATTTCAGGACATCTGAATTTTTTGCTACTTTTGTATAGCTAGCATCGTCGTGTTGGAGCGTTTGGTCAGGTAATCTTCCAACTGCCATATCTGCCCTATAAGACCTATCTAGGACTCAAAAACACTTTTGGTGATGTGTTCGTGTGTGTATTAACAGAATCCGATGCGTGGGAGCGCATTTCAGGACATCTGAATTTTTTGCTACTTTTGTATAGCTAGCATCGTCGTGTTGGAGCGTTTGGTCAGGTAATTGTCAGGTAATCCTCCAACTGCCATATCTTCCCTATTAGACCTATCTAGGACTCAAAAACACTTTTGGTGATGTGTTCGTGTGTGTATTAACAGAATCCGATGCGTGGGAGCGCATTTCAGGACATCTGAATTTTTTGCTACTTTTGTATAGCTAGCATCGTCGTGTTGGAGCGTTTGGTCAGGTAATCTTCCAACTGCCATATCTGCCCTATAAGACCTATCTAGGACTCAAAAACACTTTTGGTGATGTGTTCGTGTGTGTATTAACAGAATCCGATGCGTGGGAGCGCATTTCAGGACATCTGAATTTTTTGCTACTTTTGTATAGCTAGCATCGTCGTGTTGGAGCGTTTGGTCAGGTAATCCTCCAACTGCCATATCTGCCCTATTAGACCTATCTAGGACTTAAAAACACTTTTGGTGATGTGTTCGTGTGTGTATTAACAGAATCCGATGCGTGGGAGCGCATTTCAGGACATCTGAATTTTTTGCTACTTTTGTATAGCTAGCATCGTCGTGTTGGAGCGTTTGGTCAGGTAATCTTCCAACTGCCATATCTGCCCTATAAGACCTATCTAGGACTCAAAAACACTTTTGGTGATGTGTTCGTGTGTGTATTAACAGAATCCGATGCGTGGGAGCGCATTTCAGGACATCTGAATTTTTTGCTACTTTTGTATAGCTAGCATCGTCGTGTTGGAGCGTTTGGTCAGGTAATCTTCCAACTGCCATATCTGCCCTATAAGACCTATCTAGGACTCAAAAACACTTTTGGTGATGTGTTCGTGTGTGTATTAACAGAATCCGATGCGTGGGAGCGCATTTCAGGACATCTGAATTTTTTGCTACTTTTGTATAGCTAGCATCGTCGTGTTGGAGCGTTTGGTCAGGTAATCTTCCAACTGCCATATCTGCCCTATAAGACCTATCTAGGACTCAAAAACACTTTTGGTGATGTGTTCGTGTGTGTATTAACAGAATCCGATGCGTGGGAGCGCATTTCAGGACATCTGAATTTTTTGCTACTTTTGTATAGCTAGCATCGTCGTGTTGGAGCGTTTGGTCAGGTAATTGTCAGGTAATCCTCCAACTGCCATATCTTCCCTATTAGACCTATCTAGGACTCAAAAACACTTTTGGTGATGTGTTCGTGTGTGTATTAACAGAATCCAATGCGTGGGAGCGCATTTCAGGACATCTGAATTTTTTGCTACTTTTGTATAGCTAGCATCGTCGTGTTGGAGCGTTTGGTCAGGTAATCTTCCAACTGCCATATCTGCCCTATAAGACCTATCTAGGACTCAAAAACACTTTTGGTGATGTGTTCGTGTGTGTATTAACAGAATCCGATGCGTGGGAGCGCATTTCAGGACATCTGAATTTTTTGCTACTTTTGTATAGCTAGCATCGTCGTGTTGGAGCGTTTGGTCAGGTAATCCTCCAACTGCCATATCTGCCCTATTAGACCTATCTAGGACTTAAAAACACTTTTGGTGATGTGTTCGTGTGTGTATTAACAGAATCCGATGCGTGGGAGCGCATTTCAGGACATCTGAATTTTTTGCTACTTTTGTATAGCTAGCATCGTCGTGTTGGAGCGTTTGGTCAGGTAATCCTCCAACTGCCATATCTGCCCTATTAGACCTATCTAGGACTTAAAAACACTTTTGGTGATGTGTTCGTGTGTGTATTAACAGAATCCGATGCGTGGGAGCGCATTTCAGGACATCTGAATTTTTTGCTACTTTTGTATAGCTAGCATCGTCGTGTTGGAGCGTTTGGTCAGGTAATTGTCAGGTAATCCTCCAACTGCCATATCTGCCCTATAAGACCTATCTAGGACTCAAAAACACTTTTGGTGATGTGTTCGTGTGTGTATTAACAGAATCCGATGCGTGGGAGCGCATTTCAGGACATCTGAATTTTTTGCTACTTTTGTATAGCTAGCATCGTCGTGTTGGAGCGTTTGGTCAGGTAATCTTCCAACTGCCATATCTGCCCTATAAGACCTATCTAGGACTCAAAAACACTTTTGGTGATGTGTTCGTGTGTGTATTAACAGAATCCGATGCGTGGGAGCGCATTTCAGGACATCTGAATTTTTTGCTACTTTTGTATAGTATAGTATACATCGTCGTGTTGGAGCGTTTGGTCAGGTAATCTTCCAACTGCCATATCTTCCCTATTAGACCTATCTAGGACTTAAAAACACTTTTGGTGATGTGTTCGTGTGTGTATTAACAGAATCCGATGCGTGGGAGCGCATTTCAGGACATCTGAATTTTTTGCTACTTTTGTATAGCTAGCATCGTCGTGTTGGAGCGTTTGGTCAGGTAATCTTCCAACTGCCATATCTTCCCTATTAGACCTATCTAGGACTTAAAAACACTTTTGGTGATGTGTTCGTGTGTGTATTAACAGAATCCGATGCGTGGGAGCGCATTTCAGGACATCTGAATTTTTTGCTACTTTTGTATAGCTAGCATCGTCGTGTTGGAGCGTTTGGTCAGGTAATCCTCCAACTGCCATATCTTCCCTATTAGACCTATCTAGGACTTAAAAACACTTTTGGTGATGTGTTCGTGTGTGTATTAACAGAATCCGATGCGTGGGAGCGCATTTCAGGACATCTGAATTTTTTGCTACTTTTGTATAGCTAGCATCGTCGTGTTGGAGCGTTTGGTCAGGTAATTGTCAGGTAATCCTCCAACTGCCATATCTGCCCTATTAGACCTATCTAGGACTTAAAAACACTTTTGGTGATGTGTTCGTGTGTGTATTAACAGAATCCGATGCGTGGGAGCGCATTTCAGGACATCTGAATTTTTTGCTACTTTTGTATAGCTAGCATCGTCGTGTTGGAGCGTTTGGTCAGGTAATCCTCCAACTGCCATATCTTCCCTATTAGACCTATCTAGGACTCAAAAACACTTTTGGTGATGTGTTCGTGTGTGTATTAACAGAATCCGATGCGTGGGAGCGCATTTCAGGACATCTGAATTTTTTGCTACTTTTGTATAGCTAGCATCGTCGTGTTGGAGGTTTGGTCAGGTAATCCTCCAACTGCCATATCTTCCCTATTAGACCTATCTAGGACTCAAAAACACTTTTGGTGATGTGTTCGTGTGTGTATTAACAGAATCCGATGCGTGGGAGCGCATTTCAGGACATCTGAATTTTTTGCTACTTTTGTATAGCTAGCATCGTCGTGTTGGAGCGTTTGGTCAGGTAATCTTCCAACTGCCATATCTTCCCTATTAGACCTATCTAGGACTTAAAAACACTTTTGGTGATGTGTTCGTGTGTGTATTAACAGAATCCGATGCGTGGGAGCGCATTTCAGGACATCTGAATTTTTTGCTACTTTTGTATAGCTAGCATCGTCGTGTTGGAGCGTTTGGTCAGGTAATCTTCCAACTGCCATATCTTCCCTATAAGACCTATCTAGGACTCAAAAACACTTTTGGTGATGTGTTCGTGTGTGTATTAACAGAATCCGATGCGTGGGAGCGCATTTCAGGACATCTGAATTTTTTGCTACTTTTGTATAGCTAGCATCGTCGTGTTGGAGCGTTTGGTCAGGTAATCTTCCAACTGCCATATCTGCCCTATAAGACCTATCTAGGACTCAAAAACACTTTTGGTGATGTGTTCGTGTGTGTATTAACAGAATCCGATGCGTGGGAGCGCATTTCAGGACATCTGAATTTTTTGCTACTTTTGTATAGCTAGCATCGTCGTGTTGGAGCGTTTGGTCAGGTAATCTTCCAACTGCCATATCTGCCCTATTAGACCTATCTAGGACTTAAAAACACTTTTGGTGATGTGTTCGTGTGTGTATTAACAGAATCCGATGCGTGGGAGCGCATTTCAGGACATCTGAATTTATTGCTACTTTTGTATAGCTAGCATCGTCGTGTTGGAGCGTTTGGTCAGGTAATCTTCCAACTGCCATATCTGCCCTATAAGACCTATCTAGGACTCAAAAACACTTTTGGTGATGTGTTCGTGTGTGTATTAACAGAATCCGATGCGTGGGAGCGCATTTCAGGACATCTGAATTTTTTGCTACTTTTGTATAGCTAGCATCGTCGTGTTGGAGCGTTTGGTCAGGTAATTGTCAGGTAATCCTCCAACTGCCATATCTGCCCTATTAGACCTATCTAGGACTCAAAAACACTTTTGGTGATGTGTTCGTGTGTGTATTAACAGAATCCGATGCGTGGGAGCGCATTTCAGGACATCTGAATTTTTTGCTACTTTTGTATAGCTAGCATCGTCGTGTTGGAGCGTTTGGTCAGGTAATTGTCAGGTAATCCTCCAACTGCCATATCTGCCCTATAAGACCTATCTAGGACTCAAAAACACTTTTGGTGATGTGTTCGTGTGTGTATTAACAGAATCCGATGCGTGGGAGCGCATTTCAGGACATCTGAATTTTTTGCTACTTTTGTATAGCTAGCATCGTCGTGTTGGAGCGTTTGGTCAGGTAATTGTCAGGTAATCCTCCAACTGCCATATCTGCCCTATTAGACCTATCTAGGACTTAAAAACACTTTTGGTGATGTGTTCGTGTGTGTATTAACAGAATCCGATGCGTGGGAGCGCATTTCAGGACATCTGAATTTTTTGCTACTTTTGTATAGCTAGCATCGTCGTGTTGGAGCGTTTGGTCAGGTAATCCTCCAACTGCCATATCTTCCCTATAAGACCTATCTAGGACTTAAAAACACTTTTGGTGATGTGTTCGTGTGTGTATTAACAGAATCCGATGCGTGGGAGCGCATTTCAGGACATCTGAATTTTTTGCTACTTTTGTATAGCTAGCATCGTCGTGTTGGAGCGTTTGGTCAGGTAATTGTCAGGTAATCCTCCAACTGCCATATCTGCCCTATAAGACCTATCTAGGACTCAAAAACACTTTTGGTGATGTGTTCGTGTGTGTATTAACAGAATCCGATGCGTGGGAGCGCATTTCAGGACATCTGAATTTTTTGCTACTTTTGTATAGCTAGCATCGTCGTGTTGGAGCGTTTGGTCAGGTAATTGTCAGGTAATCCTCCAACTGCCATATCTGCCCTATTAGACCTATCTAGGACTTAAAAACACTTTTGGTGATGTGTTCGTGTGTGTATTAACAGAATCCGATGCGTGGGAGCGCATTTCAGGACATCTGAATTTTTTGCTACTTTTGTATAGCTAGCATCGTCGTGTTGGAGCGTTTGGTCAGGTAATCCTCCAACTGCCATATCTTCCCTATTAGACCTATCTAGGACTCAAAAACACTTTTGGTGATGTGTTCGTGTGTGTATTAACAGAATCCGATGCGTGGGAGCGCATTTCAGGACATCTGAATTTTTTGCTACTTTTGTATAGCTAGCATCGTCGTGTTGGAGCGTTTGGTCAGGTAATCTTCCAACTGCCATATCTTCCCTATTAGACCTATCTAGGACTTAAAAACACTTTTGGTGATGTGTTCGTGTGTGTATTAACAGAATCCGATGCGTGGGAGCGCATTTCAGGACATCTGAATTTTTTGCTACTTTTGTATAGCTAGCATCGTCGTGTTGGAGCGTTTGGTCAGGTAATCCTCCAACTGCCATATCTGCCCTATTAGACCTATCTAGGACTCAAAAACACTTTTGGTGA
Organism: Eristalis intricaria; assembly: GCA_964034865.1. Taxonomy (NCBI): domain Eukaryota; kingdom Metazoa; phylum Arthropoda; class Insecta; order Diptera; family Syrphidae; genus Eristalis; species Eristalis intricaria. The sequence goes on from CAXITZ010000136.1 coordinate 26,501, forward strand.
TGTGTTCGTGTGTGTATTAACAGAATCCGATGCGTGGGAGCGCATTTCAGGACATCTGAATTTTTTGCTACTTTTGTATAGCTAGCATCGTCGTGTTGGAGCGTTTGGTCAGGTAATCTTCCAACTGCCATATCTGCCCTATTAGACCTATCTAGGACTTAAAAACACTTTTGGTGATGTGTTCGTGTGTGTATTAACAGAATCCGATGCGTGGGAGCGCATTTCAGGACATCTGAATTTTTTGCTACTTTTGTATAGCTAGCATCGTCGTGTTGGAGCGTTTGGTCAGGTAATCCTCCAACTGCCATATCTGCCCTATTAGACCTATCTAGGACTTAAAAACACTTTTGGTGATGTGTTCGTGTGTGTATTAACAGAATCCGATGCGTGGGAGCGCATTTCAGGACATCTGAATTTTTTGCTACTTTTGTATAGCTAGCATCGTCGTGTTGGAGCGTTTGGTCAGGTAATCTTCCAACTGCCATATCTGCCCTATAAGACCTATCTAGGACTCAAAAACACTTTTGGTGATGTGTTCGTGTGTGTATTAACAGAATCCGATGCGTGGGAGCGCATTTCAGGACATCTGAATTTTTTGCTACTTTTGTATAGCTAGCATCGTCGTGTTGGAGCGTTTGGTCAGGTAATCTTCCAACTGCCATATCTTCCCTATTAGACCTATCTAGGACTTAAAAACACTTTTGGTGATGTGTTCGTGTGTGTATTAACAGAATCCGATGCGTGGGAGCGCATTTCAGGACATCTGAATTTTTTGCTACTTTTGTATAGCTAGCATCGTCGTGTTGGAGCGTTTGGTCAGGTAATCTTCCAACTGCCATATCTTCCCTATTAGACCTATCTAGGACTTAAAAACACTTTTGGTGATGTGTTCGTGTGTGTATTAACAGAATCCGATGCGTGGGAGCGCATTTCAGGACATCTGAATTTTTTGCTACTTTTGTATAACTAGCATCGTCGTGTTGGAGCGTTTGGTCAGGTAATCCTCCAACTGCCATATCTTCCCTATTAGACCTATCTAGGACTTAAAAACACTTTTGGTGATGTGTTCGTGTGTGTATTAACAGAATCCGATGCGTGGGAGCGCATTTCAGGACATCTGAATTTTTTGCTACTTTTGTATAGCTAGCATCGTCGTGTTGGAGCGTTTGGTCAGGTAATTGTCAGGTAATCCTCCAACTGCCATATCTGCCCTATTAGACCTATCTAGGACTTAAAAACACTTTTGGTGATGTGTTCGTGTGTGTATTAACAGAATCCGATGCGTGGGAGCGCATTTCAGGACATCTGAATTTTTTGCTACTTTTGTATAGCTAGCATCGTCGTGTTGGAGCGTTTGGTCAGGTAATCCTCCAACTGCCATATCTTCCCTATTAGACCTATCTAGGACTCAAAAACACTTTTGGTGATGTGTTCGTGTGTGTATTAACAGAATCCGATGCGTGGGAGCGCATTTCAGGACATCTGAATTTTTTGCTACTTTTGTATAGCTAGCATCGTCGTGTTGGAGCGTTTGGTCAGGTAATCTTCCAACTGCCATATCTTCCCTATTAGACCTATCTAGGACTTAAAAACACTTTTGGTGATGTGTTCGTGTGTGTATTAACAGAATCCGATGCGTGGGAGCGCATTTCAGGACATCTGAATTTTTTGCTACTTTTATATAGCTAGCATCGTCGTGTTGGAGCGTTTGGTCAGGTAATCTTCCAACTGCCATATCTTCCCTATAAGACCTATCTAGGACTCAAAAACACTTTTGGTGATGTGTTCGTGTGTGTATTAACAGAATCCGATGCGTGGGAGCGCATTTCAGGACATCTGAATTTATTGCTACTTTTGTATAGCTAGCATCGTCGTGTTGGAGCGTTTGGTCAGGTAATCTTCCAACTGCCATATCTGCCCTATAAGACCTATCTAGGACTCAAAAACACTTTTGGTGATGTGTTCGTGTGTGTATTAACAGAATCCGATGCGTGGGAGCGCATTTCAGGACATCTGAATTTTTTGCTACTTTTGTATAGCTAGCATCGTCGTGTTGGAGCGTTTGGTCAGGTAATCTTCCAACTGCCATATCTGCCCTATTAGACCTATCTAGGACTTAAAAACACTTTTGGTGATGTGTTCGTGTGTGTATTAACAGAATCCGATGCGTGGGAGCGCATTTCAGGACATCTGAATTTATTGCTACTTTTGTATAGCTAGCATCGTCGTGTTGGAGCGTTTGGTCAGGTAATCTTCCAACTGCCATATCTGCCCTATAAGACCTATCTAGGACTCAAAAACACTTTTGGTGATGTGTTCGTGTGTGTATTAACAGAATCCGATGCGTGGGAGCGCATTTCAGGACATCTGAATTTTTTGCTACTTTTGTATAGCTAGCATCGTCGTGTTGGAGCGTTTGGTCAGGTAATTGTCAGGTAATCCTCCAACTGCCATATCTGCCCTATTAGACCTATCTAGGACTCAAAAACACTTTTGGTGATGTGTTCGTGTGTGTATTAACAGAATCCGATGCGTGGGAGCGCATTTCAGGACATCTGAATTTTTTGCTACTTTTGTATAGCTAGCATCGTCGTGTTGGAGCGTTTGGTCAGGTAATCTTCCAACTGCCATATCTGCCCTATTAGACCTATCTAGGACTCAAAAACACTTTTGGTGATGTGTTCGTGTGTGTATTAACAGAATCCGATGCGTGGGAGCGCATTTCAGGACATCTGAATTTTTTGCTACTTTTGTATAGCTAGCATCGTCGTGTTGGAGCGTTTGGTCAGGTAATTGTCAGGTAATCCTCCAACTGCCATATCTGCCCTATAAGACCTATCTAGGACTCAAAAACACTTTTGGTGATGTGTTCGTGTGTGTATTAACAGAATCCGATGCGTGGGAGCGCATTTCAGGACATCTGAATTTTTTGCTACTTTTGTATAGCTAGCATCGTCGTGTTGGAGCGTTTGGTCAGGTAATTGTCAGGTAATCCTCCAACTGCCATATCTGCCCTATTAGACCTATCTAGGACTTAAAAACACTTTTGGTGATGTGTTCGTGTGTGTATTAACAGAATCCGATGCGTGGGAGCGCATTTCAGGACATCTGAATTTTTTGCTACTTTTGTATAGCTAGCATCGTCGTGTTGGAGCGTTTGGTCAGGTAATCCTCCAACTGCCATATCTTCCCTATAAGACCTATCTAGGACTTAAAAACACTTTTGGTGATGTGTTCGTGTGTGTATTAACAGAATCCGATGCGTGGGAGCGCATTTCAGGACATCTGAATTTTTTGCTACTTTTGTATAGCTAGCATCGTCGTGTTGGAGCGTTTGGTCAGGTAATTGTCAGGTAATCCTCCAACTGCCATATCTGCCCTATAAGACCTATCTAGGACTCAAAAACACTTTTGGTGATGTGTTCGTGTGTGTATTAACAGAATCCGATGCGTGGGAGCGCATTTCAGGACATCTGAATTTTTTGCTACTTTTGTATAGCTAGCATCGTCGTGTTGGAGCGTTTGGTCAGGTAATCCTCCAACTGCCATATCTGCCCTATTAGACCTATCTAGGACTCAAAAACACTTTTGGTGATGTGTTCGTGTGTGTATTAACAGAATCCGATGCGTGGGAGCGCATTTCAGGACATCTGAATTTTTTGCTACTTTTGTATAGCTAGCATCGTCGTGTTGGAGCGTTTGGTCAGGTAATCCTCCAACTGCCATATCTGCCCTATTAGACCTATCTAGGACTCAAAAACACTTTTGGTGATGTGTTCGTGTGTGTATTAACAGAATCCGATGCGTGGGAGCGCATTTCAGGACATCTGAATTTTTTGCTACTTTTGTATAGCTAGCATCGTCGTGTTGGAGCGTTTGGTCAGGTAATCCTCCAACTGCCATATCTGCCCTATTAGACCTATCTAGGACTCAAAAACACTTTTGGTGATGTGTTCGTGTGTGTATTAACAGAATCCGATGCGTGGGAGCGCATTTCAGGACATCTGAATTTTTTGCTACTTTTGTATAGCTAGCATCGTCGTGTTGGAGCGTTTGGTCAGGTAATCCTCCAACTGCCATATCTGCCCTATTAGACCTATCTAGGACTCAAAAACACTTTTGGTGATGTGTTCGTGTGTGTATTAACAGAATCCGATGCGTGGGAGCGCATTTCAGGACATCTGAATTTTTTGCTACTTTTGTATAGCTAGCATCGTCGTGTTGGAGCGTTTGGTCAGGTAATCCTCCAACTGCCATATCTGCCCTATTAGACCTATCTAGGACTCAAAAACACTTTTGGTGATGTGTTCGTGTGTGTATTAACAGAATCCGATGCGTGGGAGCGCATTTCAGGACATCTGAATTTTTTGCTACTTTTGTATAGCTAGCATCGTCGTGTTGGAGCGTTTGGTCAGGTAATCCTCCAACTGCCATATCTGCCCTATTAGACCTATCTAGGACTCAAAAACACTTTTGGTGATGTGTTCGTGTGTGTATTAACAGAATCCGATGCGTGGGAGCGCATTTCAGGACATCTGAATTTTTTGCTACTTTTGTATAGCTAGCATCGTCGTGTTGGAGCGTTTGGTCAGGTAATCTTCCAACTGCCATATCTGCCCTATTAGACCTATCTAGGACTTAAAAACACTTTTGGTGATGTGTTCGTGTGTGTATTAACAGAATCCGATGCGTGGGAGCGCATTTCAGGACATCTGAATTTTTTGCTACTTTTGTATAGCTAGCATCGTCGTGTTGGAGCGTTTGGTCAGGTAATTGTCAGGTAATCCTCCAACTGCCATATCTGCCCTATAAGACCTATCTAGGACTCAAAAACACTTTTGGTGATGTGTTCGTGTGTGTATTAACAGAATCCGATGCGTGGGAGCGCATTTCAGGACATCTGAATTTTTTGCTACTTTTGTATAGCTAGCATCGTCGTGTTGGAGCGTTTGGTCAGGTAATCCTCCAACTGCCATATCTGCCCTATTAGACCTATCTAGGACTCAAAAACACTTTTGGTGATGTGTTCGTGTGTGTATTAACAGAATCCGATGCGTGGGAGCGCATTTCAGGACATCTGAATTTTTTGCTACTTTTGTATAGCTAGCATCGTCGTGTTGGAGCGTTTGGTCAGGTAATCCTCCAACTGCCATATCTTCCCTATAAGACCTATCTAGGACTTAAAAACACTTTTGGTGATGTGTTCGTGTGTGTATTAACAGAATCCGATGCGTGGGAGCGCATTTCAGGACATCTGAATTTTTTGCTACTTTTGTATAGCTAGCATCGTCGTGTTGGAGCGTTTGGTCAGGTAATCCTCCAACTGCCATATCTGCCCTATAAGACCTATCTAGGACTCAAAAACACTTTTGGTGATGTGTTCGTGTGTGTATTAACAGAATCCGATGCGTGGGAGCGCATTTCAGGACATCTGAATTTTTTGCTACTTTTGTATAGCTAGCATCGTCGTGTTGGAGCGTTTGGTCAGGTAATCTTCCAACTGCCATATCTGCCCTATAAGACCTATCTAGGACTCAAAAACACTTTTGGTGATGTGTTCGTGTGTGTATTAACAGAATCCGATGCGTGGGAGCGCATTTCAGGACATCTGAATTTTTTGCTACTTTTGTATAGCTAGCATCGTCGTGTTGGAGCGTTTGGTCAGGTAATCCTCCAACTGCCATATCTGCCCTATTAGACCTATCTAGGACTCAAAAACACTTTTGGTGATGTGTTCGTGTGTGTATTAACAGAATCCGATGCGTGGGAGCGCATTTCAGGACATCTGAATTTTTTGCTACTTTTGTATAGCTAGCATCGTCGTGTTGGAGCGTTTGGTCAGGTAATCCTCCAACTGCCATATCTTCCCTATAAGACCTATCTAGGACTTAAAAACACTTTTGGTGATGTGTTCGTGTGTGTATTAACAGAATCCGATGCGTGGGAGCGCATTTCAGGACATCTGAATTTTTTGCTACTTTTGTATAGCTAGCATCGTCGTGTTGGAGCGTTTGGTCAGGTAATCCTCCAACTGCCATATCTGCCCTATTAGACCTATCTAGGACTCAAAAACACTTTTGGTGATGTGTTCGTGTGTGTATTAACAGAATCCGATGCGTGGGAGCGCATTTCAGGACATCTGAATTTTTTGCTACTTTTGTATAGCTAGCATCGTCGTGTTGGAGCGTTTGGTCAGGTAATTGTCAGGTAATCCTCCAACTGCCATATCTGCCCTATAAGACCTATCTAGGACTCAAAAACACTTTTGGTGATGTGTTCGTGTGTGTATTAACAGAATCCGATGCGTGGGAGCGCATTTCAGGACATCTGAATTTTTTGCTACTTTTGTATAGCTAGCATCGTCGTGTTGGAGCGTTTGGTCAGGTAATCCTCCAACTGCCATATCTGCCCTATTAGACCTATCTAGGACTCAAAAACACTTTTGGTGATGTGTTCGTGTGTGTATTAACAGAATCCGATGCGTGGGAGCGCATTTCAGGACATCTGAATTTTTTGCTACTTTTGTATAGCTAGCATCGTCGTGTTGGAGCGTTTGGTCAGGTAATCCTCCAACTGCCATATCTGCCCTATTAGACCTATCTAGGACTCAAAAACACTTTTGGTGATGTGTTCGTGTGTGTATTAACAGAATCCGATGCGTGGGAGCGCATTTCAGGACATCTGAATTTTTTGCTACTTTTGTATAGCTAGCATCGTCGTGTTGGAGCGTTTGGTCAGGTAATCCTCCAACTGCCATATCTGCCCTATTAGACCTATCTAGGACTCAAAAACACTTTTGGTGATGTGTTCGTGTGTGTATTAACAGAATCCGATGCGTGGGAGCGCATTTCAGGACATCTGAATTTTTTGCTACTTTTGTATAGCTAGCATCGTCGTGTTGGAGCGTTTGGTCAGGTAATCCTCCAACTGCCATATCTGCCCTATAAGACCTATCTAGGACTTAAAAACACTTTTGGTGATGTGTTCGTGTGTGTATTAACAGAATCCGATGCGTGGGAGCGCATTTCAGGACATCTGAATTTTTTGCTACTTTTGTATAGCTAGCATCGTCGTGTTGGAGCGTTTGGTCAGGTAATTGTCAGGTAATCCTCCAACTGCCATATCTGCCCTATAAGACCTATCTTGGACTCAAAAACACTTTTGGTGATGTATTCGTGTGTGTATTAACAGAATCCGATGCGTGGGAGCGCATTTCAGGACATCTGAATTTTTTGCTACTTTTGTATAGCTAGCATCGTCGTGTTGGAGCGTTTGGTCAGGTAATCCTCCAACTGCCATATCTTCCCTATTAGACCTATCTAGGACTTAAAAACACTTTTGGTGATGTGTTCGTGTGTGTATTAACAGAATCCGATGCGTGGGAGCGCATTTCAGGACATCTGAATTTTTTGCTACTTTTGTATGGCTAGCATCGTCGTGTTGGAGCGTTTGGTCAGGTAATCCTCCAACTGCCATATCTGCCCTATAAGACCTATCTAGGACTTAAAAACACTTTTGGTGATGTGTTCGTGTGTGTATTAACAGAATCCGATGCGTGGGAGCGCATTTCAGGACATCTGAATTTTTTGCTACTTTTGTATAGCTAGCATCGTCGTGTTGGAGCGTTTGGTCAGGTAATTGTCAGGTAATCCTCCAACTGCCATATCTGCCCTATAAGACCTATCTAGGACTCAAAAACACTTTTGGTGATGTGTTCGTGTGTGTATTAACAGAATCCGATGCGTGGGAGCGCATTTCAGGACATCTGAATTTTTTGCTACTTTTGTATAGCTAGCATCGTCGTGTTGGAGCGTTTGGTCAGGTAATTGTCAGGTAATCCTCCAACTGCCATATCTGCCCTATAAGACCTATCTAGGACTCAAAAACACTTTTGGTGATGTGTTCGTGTGTGTATTAACAGAATCCGATGCGTGGGAGCGCATTTCAGGACATCTGAATTTTTTGCTACTTTTGTATAGCTAGCATCGTCGTGTTGGAGCGTTTGGTCAGGTAATCCTCCAACTGCCATATCTTCCCTATTAGACCTATCTAGGACTTAAAAACACTTTTGGTGATGTGTTCGTGTGTGTATTAACAGAATCCGATGCGTGGGAGCGCATTTCAGGACATCTGAATTTTTTGCTACTTTTGTATAGCTAGCATCGTCGTGTTGGAGCGTTTGGTCAGGTAATTGTCAGGTAATCCTCCAACTGCCATATCTGCCCTATAAGACCTATCTAGGACTCAAAAACACTTTTGGTGATGTGTTCGTGTGTGTATTAACAGAATCCGATGCGTGGGAGCGCATTTCAGGACATCTGAATTTTTTGCTACTTTTGTATAGCTAGCATCGTCGTGTTGGAGCGTTTGGTCAGGTAATCCTCCAACTGCCATATCTTCCCTATTAGACCTATCTAGGACTTAAAAACACTTTTGGTGATGTGTTCGTGTGTGTATTAACAGAATCCGATGCGTGGGAGCGCATTTCAGGACATCTGAATTTTTTGCTACTTTTGTATAGCTAGCATCGTCGTGTTGGAGCGTTTGGTCAGGTAATTGTCAGGTAATCCTCCAACTGCCATATCTGCCCTATAAGACCTATCTAGGACTCAAAAACACTTTTGGTGATGTGTTCGTGTGTGTATTAACAGAATCCGATGCGTGGGAGCGCATTTCAGGACATCTGAATTTTTTGCTACTTTTGTATAGGCATCGTCGTGTTGGAGCGTTTGGTCAGGTAATCCTCCAACTGCCATATCTGCCCTATTAGACCTATCTAGGACTTAAAAACACTTTTGGTGATGTGTTCGTGTGTGTATTAACAGAATCCGATGCGTGGGAGCGCATTTCAGGACATCTGAATTTTTTGCTACTTTTGTATAGCTAGCATCGTCGTGTTGGAGCGTTTGGTCAGGTAATCCTCCAACTGCCATATCTGCCCTATAAGACCTATCTAGGACTTAAAAACACTTTTGGTGATGTGTTCGTGTGTGTATTAACGGAATCCGATGCGTGGGAGCGCATTTCAGGACATCTGAATTTTTTGCTACTTTTGTATAGCTAGCATCGTCGTGTTGGAGCGTTTGGTCAGGTAATTGTCAGGTAATCCTCCAACTGCCATATCTGCCCTATAAGACCTATCTAGGACTCAAAAACACTTTTGGTGATGTGTTCGTGTGTGTATTAACAGAATCCGATGCGTGGGAGCGCATTTCAGGACATCTGAATTTTTTGCTACTTTTGTATAGCTAGCATCGTCGTGTTGGAGCGTTTGGTCAGGTAATCCTCCAACTGCCATATCTGCCCTATAAGACCTATCTAGGACTCAAAAACACTTTTGGTGATGTGTTCGTGTGTGTATTAACAGAATCCGATGCGTGGGAGCGCATTTCAGGACATCTGAATTTTTTGCTACTTTTGTATAGCTAGCATCGTCGTGTTGGAGCGTTTGGTCAGGTAATCTTCCAACTGCCATATCTTCCCTATTAGACCTATCTAGGACTTAAAAACACTTTTGGTGATGTGTTCGTGTGTGTATTAACAGAATCCGATGCGTGGGAGCGCATTTCAGGACATCTGAATTTTTTGCTACTTTTGTATAGCTAGCATCGTCGTGTTGGAGCGTTTGGTCAGGTAATTGTCAGGTAATCCTCCAACTGCCATATCTGCCCTATAAGACCTATCTAGGACTCAAAAACACTTTTGGTGATGTGTTCGTGTGTGTATTAACAGAATCCGATGCGTGGGAGCGCATTTCAGGACATCTGAATTTTTTGCTACTTTTGTATAGCTAGCATCGTCGTGTTGGAGCGTTTGGTCAGGTAATCTTCCAACTGCCATATCTTCCCTATTAGACCTATCTAGGACTTAAAAACACTTTTGGTGATGTGTTCGTGTGTGTATTAACAGAATCCGATGCGTGGGAGCGCATTTCAGGACATCTGAATTTTTTGCTACTTTTGTATAGCTAGCATCGTCGTGTTGGAGCGTTTGGTCAGGTAATCTTCCAACTGCCATATCTTCCCTATTAGACCTATCTAGGACTTAAAAACACTTTTGGTGATGTGTTCGTGTGTGTATTAACAGAATCCGATGCGTGGGAGCGCATTTCAGGACATCTGAATTTTTTGCTACTTTTGTATAGCTAGCATCGTCGTGTTGGAGCGTTTGGTCAGGTAATTGTCAGGTAATCCTCCAACTGCCATATCTGCCCTATAAGACCTATCTAGGACTCAAAAACACTTTTGGTGATGTGTTCGTGTGTGTATTAACAGAATCCGATGCGTGGGAGCGCATTTCAGGACATCTGAATTTTTTGCTACTTTTGTATAGCTAGCATCGTCGTGTTGGAGCGTTTGGTCAGGTAATCCTCCAACTGCCATATCTGCCCTATTAGACCTATCTAGGACTCAAAAACACTTTTGGTGATGTGTTCGTGTGTGTATTAACAGAATCCAATGCGTGGGAGCGCATTTCAGGACATCTGAATTTTTTGCTACTTTTGTATAGCTAGCATCGTCGTGTTGGAGCGTTTGGTCAGGTAATTGTCAGGTAATCCTCCAACTGCCATATCTGCCCTATAAGACCTATCTAGGACTTAAAAACACTTTTGGTGATGTGTTCGTGTGTGTATTAACAGAATCCGATGCGTGGGAGCGCATTTCAGGACATCTGAATTTTTTGCTACTTTTGTATAGCTAGCATCGTCGTGTTGGAGCGTTTGGTCAGGTAATCCTCCAACTGCCATATCTTCCCTATTAGACCTATCTAGGACTTAAAAACACTTTTGGTGATGTGTTCGTGTGTGTATTAACAGAATCCGATGCGTGGGAGCGCATTTCAGGACATCTGAATTTTTTGCTACTTTTGTATAGCTAGCATCGTCGTGTTGGAGCGTTTGGTCAGGTAATTGTCAGGTAATCCTCCAACTGCCATATCTGCCCTATTAGACCTATCTAGGACTTAAAAACACTTTTGGTGATGTGTTCGTGTGTGTATTAACAGAATCCGATGCGTGGGAGCGCATTTCAGGACATCTGAATTTTTTGCTACTTTTGTATAGCTAGCATCGTCGTGTTGGAGCGTTTGGTCAGGTAATCTTCCAACTGCCATATCTTCCCTATTAGACCTATCTAGGACTTAAAAACACTTTTGGTGATGTGTTCGTGTGTGTATTAACAGAATCCGATGCGTGGGAGCGCATTTCAGGACATCTGAATTTTTTGCTACTTTTGTATAGCTAGCATCGTCGTGTTGGAGCGTTTGGTCAGGTAATCTTCCAACTGCCATATCTGCCCTATTAGACCTATCTAGGACTTAAAAACACTTTTGGTAATGTGTTCGTGTGTGTATTAACAGAATCCGATGCGTGGGAGCGCATTTCAGGACATCTGAATTTTTTGCTACTTTTGTATAGCTAGCATCGTCGTGTTGGAGCGTTTGGTCAGGTAATCCTCCAACTGCCATATCTGCCCTATAAGACCTGTCTAGGACTTAAAAACACTTTTGGTGATGTGTTCGTGTGTGTATTAACAGAATCCGATGCGTGGGAGCGCATTTCAGGACATCTGAATTTTTTGCTACTTTTGTATAGCTAGCATCGTCGTGTTGGAGCGTTTGGTCAGGTAATCCTCCAACTGCCATATCTGCCCTATAAGACCTATCTAGGACTTAAAAACACTTTTGGTGATGTGTTCGTGTGTGTATTAACAGAATCCGATGCGTGGGAGCGCATTTCAGGACATCTGAATTTTTTGCTACTTTTGTATAGCTAGCATCGTCGTGTTGGAGCGTTTGGTCAGGTAATCTTCCAACTGCCATATCTGCCCTATTAGACCTATCTAGGACTTAAAAACACTTTTGGTGATGTGTTCGTGTGTGTATTAACAGAATCCGATGCGTGGGAGCGCATTTCAGGACATCTGAATTTTTTGCTACTTTTGTATAGCTAGCATCGTCGTGTTGGAGCGTTTGGTCAGGTAATTGTCAGGTAATCTTCCAACTGCCATATCTTCCCTATTAGACCTATCTAGGACTTAAAAACGCTTTTGGTGATGAGTTCGTGTGTGTATTAACAGAATCCGATGCGTGGGAGCGCATTTCAGGACATCTGAATTTTTTGCTACTTTTGTATAGCTAGCATCGTCGTGTTGGAGCGTTTGGTCAGGTAATCTTCCAACTGCCATATCTGCCCTATTAGACCTATCTAGGACTTAAAAACACTTTTGGTGATGTGTTCGTGTGTGTATTAACAGAATCCGATGCGTGGGAGCGCATTTCAGGACATCTGAATTTTTTGCTACTTTTGTATAGCTAGCATCGTCGTGTTGGAGCGTTTGGTCAGGTAATTGTCAGGTAATCCTCCAACTGCCATATCTGCCCTATAAGACCTATCTAGGACTCAAAAACACTTTTGGTGATGTGTTCGTGTGTGTATTAACAGAATCCGATGCGTGGGAGCGCATTTCAGGACATCTGAATTTTTTGCTACTTTTGTATAGCTAGCATCGTCGTGTTGGAGCGTTTGGTCAGGTAATCTTCCAACTGCCATATCTGCCCTATTAGACCTATCTAGGACTTAAAAACACTTTTGGTGATGTGTTCGTGTGTGTATTAACAGAATCCGATGCGTGGGAGCGCATTTCAGGACATCTGAATTTTTTGCTACTTTTGTATAGCTAGCATCGTCGTGTTGGAGCGTTTGGTCAGGTAATCCTCCAACTGCCATATCTGCCCTATTAGACCTATCTAGGACTTAAAAACACTTTTGGTGATGTGTTCGTGTGTGTATTAACAGAATCCGATGCGTGGGAGCGCATTTCAGGACATCTGAATTTTTTGCTACTTTTGTATAGCTAGCATCGTCGTGTTGGAGCGTTTGGTCAGGTAATCTTCCAACTGCCATATCTTCCCTATTAGACCTATCTAGGACTTAAAAACACTTTTGGTGATGTGTTCGTGTGTGTATTAACAGAATCCGATGCGTGGGAGCGCATTTCAGGACATCTGAATTTTTTGCTACTTTTGTATAGCTAGCATCGTCGTGTTGGAGCGTTTGGTCAGGTAATCTTCCAACTGCCATATCTTCCCTATTAGACCTATCTAGGACTTAAAAACACTTTTGGTGATGTGTTCGTGTGTGTATTAACAGAATCCGATGCGTGGGAGCGCATTTCAGGACATCTGAATTTTTTGCTACTTTTGTATAGCTAGCATCGTCGTGTTGGAGCGTTTGGTCAGGTAATTGTCAGGTAATCCTCCAACTGCCATATCTGCCCTATAAGACCTATCTAGGACTCAAAAACACTTTTGGTGATGTGTTCGTGTGTGTATTAACAGAATCCGATGCGTGGGAGCGCATTTCAGGACATCTGAATTTTTTGCTACTTTTGTATAGCTAGCATCGTCGTGTTGGAGCGTTTGGTCAGGTAATCCGCCAACTGCCATATCTGCCCTATAAGACCTATCTAGGACTTAAAAACACTTTTGGTGATGTGTTCGTGTGTGTATTAACAGAATCCGATGCGTGGGAGCGCATTTCAGGACATCTGAATTTTTTGCTACTTTTGTATAGCTAGCATCGTCGTGTTGGAGCGTTTGGTCAGGTAATTGTCAGGTAATCCTCCAACTGCCATATCTGCCCTATAAGACCTATCTAGGACTTAAAAACACTTTTGGTGATGTGTTCGAGTGTGTATTAACAGAATCCGATGCGTGGGAGCGCATTTCAGGACATCTGAATTTTTTGCTACTTTTGTATAGCTAGCATCGTCGTGTTGGAGCGTTTGGTCAGGTAATCCTCCAACTGCCATATCTGCCCTATTAGACCTATCTAGGACTTAAAAACACTTTTGGTGATGTGTTCGTGTGTGTATTAACAGAATCCGATGCGTGGGAGCGCATTTCAGGACATCTGAATTTTTTGCTACTTTTGTATAGCTAGCATCGTCGTGTTGGAGCGTTTGGTCAGGTAATCTTCCAACTGCCATATCTTCCCTATTAGACCTATCTAGGACTTAAAAACACTTTTGGTGATGTGTTCGTGTGTGTATTAACAGAATCCGATGCGTGGGAGCGCATTTCAGGACATCTGAATTTTTTGCTACTTTTGTATAGCTAGCATCGTCGTGTTGGAGCGTTTGGTCAGGTAATCCTCCAACTGCCATATCTTCCCTATTAGACCTATCTAAGACTTAAAAACACTTTTGGTGATGTGTTCGTGTGTGTATTAACAGAATCCGATGCGTGGGAGCGCATTTCAGGACATCTGAATTTTTTGCTACTTTTGTATAGCTAGCATCGTCGTGTTGGAGCGTTTGGTCAGGTAATCTTCCAACTGCCATATCTTCCCTATTAGACCTATCTAGGACTTAAAAACACTTTTGGTGATGTGTTCGTGTGTGTATTAACAGAATCCGATGCGTGGGAGCGCATTTCAGGACATCTGAATTTTTTGCTACTTTTGTATAGCTAGCATCGTCGTGTTGGAGCGTTTGGTCAGGTAATCTTCCAACTGCCATATCTTCCCTATTAGACCTATCTAGGACTTAAAAACACTTTTGGTGATCTGTTCGTGTGTGTATTAACAGAATCCGATGCGTGGGAGCGCATTTCAGGACATCTGAATTTTTTGCTACTTTTGTATAGCTAGCATCGTCGTGTTGGAGCGTTTGGTCAGGTAATCTTCCAACTGCCATATCTTCCCTATTAGACCTTTCTAGGACTTAAAAACACTTTTGGTGATGTGTTCGTGTGTGTATTAACAGAATCCGATGCGTGGGAGCGCATTTCAGGACATCTGAATTTTTTGCTACTTTTGTATAGCTAGCATCGTCGTGTTGGAGCGTTTGGTCAGGTAATCCTCCAACTGCCATATCTGCCCTATTAGACCTATCTAGGACTTAAAAACACTTTTGGTGATGTGTTCGTGTGTGTATTAACAGAATCCGATGCGTGGGAGCGCATTTCAGGACATCTGAATTTTTTGCTACTTTTGTATAGCTAGCATCGTCGTGTTGGAGCGTTTGGTCAGGTAATTGTCAGGTAATCCTCCAACTGCCATATCTGCCCTATAAGACCTATCTAGGACTCAAAAACACTTTTGGTGATGTGTTCGTGTGTGTATTAACAGAATCCGATGCGTGGGAGCGCATTTCAGGACATCTGAATTTTTTGCTACTTTTGTATAGCTAGCATCGTCGTGTTGGAGCGTTTGGTCAGGTAATCCTCCAACTGCCATATCTGCCCTATTAGACCTATCTAGGACTTAAAAACACTTTTGGTGATGTGTTCGTGTGTGTATTAACAGAATCCGATGCGTGGGAGCGCATTTCAGGACATCTGAATTTTTTGCTACTTTTGTATAGCTAGCATCGTCGTGTTGGAGCGTTTGGTCAGGTAATCTTCCAACTGCCATATCTTCCCTATTAGACCTATCTAGGACTTAAAAACACTTTTGGTGATGTGTTCGTGTGTGTATTAACAGAATCCGATGCGTGGGAGCGCATTTCAGGACATCTGAATTTTTTGCTACTTTTGTATAGCTAGCATCGTCGTGTTGGAGCGTTTGGTCAGGTAATCCTCCAACTGCCATATCTTCCCTATTAGACCTATCTAGGACTTAAAAACACTTTTGGTGATGTGTTCGTGTGTGTATTAACAGAATCCGATGCGTGGGAGCGCATTTCAGGACATCTGAATTTTTTGCTACTTTTGTATAGCTAGCATCGTCGTGTTGGAGCGTTTGGTCAGGTAATCTTCCAACTGCCATATCTTCCCTATTAGACCTATCTAGGACTTAAAAACACTTTTGGTGATGTGTTCGTGTGTGTATTAACAGAATCCGATGCGTGGGAGCGCATTTCAGGACATCTGAATTTTTTGCTACTTTTGTATAGCTAGCATCGTCGTGTTGGAGCGTTTGGTCAGGTAATTGTCAGGTAATCCTCCAACTGCCATATCTGCCCTATAAGACCTATCTAGGACTCAAAAACACTTTTGGTGATGTGTTCGTGTGTGTATTAACAGAATCCGATGCGTGGGAGCGCATTTCAGGACATCTGAATTTTTTGCTACTTTTGTATAGCTAGCATCGTCGTGTTGGAGCGTTTGGTCAGGTAATCCTCCAACTGCCATATCTGCCCTATTAGACCTATCTAGGACTCAAAAACACTTTTGGTGATGTGTTCGTGTGTGTATTAACAGAATCCGATGCGTGGGAGCGCATTTCAGGACATCTGAATTTTTTGCTACTTTTGTATAGCTAGCATCGTCGTGTTGGAGCGTTTGGTCAGGTAATCTTCCAACTGCCATATCTTCCCTATTAGACCTATCTAGGACTTAAAAACACTTTTGGTGATGTGTTCGTGTGTGTATTAACAGAATCCGATGCGTGGGAGCGCATTTCAGGACATCTGAATTTTTTGCTACTTTTGTATAGCTAGCATCGTCGTGTTGGAGCGTTTGGTCAGGTAATCTTCCAACTGCCATATCTTCCCTATTAGACCTATCTAGGACTTAAAAACACTTTTGGTGATGTGTTCGTGTGTGTATTAACAGAATCCGATGCGTGGGAGCGCATTTCAGGACATCTGAATTTTTTGCTACTTTTGTATAGCTAGCATCGTCGTGTTGGAGCGTTTGGTCAGGTAATCCTCCAACTGCCATATCTGCCCTATAAGACCTATCTAGGACTTAAAAACACTTTTGGTGATGTGTTCGTGTGTGTATTAACAGAATCCGATGCGTGGGAGCGCATTTCAGGACATCTGAATTTTTTGCTACTTTTGTATAGCTAGCATCGTCGTGTTGGAGCGTTTGGTCAGGTAATCCTCCAACTGCCATATCTGCCCTATAAGACCTATCTAGGACTTAAAAACACTTTTGGTGATGTGTTCGTGTGTGTATTAACAGAATCCGATGCGTGGGAGCGCATTTCAGGACATCTGAATTTTTTGCTACTTTTGTATAGCTAGCATCGTCGTGTTGGAGCGTTTGGTCAGGTAATCCTCCAACTGCCATATCTGCCCTATAAGACCTATCTAGGACTTAAAAACACTTTTGGTGATGTGTTCGTGTGTGTATTAACAGAATCCGATGCGTGGGAGCGCATTTCAGGACATCTGAATTTTTTGCTACTTTTGTATAGCTAGCATCGTCGTGTTGGAGCGTTTGGTCAGGTAATCTTCCAACTGCCATATCTGCCCTATTAGACCTATCTAGGACTTAAAAACACTTTTGGTGATGTGTTCGTGTGTGTATTAACAGAATCCGATGCGTGGGAGCGCATTTCAGGACATCTGAATTTTTTGCTACTTTTGTATAGCTAGCATCGTCGTGTTGGAGCGTTTGGTCAGGTAATCTTCCAACTGCCATATCTGCCCTATTAGAC
>CAXITZ010000137.1:0-32250 GCA_964034865.1 Eristalis intricaria
ATTATGTTAATACACACACGAACACATCACCAAAGGTGTTTTTAAGTCCTAGATAGGTCTAATAGGGCCGATATGGCAGTTGGAGGATTACCTGACAAAACGCTAAAAACGACGATGCCGGCTATACAAAAGTAGCCGAAAATTCAGATGTCGTGAAATGCGCTCCAACGCATCGGATTCTGTTAATACACACACGAACACATCACCAAAGGTGTTTTTTAGTCCTAGATAGGTCTAATAGGGCCGATATGGCAGTTGGAGGATTACCTGACAAAACGCTAAAAACGACGATGCCGGCAATACAAAAGTAGCCGAAAATTCAGATGTCCTGAAATGCGCTCCAACGCATCTGATTATGTTAATACACACACGAACACATCACCAAAGGTGTTTTTAAGTCCTAGATAGGTCTAATAGAGCCGATATGGCAGTTGGAGGATTACCTGACAAAACGCTAAAAACGACGATGCCGGCTATACAAAAAGTAGCCGAAAATTCAGATGTCCTGAAATGCACTCCAATGCATCTGATTATGTTAATACACACACGAACACATCACCAAAGGTGTTTTTAAGTCCTAGATAGGTCTAATAGGGCCGATATGGCAGTTGGAGGATTACCTGACAAAACGCTAAAAACGACGATGCCGGCTATACAAAAAGTAGCCGAAAATTCAGATGTCCTGAAATGCACTCCAATGCGTCTGATTATGTTAATACACACACGAACACATCACCAAAGGTGTTTTTAAGTCCTAGATAGGTCTAATAGGGCCGATATGGCAGTTGGAGGATTACCTGACAAAACGCTAAAAACGACGATGCCGGCTATACAAAAAGTAGCCGAAAATTCAGATGTCCTGAAATGCACTCCAATGCATCTGATTATGTTAATACACACACGAACACATCACCAAAGGTGTTTTTAAGTCCTAGATAGGTCTAATAGGGCCGATATGGCAGTTGGAGGATTACCTGACAAAACGCTTAAAACGACGATGCCGGCTATACAAAAAGTAGCCGAAAATTCAGATGTCCTGAAATGCACTCCAATGCGTCTGATTATGTTAATACACACACGAACACATCACCAAAGGTGTTTTTAAGTCCTAGATAGGTCTAATAGGGCCGATATGGCAGTTGGAGGATTACCTGACAAAACGCTAAAAACGACGATGCCGGCTATACAAAAAGTAGCCGAAAATTCAGGTGTCCTGAAATGCACTCCAATGCATCTGATTATGTTAATACACACACGAACACATCACCAAAGGTGTTTTTAAGTCCTAGATAGGTCTAATAGGGCCGATATGGCAGTTGGAGGATTACCTGACAAAACGCTAAAAACGACGATGCCGGCTATACAAAAAGTAGCCGAAAATTCAGATGTCCTGAAATGCACTCCAATGCGTCTGATTATGTTAATACACACACGAACACATCACCAAAGGTGTTTTTAAGTCCTAGATAGGTCTAATAGGGCCGATATGGCAGTTGGAGGATTACCTGACAAAACGCTAATAACGACGATGCCGGCTATACAAAAAGTAGCCGAAAATTCAGATGTCGTGAAATGCGCTCCAACGCATCGGATTCTGTTAATACACACACGAACACATCACCAAAGGTGTTTTTAAGTCCTAGATAGCTCTAATAGGGCCGATATGGCAGTTGGAGGATTACCTGACAAAACGCTAAAAACGACGATGCCGAAACGAGGCTATACAAAAGTAGCCGAAAATTCAGATGTCCTGAAATGCGCTCCAACGCATCTGATTATGTTAATACACACACGAATACATCACCAAAGGTGTTTTTAAGTCCTAGATAGGTCTAATAGGGCCGATATGGCAGTTGGAGGATTACCTGACAAAACGCTAAAAACGACGATGCCGGCTATACAAAAGTAGCCGAAAATTCAGATGTCCTGAAATGCGCTCCAACGCATCGGATTCTGTTAATACACACACGAACACACCACCAAAGGTGTTTTAAAGTCCTAGATAGGTCTAATAGGGCCGATATGGCAGTTGGAGGATTACCTGACAAAACGCTAAAAACGACGATGCCGGCTATACAAAAGTAGCCGAAAATTCAGATGTCCTGAAATGCGCTCCAACGCATCTGATTATGTTAATACACACACGAACACATCACCAAAGGTGTTTTTAAGTCCTAGATAGGTCTAATAGGGCCGATATGGTAGTTGGAGGATTACCTGACAAAACGCTAAAAACGACGATGCCGGCTATACAAAAGTAGCCGAAAATTCAGATGTCCTGAAATGCGCTCCAACGCATCGGATTCTGTTAATACACACACGAACACACCACTAAAGGTGTTTTAAAGTCCTAGATAGGTCTAATAGGGCCGATATGGCAGTTGGAGGATTACCTGACAAAACGCTAAAAACGACGATGCCGGCAATACAAAAGTAGCCGAAAATTCAGATGTCCTGAAATGCGCTCCAACGCATCGGATTCTGTTAATACACACACGAACACATCACCAAAGGTGTTTTTAAGTCCTAGATAGGTCTAATAGGGCCGATATGGTAGTTGGAGGATTACCTGACAAAACGCTAAAAACGACGATGCCGGCTATACAAAAGTAGCCGAAAATTCAGATGTCCTGAAATGCGCTCCAACGCATCTGATTATGTTAATACACACACGAACACATCACCAAAGGTGTTTTTAAGTCCTAGATAGGTCTAATAGGGCCGATATGGTAGTTGGAGGATTACCTGACAAAACGCTAAAAACGACGATGCCGGCTATACAAAAGTAGCCGAAAATTCAGATGTCCTGAAATGCGCTCCAACGCATCGGATTCTGTTAATACACACACGAACACACCACTAAAGGTGTTTTAAAGTCCTAGATAGGTCTAATAGGGCCGATATGGCAGTTGGAGGATTACCTGACAAAACGCTAAGAAACGACGATGCCGGCTATACAAAAGTAGCCGAAAATTCAGATGTCCTGAAATGCGCTCCAACGCATCGGATTCTGTTAATACACACACGAACACATCACCAAAGATGTTTTTAAGTCCTAGATAGCTCTAATAGGAAAGATATGGCAGTTGGAGGATTACCTGACAAAACGCTAAAAACGACGATGCCGGCAATACAAAAGTAGCCGAAAATTCAGATGTCCTGAAATGCGCTCCAACGCATCGGATTCTGTTAATACACACACGAACACATCACCAAAGGTGTTTTTAAGTCCTAGATAGGTCTAATAGGGCCGATATGGTAGTTGGAGGATTACCTGACAAAACGCTAAAAACGACGATGCCGGCTATACAAAAGTAGCCGAAAATTCAGATGTCCTGAAATGCGCTCCAACGCATCGGATTCTGTTAATACACACACGAACACACCACTAAAGGTGTTTTAAAGTCCTAGATAGGTCTAATAGGGCCGATATGGCAGTTGGAGGATTACCTGACAAAACGCTAAAAACGACGATGCCGGCTATACAAAAGTAGCCGAAAATTCAGATGTCCTGAAATGCGCTCCAACGCATCGGATTCTGTTAATACACACACGAACACACCACTAAAGGTGTTTTTAAGTCCTAGATAGGTCTAATAGGGCCGATATGGTAGTTGGAGGATTACCTGACAAAACGCTAAAAACGACGATGCCGGCTATACAAAAGTAGCCGAAAATTCAGATGTCCTGAAATGCGCTCCAACGCATCGGATTCTGTTAATACACACACGAACACATCACCAAAGATGTTTTTAAGTCCTAGATAGCTCTAATAGGAAAGATATGGCAGTTGGAGGATTACCTGACAAAACGCTAAAAACGACGATGCCGGCAATACAAAAGTAGCCGAAAATTCAGATGTCCTGAAATGCGCTCCAACGCATCGGATTCTGTTAATACACACACGAACACATCACCAAAGGTGTTTTTAAGTCCTAGATAGCTCCAATAGGAAAGATATGGCAGTTGGAGGATTACCTGACAAAACGCTAAGAAACGACGATGCCGGCAATACAAAAGTAGCCGAAAATTCAGATGTCCTGAAATGCGCTCCAACGCATCGGATTCTGTTAATACACACACGAACACATCACCAAAGGTGTTTTTAAGTCCTAGATAGGTCTAATAGGGCCGATATGGCAGTTGGAGGATTACCTGACAAAACGCTAAGAAACGACGATGCCGGCTATACGAAAGTAGCCGAAAATTCAGATGTCCTGAAATGCGCTCCAACGCATCGGATTCTGTTAATACACACACGAACACACCACTAAGGGTGTTTTAAAGTCCTAGATAGGTCTAATAGGGCCGATATGGCAGTTGGAGGATTACCTGACAAAACGCTAAAAACGACGATGCCGGCTATACAAAAGTAGCCGAAAATTCAGATGTCCTGAAATGCGCTCCAACGCAACGGATTCTGTTAATACACACACGAACACATCACCAAAGGTGTTTTTAAGTCCTAGATAGGTCTAAAAGGGCTGATATGGCAGTTGGAGGATTACCTGACAAAACGCTAAAAACGACGATGCCGGCTATACAAAAAGTAGCCGAAAATTCAGATGTCCTGAAATGCACTCCAATGCATCTGATTATGTTAATACACACACGAACACATCACCAAAGATGTTTTTAAGTCCTAGATAGCTCTAATAGGAAAGATATGGCAGTTGGAGGATTACCTGACAAAACGCTAAAAACGACGATGCCGGCAATACAAAAGTAGCCGAAAATTCAGATGTCCTGAAATGCGCTCCAACGCATCGGATTCTGTTAATACACACACGAACACATCACCAAAGATGTTTTTAAGTCCTAGATAGCTCTAATAGGAAAGATATGGCAGTTGGAGGATTACCTGACAAAACGATAAGAAACGACGATGCCGGCTATACAAAAGTAGCCGAAAATTCAGATGTCCTGAAATGCGCTCCAACGCATCGGATTCTGTTAATACACACACGAACACATCACCAAAGGTGTTTTTAAGTCCTAGATAGCTCTAATAGGAAAGATATGGCAGTTGGAGGATTACCTGACAAAACGCTAAAAACGACGATGCCGGCAATACAAAAGTAGCCGAAAATTCAGATGTCCTGAAATGCGCTCCAACGCATCGGATTCTGTTAATACACACACGAACACATCACCAAAGATGTTTTTAAGTCCTAGATAGCTCTAATAGGAAAGATATGGCAGTTGGAGGATTACCTGACAAAACGCTAAAAACGACAATGCCGGCAATACAAAAGTAGCCGAAAATTCAGATGTCCTGAAATGCGCACCAACGCATCGGATTCTGTTAATACACACACGAACACATCACCAAAGGTGTTTTTAAGTCCTGGATATGTCTAATAGGGCCGATATGGCAGTTGGAGGATTACCTGACAAAACGCTAAGAAACGACGATGCCGGCTATACAAAAGTAGCCGAAAATTCAGATGTCCTGAAATGCGCTCCAACGCATCGGATTCTGTTAATACACACACGAACACATCACCAAAGGTGTTTTTAAGTCCTAGATAGCTCTAATAGGAAAGATATGGCAGTTGGAGGATTACCTGACAAAACGCTAAAAACGACGATGCCGGCAATACAAAAGTAGCCGAAAATTCAGATGTCCTGAAATGCGCACCAACGCATCGGATTCTGTTAATACACACACGAACACATCACCAAAGGTGTTTTTAAGTCCTGGATATGTCTAATAGGGCCGATATGGCAGTTGGAGGATTACCTGACAAAACGCTAAGAAACGACGATGCCGGCTATACAAAAGTAGCCGAAAATTCAGATGTCCTGAAATGCGCTCCAACGCATCGGATTCTGTTAATACACACACGAACACATCACCAAAGGTGTTTTTAAGTCCTAGATAGCTCTAATAGGAAAGATATGGCAGTTGGAGGATTACCTGACAAAACGCTAAAAACGACGATGCCGGCAATACAAAAGTAGCCGAAAATTCAGATGTCCTGAAATGCGCACCAACGCATCGGATTCTGTTAATACACACACGAACACATCACCAAAGGTGTTTTTAAGTCCTAGATAGGTCTAATAGGAAAGATATGGCAGTTGGAGGATTACCTGACAAAACGCTAAAAACGACGATGCCGGCAATACAAAAGTAGCCGAAAATTCAGATGTCCTGAAATGCGCTCCAACGCATCGGATTCTGTTAATACACACACGAACACATCACCAAAGGTGTTTTTAAGTCCTAGATAGGTCTAATAGGAAAGATATGGCAGTTGGAGGATTACCTGACAAAACGCTAAAAACGACGATGCCGGCAATACAAAAGTAGCCGAAAATTCAGATGTCCTGAAATGCGCTCCAACGCATCGGATTCTGTTAATACACACACGAACACATCACCAAAGATGTTTTTAAGTCCTAGATAGCTCTAATAGGAAAGATATGGCAGTTGGAGGATTACCTGACAAAACGCTAAAAACGACGATGCCGGCAATACAAAAGTAGCCGAAAATTCAGATGTCCTGAAATGCGCACCAACGCATCGGATTCTGTTAATACACACACGAACACATCACCAAAGGTGTTTTTAAGTCCTGGATATGTCTAATAGGGCCGATATGGCAGTTGGAGGATTACCTGACAAAACGCTAAGAAACGACGATGCCGGCTATACAAAAGTAGCCGAAAATTCAGATGTCCTGAAATGCGCTCCAACGCATCGGATTCTGTTAATACACACACGAACACATCACCAAAGGTGTTTTTAAGTCCTAGATAGCTCTAATAGGAAAGATATGGCAGTTGGAGGATTACCTGACAAAACGTTAAAAACGACGATGCCGGCAATACAAAAGTAGCCGAAAATTCAGATGTCCTGAAATGCGCTCCAACGCATCGGATTCTGTTAATACACACACGAACACATCACCAAAGGTGTTTTTAAGTCCTAGATAGCTCTAATAGGAAAGATATGGCAGTTGGAGGATTACCTGACAAAACGCTAAAAACGACGATGCCGGCTATACAAAAGTAGCCGAAAATTCAGATGTCCTGAAATGCGCTCCAACGCATCGGATTCTGTTAATACACACACGAACACATCACCAAAGGTGTTTTTAAGTCCTAGATAGCTCTAATAGGAAAGATATGGCAGTTGGAGGATTACCTGACAAAACGCTAAAAACGACGATGCCGGCTATACAAAAGTAGCCGAAAATTCAGATGTCCTGAAATGCGCTCCAACGCATCGGATTCTGTTAATACACACACGAACACATCACCAAAGGTGTTTTTAAGTCCTAGATAGCTCTAATAGGAAAGATATGGCAGTTGGAGGATTACCTGACAAAACGCTAAAAACGACGATGCCGGCTATACAAAAGTAGCCGAAAATTCAGATGTCCTGAAATGCGCTCCAACGCATCGGATTCTGTTAATACACACACGAACACATCACCAAAGGTGTTTTTAAGTCCTAGATAGGTCTAATAGGGCCGATATGGTAGTTGGAGGATTACCTGACAAAACGCTAAAAACGACGATGCCGGCTATACAAAAGTAGCCGAAAATTCAGATGTCCTGAAATGCGCTCCAACGCATCGGATTCTGTTAATACACACACGAACACACCACTAAAGGTGTTTTAAAGTCCTAGATAGGTCTAATAGGGCCGATATGGCAGTTGGAGGATTACCTGACAAAACGCTAAGAAACGACGATGCCGGCTATACAAAAGTAGCCGAAAATTCAGATGTCCTGAAATGCGCTCCAACGCATCGGATTCTGTTAATACACACACGAACACATCACCAAAGATGTTTTTAAGTCCTAGATAGCTCTAATAGGAAAGATATGGCAGTTGGAGGATTACCTGACAAAACGCTAAAAACGACGATGCCGGCTATACAAAAGTAGCCGAAAATTCAGATGTCCTGAAATGCGCTCCAACGCATCTGATTATGTTAATACACACACGAACACATCACCAAAGGTGTTTTTAAGTCCTAGATAGGTCTAATAGGGCCGATATGGCAGTTGGAGGATTACCTGACAAAACGCTAAGAAACGACGATGCCGGCTATACAAAAGTAGCCGAAAATTCAGATGTCCTGAAATGCGCTCCAACGCAACGGATTCTGTTAATACACACACGAACACATCACCAAAGGTGTTTTTAAGTCCTAGATAGCTCTAATAGGAAAGATATGGCAGTTGGAGGATTACCTGACAAAACGCTAAAAACGACGATGCCGGCTATACAAAAAGTAGCCGAAAATTCAGATGTCCTGAAATGCACTCCAATGCATCTGATTATGTTAATACACACACGAACACATCACCAAAGATGTTTTTAAGTCCTAGATAGCTCTAATAGGAAAGATATGGCAGTTGGAGGATTACCTGACAAAACGCTAAAAACGACGATGCCGGCAATACAAAAGTAGCCGAAAATTCAGATGTCCTGAAATGCGCTCCAACGCATCGGATTCTGTTAATACACACACGAACACATCACCAAAGATGTTTTTAAGTCCTAGATAGCTCTAATAGGAAAGATATGGCAGTTGGAGGATTACCTGACAAAACGATAAGAAACGACGATGCCGGCTATACAAAAGTAGCCGAAAATTCAGATGTCCTGAAATGCGCTCCAACGCATCGGATTCTGTTAATACACACACGAACACATCACCAAAGGTGTTTTTAAGTCCTAGATAGCTCTAATAGGAAAGATATGGCAGTTGGAGGATTACCTGACAAAACGCTAAAAACGACGATGCCGGCAATACAAAAGTAGCCGAAAATTCAGATGTCCTGAAATGCGCTCCAACGCATCGGATTCTGTTAATACACACACGAACACATCACCAAAGATGTTTTTAAGTCCTAGATAGCTCTAATAGGAAAGATATGGCAGTTGGAGGATTACCTGACAAAACGATAAGAAACGACGATGCCGGCTATACAAAAGTAGCCGAAAATTCAGATGTCCTGAAATGCGCTCCAACGCATCGGATTCTGTTAATACACACACGAACACATCACCAAAGGTGTTTTTAAGTCCTAGATAGCTCTAATAGGAAAGATATGGCAGTTGGAGGATTACCTGACAAAACGCTAAAAACGACGATGCCGGCAATACAAAAGTAGCCGAAAATTCAGATGTCCTGAAATGCGCACCAACGCATCGGATTCTGTTAATACACACACGAACACATCACCAAAGGTGTTTTTAAGTCCTGGATATGTCTAATAGGGCCGATATGGCAGTTGGAGGATTACCTGACAAAACGCTAAGAAACGACGATGCCGGCTATACAAAAGTAGCCGAAAATTCAGATGTCCTGAAATGCGCTCCAACGCATCGGATTCTGTTAATACACACACGAACACATCACCAAAGGTGTTTTTAAGTCCTAGATAGCTCTAATAGGAAAGATATGGCAGTTGGAGGATTACCTGACAAAACGCTAAAAACGACGATGCCGGCTATACAAAAGTAGCCGAAAATTCAGATGTCCTGAAATGCGCTCCAACGCATCGGATTCTGTTAATACACACACGAACACATCACCAAAGGTGTTTTTAAGTCCTAGATAGGTCTAATAGGAAAGATATGGCAGTTGGAGGATTACCTGACAAAACGCTAAAAACGACGATGCCGGCAATACAAAAGTAGCCGAAAATTCAGATGTCCTGAAATGCGCTCCAACGCATCGGATTCTGTTAATACACACACGAACACATCACCAACGATGTTTTTAAGTCCTAGATAGCTCTAATAGGAAAGATATGGCAGTTGGAGGATTACCTGACAAAACGCTAAAAACGACGATGCCGGCAATACAAAAGTAGCCGAAAATTCAGATGTCCTGAAATGCGCTCCAACGCATCGGATTCTGTTAATACACACACGAACACATCACCAAAGATGTTTTTAAGTCCTAGATAGCTCTAATAGGAAAGATATGGCAGTTGGAGGATTACCTGACAAAACGCTAAAAACGACGATGCCGGCAATACAAAAGTAGCCGAAAATTCAGATGTCCTGAAATGCGCACCAACGCATCGGATTCTGTTAATACACACACGAACACATCACCAAAGGTGTTTTTAAGTCCTGGATATGTCTAATAGGGCCGATATGGCAGTTGGAGGATTACCTGACAAAACGCTAAGAAACGACGATGCCGGCTATACAAAAGTAGCCGAAAATTCAGATGTCCTGAAATGCGCTCCAACGCATCGGATTCTGTTAATACACACACGAACACATCACCAAAGGTGTTTTTAAGTCCTAGATAGCTCTAATAGGAAAGATATGGCAGTTGGAGGATTACCTGACAAAACGCTAAAAACGACGATGCCGGCAATACAAAAGTAGCCGAAAATTCAGATGTCCTGAAATGCGCTCCAACGCATCGGATTCTGTTAATACACACACGAACACATCACCAAAGGTGTTTTTAAGTCCTAGATAGCTCTAATAGGAAAGATATGGCAGTTGGAGGATTACCTGACAAAACGCTAAAAACGACGATGCCGGCTATACAAAAGTAGCCGAAAATTCAGATGTCCTGAAATGCGCTCCAACGCATCGGATTCTGTTAATACACACACGAACACATCACCAAAGGTGTTTTTAAGTCCTAGATAGCTCTAATAGGAAAGATATGGCAGTTGGAGGATTACCTGACAAAACGCTAAAAACGACGATGCCGGCTATACAAAAGTAGCCGAAAATTCAGATGTCCTGAAATGCGCTCCAACGCATCGGATTCTGTTAATACACACACGAACACATCACCAAAGATGTTTTTAAGTCCTAGATAGCTCTAATAGGAAAGATATGGCAGTTGGAGGATTACCTGACAAAACGCTAAAAACGACGATGCCGGCAATACAAAAGTAGCCGAAAATTCAGATGTCCTGAAATGCGCTCCAACGCATCGGATTCTGTTAATACACACACGAACACATCACCAAAGGTGTTTTTAAGTCCTAGATAGCTCTAACAGGAAAGATATGGCAGTTGGAGGATTACCTGACAAAACGCTAAAAACGACGATGCCGGCTATACAAAAGTAGCCGAAAATTCAGATGTCCTGAAATGCGCTCCAACGCATCGGATTCTGTTAATACACACACGAACACATCACCAAAGGTGTTTTTAAGTCCTAGATAGGTCTAATAGGAAAGATATGGCAGTTGGAGGATTACCTGACAAAACGCTAAAAACGACGATGCCGGCAATACAAAAGTAGCCGAAAATTCAGATGTCCTGAAATGCGCTCCAACGCATCGGATTCTGTTAATACACACACGAACACATCACCAAAGGTGTTTTTAAGTCCTAGATAGCTCTAACAGGAAAGATATGGCAGTTGGAGGATTACCTGACAAAACGCTAAAAACGACGATGCCGGCAATACAAAAGTAGCCGAAAATTCAGATGTCCTGAAATGCGCTCCAACGCATCGGATTCTGTTAATACACACACGAACACATCACCAAAGGTGTTTTTAAGTCCTAGATAGGTCTAATAGGAAAGATATGGTAGTTGGAGGATTACCTGACAAAACGCTAAAAACGACGATGCCGGCAATACAAAAGTAGCCGAAAATTCAGATGTCCTGAAATGCGCTCCAACGCATCGGATTCTGTTAATACACACACGAACACATCACCAAAGGTGTTTTTAAGTCCTAGATAGCTCTAACAGGAAAGATATGGCAGTTGGAGGATTACCTGACAAAACGCTAAAAACGACGATGCCGGCTATACAAAAGTAGCCGAAAATTCAGATGTCCTGAAATGCGCTCCAACGCATCGGATTCTGTTAATACACACACGAACACATCACCAAAGATGTTTTTAAGTCCTAGATAGCTCTAATAGGAAAGATATGGCAGTTGGAGGATTACCTGACAAAACGCTAAAAACGACGATGCCGGCAATACAAAAGTAGCCGAAAATTCAGATGTCCTGAAATGCGCCCCAACGCATCGGATTCTGTTAATACACACACGAACACATCACCAAAGGTGTTTTTAAGTCCTAGATAGGTCTAATAGGAAAGATATGGCAGTTGGAGGATTACCTGACAAAACGCTAAAAACGACGATGCCGGCTATACAAAAGTAGCCGAAAATTCAGATGTCCTGAAATGCGCTCCAACGCATCTTATTATGTTAATACACACACGAACACATCACCAAAGGTGTTTTAAAGTCCTAGATAGGTCTAATAGGGCCGATATGGCCGTTGGAGGATTACCTGACAAAACGCTAAGAAACGACGATGCCGGCAATACAAAAGTAGCCGAAAATTCAGATGTCCTGAAATGCGCTCCAACGCATCGGATTCTGTTAATACACACACGAACACATCACCAAAAGTGTTTTTAAGTCCTAGATAGGTCTAATAGGGCCGATATGGCAGTTGGAGGATTACCTGACAAAACGCTAAGAAACGACGATGCCGGCAATACAAAAGTAGCCGAAAATTCAGATGTCCTGAAATGCGCTCCAACGCATCGGATTCTGTTAATACACACACGAACACATCACCAAAGGTGTTTTTAAGTCCTAGATAGGTCTAATAGGAAAGATATGGCAGTTGGAGGATTACCTGACAAAACGCTAAAAACGACGATGCCGGATATACAAAAGTAGCCGAAAATTCAGATGTCCTGAAATGCGCTCCAACGCATCGGATTCTGTTAATACACACACGAACACATCACCAAAGGTGTTTTAAAGTCCTAGATAGCTCTAATAGGGCCGATATGGCAGTTGGAGGATTACCTGACAAAACGCTAAAAACGACGATGCCGGCTATACAAAAGTAGCCGAAAATTCAGATGTCGTGAAATGCGCTCCAACGCATCGGATTCTGTTAATACACACACGAACACATCACCAAAGGTGTTTTTAAGTCCTAGATAGGTCTAATAGGGCCGATATGGCAGTTGGAGGATTACCTGACAAAGCGCTAAGAAACGACGATGCCGGCAATACAAAAGTAGCCGAAAATTCAGATGTCCTGAAATGCGCTCCAACGCATCGGATTCTGTTAATACACACACGAACACATCACCAAAGGTGTTTTTAAGTCCTAGATAGGTCTAATAGGAAAGATATGGCAGTTGGAGGATTACCTGACAAAACGCTAAAAACGACGATGCCGGCTATACAAAAGTAGCCGAAAATTCAGATGTCGTGAAATGCGCTCCAACGCATCGGATTCTGTTAATACACACACGAACACATCACCAAAGGTGTTTTTAAGTCCTAGATAGCTCTAATAGGAAAGATATGGCAGTTGGAGGATTACCTGACAAAACGCTAAAAACGACGATGCCGGCTATACAAAAGTAGCCGAAAATTCAGATGTCGTGAAATGCGCTCCAACGCATCGGATTCTGTTAATACACACACGAACACATCACCAAAGGTGTTTTTAAGTCCTAGATAGGTCTAATAGGGCCGATATGGCAGTTGGAGGATTACCTGACAAAACGCTAAGAAACGACGATGCCGGCAATACAAAAGTAGCCGAAAATTCAGATGTCCTGAAATGCGCTCCAACGCATCGGATTCTGTTAATACACACACGAACACATCACCAAAGGTGTTTTTAAGTCCTAGATAGGTCTAATAGGAAAGATATGGCAGTTGGAGGATTACCTGACAAAACGCTAAAAACGACGATGCCGGATATACAAAAGTAGCCGAAAATTTAGATGTCCTGAAATGCGCTCCAACGCATCGGATTCTGTTAATACACACACGAACACATCACCAAAGGTGTTTTTAAGTCCTAGATAGGTCTAATAGGAAAGATATGGCAGTTGGAGGATTACCTGACAAAACGCTAAAAACGACGATGCCGGCTATACAAAAGTAGCCGAAAATTCAGATGTCGTGAAATGCGCTCCAACGCATCGGATTCTGTTAATACACACACGAACACATCACCAAAGGTGTTTTTAAGTCCTAGATAGCTCTAATAGGGCCGATATGGCAGTTGGAGGATTACCTGACAAAACGCTAAAAACGACGATGCCGGCTATACAAAAGTAGCCGAAAATTCAGATGTCGTGAAATGCGCTCCAACGCATCGGATTCTGTTAATACACACACGAACACATCACCAAAGGTGTTTTTAAGTCCTAGATAGGTCTAATAGGAAAGATATGGCAGTTGGAGGATTACCTGACAAAACGCTAAAAACGACGATGCCGGCAATACAAAAGTAGCCGAAAATTCAGATGTCCTGAAATGCGCTCCAACGCATCGGATTCTGTTAATACACACACAAACACATCACCAAAGGTGTTTTTAAGTCCTAGATAGGTCTAATAGGAAAGATATGGCAGTTGGAGGATTACCTGACAAAACGCTAAAAACGACGATAACGGCTATACAAAAGTAGCCGAAAATTCAGATGTCCTGAAATGCGCTCCAACGCATCGGATTCTGTTAATACACACACGAACACATCACCAAAGGTGTTTTTAAGTCCTAGATAGGTCTAATAGGAAAGATATGGCAGTTGGAGGATTACCTGACAAAACGCTAAAAACGACGATGCCGGATATACAAGAGTAGCCGAAAATTCAGATGTCCTGAAATGCGCTCCAACGCATCGGATTCTGTTAATACACACACGAACACATCACCAAAGGTGTTTTTAAGTCCTAGATAGCTCTAATAGGAAAGATATGGCAGTTGGAGGATTACCTGACAAAACGCTAAAAACGACGATACCGGCTATACAAAAGTAGCCGAAAATTCAGATGTCCTGAAATGCGCTCCAACGCATCGGATTCTGTTAATACACACACGAACACATCACCAAAGGTGTTTTTAAGTCCTAGATAGGTCTAATAGGGCCGATATGGCAGTTGGAGGATTACCTGACAAAACGCTAAAAACGACGATGCCGGCTATACAAAAGTAGCCGAAAATTCAGATGTCCTGAAATGCGCTCCAACGCATCGGATTCTGTTAATACACACACGAACACATCACCAAAGGTGTTTTTAAGTCCTAGATAGGTCTAATAGGAAAGATATGGCAGTTGTAGGATTACCTGACAAAACGCTAAAAACGACGATGCCGGCAATACAAAAGTAGCCGAAAATTCAGATGTCCTGAAATGCGCTCCAACGCATCGGATTCTGTTAATACACACACGAACACATCACCAAAGGTGTTTTTAAGTCCTAGATAGCTCTAATAGGAAAGATATGGCAGTTGGAGGATTACCTGACAAAACGCTAAGAAACGACGATGCCGGCAATACAAAAGTAGCCGAAAATTCAGATGTTCTGAAATGCGCTCCAACGCATCGGATTCTGTTAATACACACACGAACACATCACCAAAGGTGTTTTTAAGTCCTAGATAGCTCTAATAGGAAAGATATGGCAGTTGTAGGATTACCTGACAAAACGCTAAAAACGACGATGCCGGCTATACAAAGGTAGCCGAAAATTCAGATGTCCTGAAATGCGCTCCAACGCATCTTATTATGTTAATACACACACGAACACATCACCAAAGGTGTTTTTAAGTCCTAGATAGCTCTAATAGGGCCGATATGGCAGTTGGAGGATTACCTGACAAAACGCTAAAAACGACGATGCCGGCTATACAAAAGTAGCCGAATATTCAGATGTCCTGAAATGCGCTCCAACGCATCTGATTATGTTAATACACACACGAACACATCACCAAAGGTGTTTTTAAGTCCTAGATAGGTCTAATAGGGCCGATATGGCAGTTGGAGGATTACCTGACAAAACGCTAAGAAACGACGATGCCGGCTATACAAAAGTAGCCGAAAATTCAGATGTCCTGAAATGCGCTCCAACGCATCGGATTCTGTTAATACACACACGAACACATCACCAAAGGTGTTTTTAAGTCCTAGATAGCTCTAATAGGGCCGATATGGCAGTTGGAGGATTACCTGACAAAACGCTAAAAACGACGATGCCGGCAATACAAAAGTAGCCGAAAATTCAGATGTCCTGAAATGCGCTCCAACGCATCGGATTCTGTTAATACACACACGAACACATCACCAAAGGTGTTTTTAAGTCCTAGATAGCTCTAATAGGGCCGATATGGCAGTTGGAGGATTACCTGACAAAACGCTAAAAGCGACGATGCCGGCTATACAAAAGTAGCCGAAAATTCAGATGTCGTGAAATGCGCTCCAACGCATCGGATTCTGTTAATACACACACGAACACATGACCAAAGGTGTTTTTAAGTCCTAGATAGGTCTAATAGGGCCGATATGGCAGTTGGAGGATTACCTGACAAAACGCTAAGAAACGACGATGCCGGCAATACAAAAGTAGCCGAAAATTCAGATGTCGTGAAATGCGCTCCAACGCATCGGATTCTGTTAATACACACACGAACACATCACCAAAGGTGTTTTTAAGTCCTAGATAGCTCTAATAGGAAAGATATGGCAGTTGGAGGATTACCTGACAAAACGCTAAAAACGACGATGCCGGCTATACAAAAGTAGCCGAAAATTCAGATGTCCTGAAATGCGCTCCAACGCATCTTATTATGTTAATACACACACGAACACATCACCAAAGGTGTTTTTAAGTCCTAGATAGGTCTAATAGGGCCGATATGGCAGTTGGAGGATTACCTGACAAAACGCTAAAAACGACGATGCCGGCTATACAAAAGTAGCCGAAAATTCAGATGTCGTGAAATGCGCTCCAACGCATCGGATTCTGTTAATACACACACGAACACATGGCCAAAGGTGTTTTTAAGTCCTAGATAGCTCTAATAGGGCCGATATGGCAGTTGGAGGATTACCTGACAAAACGCTAAAAACGACGATGCCGGCTATACAAAAGTAGCCGAAAATTCAGATGTCCTGAAATGCGCTCCAACGCATCGGATTCTGTTAATACACACACGAACACATCACCAAAGGTGTTTTTAAGTCCTAGATAGGTCTATTAGGGCCGATATGGCAGTTGGAGGATTACCTGACAAAACGCTAAAAACGACGATGCCGGCTATACAAAAGTAGCCGAAAATTCAGATGTCCTGAAATGCGCTCCAACGCATCGGATTCTGTTAATACACACACGAACACATCACCAAAGGTGTTTTTAAGTCCTAGATAGGTCTAATAGGAAAGATATGGCAGTTGGAGGATTACCTGACAAAACGCTAAAAACGACGATGCCGGCTATACAAAAGTAGCCGAATATTCAGATGTCCTGAAATGCGCTCCAACGCATCTGATTATGTTAATACACACACGAACACATCATCAAAGGTGTTTTTAAGTCCTAGATAGGTCTAATAGGAAAGATATGGCAGTTGGAGGATTACCTGACAAAACGCTAAGAAACGACGATGCCGGCAATACAAAAGTAGCCGAAAATTCAGATGTCCTGAAATGCGCTCCAACGCATCGGATTCTGTTAATACACACACGAACACATCACCAAAGGTGTTTTTAAGTCCTAGATAGCTCTAATAGGGCCGATATGGCAGTTGGAGGATTACCTGACAAAACGCTAAAAGCGACGATGCCGGCTATACAAAAGTAGCCGAAAATTCAGATGTCGTGAAATGCGCTCCAACGCATCGGATTCTGTTAATACACACACGAACACATGACCAAAGGTGTTTTTAAGGCCTAGATAGGTCAAATAGGGCCGATATGGCAGTTGGAGGATTACCTGACAAAACGCTAAAAACGACGATGCCGGCTATACAAAAGTAGCCGAAAATTCAGATGTCGTGAAATGCGCTCCAACGCATCTTATTATGTTAATACACACACGAACACATCACCAAAGGTGTTTTTAAGTCCTAGATACGTCTAATAGGAAAGATATGGCAGTTGGAGGATTACCTGACAAAACGCTAAAAACGACGATGCCGGCTATACAAAAGTAGCCGAAAATTCAGATGTCCTGAAATGCGCTCCAACGCATCTTATTATGTTAATACACACACGAACACATCACCAAAGGTGTTTTTAAGTCCTAGATAGGTCTAATAGGGCCGATATGGCAGTTGGAGGATTACCTGACAAAACGCTAAAAACGACGATGCCGGCTATACAAAAGTAGCCGAAAATTCAGATGTCGTGAAATGCGCTCCAACGCATCGGATTCTGTTAATACACACACGAACACATGACCAAAGGTGTTTTTAAGTCCTAGATAGCTCTAATAGGGCCGATATGGCAGTTGGAGGATTACCTGACAAAACGCTAAAAACGACGATGCCGGCTATACAAAAGTAGCCGAAAATTCAGATGTCCTGAAATGCGCTCCAACGCATCGGATTCTGTTAATACACACACGAACACATCACCAAAGGTGTTTTTAAGTCCTAGATAGGTCTATTAGGGCCGATATGGCAGTTGGAGGATTACCTGACAAAACGCTAAAAACGACGATGCCGGCTATACAAAAGTAGCCGAATATTCAGATGTCCTGAAATGCGCTCCAACGCATCTGATTATGTTAATACACACACGAACACATCATCAAAGGTGTTTTTAAGTCCTAGATAGGTCTAATAGGAAAGATATGGCAGTTGGAGGATTACCTGACAAAACGCTAAGAAACGACGATGCCGGCAATACAAAAGTAGCCGAAAATTCAGATGTCCTGAAATGCGCTCCAACGCATCGGATTCTGTTAATACACACACGAACACATCACCAAAGGTGTTTTTAAGTCCTAGATAGCTCTAATAGGGCCGATATGGCAGTTGGAGGATTACCTGACAAAACGCTAAAAGCGACGATGCCGGCTATACAAAAGTAGCCGAAAATTCAGATGTCGTGAAATGCGCTCCAACGCATCGGATTCTGTTAATACACACACGAACACATGACCAAAGGTGTTTTTAAGTCCTAGATAGGTCAAATAGGGCCGATATGGCAGTTGGAGGATTACCTGACAAAACGCTAAAAACGACGATGCCGGCTATACAAAAGTAGCCGAAAATTCAGATGTCGTGAAATGCGCTCCAACGCATCGGATTCTGTTAATACACACACGAACACATCACCAAAGGTGTTTTTAAGTCCTAGATAGGTCTAATAGGGCCGATATGGCAGTTGGAGGATTACCTGACAAAACGCTAAAAACGACGATGCCGGCTATACAAAAGTAGCCGAAAATTCAGATGTCCTGAAATGCGCTCCAACGCATCGGATTCTGTTAATACACACACGAACACATCACCAAAGGTGTTTTTAAGTCCTAGATAGGTCTAATAGGGCCGATATGGCAGTTGGAGGATTACCTGACAAAACGCTAAAAACGACGATGCCGGCTATACAAAAGTAGCCGAAAATTCAGATGTCCTGAAATGCGCTCCAACGCATCTGATTATGTTAATACACCCACGAACACATCACCAAAGGTGTTTTTAAGTCCTAGATAGGTCTAATAGGGCCGATATGGCAGTTGGAGGATTACCTGACAAAACGCTAAAAACGACGATGCTGGCTATACAAAAGTACCCGAAAATTCAGATGTCCTGAAATGCGCTCCAACGCATCGGATTCTGTTAATACACACACGAACACATCACCAAAGGTGTTTTTAAGTCCTAGATAGGTCTAATAGGGCCGATATGGCAGTTGGAGGAATACCTGACAAAACGCTAAAAACGACGATGCCGGCTATACAAAAGTAGCCGAAAATTCAGATGTCCTGAAATGCGCTCCAACGCATCGGATTCTGTTAATACACACACGAACACATCACCAAAGGTGTTTTTAAGTCCTAGATAGGTCTAATAGGGCCGATATGGCAGTTGGAGGATTACCTGACAAAACGCTAAAAACGACGATGCCGGCTATACAAAAGTACCCGAAAATTCAGATGTCCTGAAATGCGCTCCAACGCATCGGATTCTGTTAATACACACACGAACACATCACCAAAGGTGTTTTTAAGTCCTAGATAGGTCTAATAGGGCCGATATGGCAGTTGGAGGAATACCTGACAAAACGCTAAAAACGACGATGCCGGCTATACAAAAGTAGCCGAAAATTCAGATGTCCTGAAATGCGCTCCAACGCATTTGATTATGTTAATACACACACGAACACATCACCAAAGGTGTTTTTAAGTCCTAGATAGGTCTAATAGGGCCGATATGGCAGTTGGAGGATTACCTGACAAAACGCTAAAAACGACGATGCCGGCTATACAAAAGTAGCCGAAAATTCAGATGTCGTGAAATGCGCTCCAACGCATCGGATTCTGTAAATACACACACGAACACATGACCAAAGGTGTTTTTAAGTCCTAGATAGGTCTAATAGGGCCGATATGGCAGTTGGAGGATTACCTGACAAAACGCTAAGAAACGACGATGCCGGCAATACAAAAGTAGCCGAAAATTCAGATGTCGTGAAACGCGCTCCAACGCATCGGATTCTGTTAATACACACACGAACACATCACCAAAGGTGTTTTTAAGTCCTAGATAGCTCTAATAGGAAAGATATGGCAGTTGGAGGATTACCTGACAAAACGCTAAAAACGACGATGCCGGCTATACAAAAGTAGCCGAATATTCAGATGTCCTGAAATGCGCTCCAACGCATCTGATTATGTTAATACACACACGAACACATCACCAAAGGTGTTTTTAAGTCCTAGATAGGTCTAATAGGAAAGATATGGCAGTTGGAGGATTACCTGACGAAACGCTAAAAACGACGATGCCGGCTATACAAAAGTAGCCGAAAATTCAGATGTCGTGAAATGCGCTCCAACGCATCGGATTCTGTTAATACACACACGAACACATGACCAAAGGTGTTTTTAAGTCCTAGATAGGTCTAATAGGGCCGATATGGCAGTTGGAGGATTACCTGACAAAACGCTAAGAAACGACGATGCCGGCAATACAAAAGTAGCCGAAAATTCAGATGTCGTGAAATGCGCTCCAACGCATCGGATTCTGTTAATACACACACGAACACATCACCAAAGGTGTTTTTAAGTCCTAGATAGGTCTAATAGGAAAGATATGGCAGTTGGAGGATTACCTGACAAAACGCTAAAAACGACGATGCCGGCTATACAAAGTAGCCGAATATTCAGATGTCCGGAAATGCGCTCCAACGCATCTGATTATGTTAATACACACACGAACACATCACCAAAGGTGTTTTTAAGTCCTAGATAGGTCTAATAGGAAAGATATGGCAGTTGGAGGATTACCTGACAAAACGCTAAAAACGACGATGCCGGCTATACAAAGTAGCCGAATATTCAGATGTCCGGAAATGCGCTCCAACGCATCTGATTATGTTAATACACACACGAACACATCACCAAAGGTGTTTTTAAGTCCTAGATAGGTCTAATAGGAAAGATATGGCAGTTGGAGGATTACCTGACAAAACGCTAAAAACGACGATGCCGGCTATACAAAAGTAGCCGAAAATTCAGATGTCCTGAAATGCGCTCCAACGCATCGGATTCTGTTAATACACACACGAACACATCACCAAAGGTGTTTTTAAGTCCTAGATAGCTCTAATAGGGCCGATATGGCAGTTGGAGGATTACCTGACAAAACGCTAAAAGCGACGATGCCGGCTATACAAAAGTAGCCGAAAATTCAGATGTCGTGAAATGCGCTCCAACGCATCGGATTCTGTTAATACACACACGAACACATGACCAAAGGTGTTTTTAAGTCCTAGATAGCTCTAATAGGGCCGATATGGCAGTTGGAGGAATACCTGACAAAACGCTAAAAACGACGATGCCGGCTATACAAAAGTAGCCGAAAATTCAGATGTCCTGAAATGCGCTCCAACGCATTTGATTATGTTAATACACACACGAACACATCACCAAAGGTGTTTTTAAGTCCTAGATAGGTCTAATAGGGCCGATATGGCAGTTGGAGGATTACCTGACAAAACGCTAAAAACGACGATGCCGGCTATACAAAAGTAGCCGAAAATTCAGATGTCCTGAAATGCGCTCCAACGCATCGGATTCTGTTAATACACACACGAACACATCACCAAAGGTGTTTTTAAGTCCTAGATAGGTCTAATAGGGCCGATATGGCAGTTGGAGGATTACCTGACAAAACGCTAAAAACGACGATGCCGGCTATACAAAAGTAGCCGAAAATTCAGATGTCCTGAAATGCGCTCCAACGCATCGGATTCTGTTAATACACACACGAACACATCACCAAAGGTGTTTTTAAGTCCTAGATAGGTCTAATAGGGCCGATATGGCAGTTGGAGGATTACCTGACAAAACGCTAAAAACGACGATGCCGGCTATACAAAAGTAGCCGAAAACTCAGATGTCCTGAAATGCGCTCCAACGCATCGGATTATGTTAATACACACACGAACACTGTAGGGGATTTAACAGTCGAACAACCGTACACTTCAAACGATTGATGCGTTTTATTTTCTATGTGCCGATCATACAGTTATATATACATAGTAGATAAGGAGCCGAAAAGGATAACAGTAATAAGTGAGCAGGCAGGGCTGCCAATTATCCACACCAGGGTTGTTATGGGTGACAGGGAGGTCATTAATCTCCGACATCCTGCCCGGTCGAACCCCTGGGTTCGAAATCCTCCGCATCTAGGAGTACGCACAGCTTCTGTATGGGACGAGTACACGTGCCGCTAGCAGTCTTGAGAGTCACGTTGCGAACCAGTCCATCGCTGCCCGGGTGAACCTCTGACACTCTGCCCAAGCGCCAGTGAGTTGGTGGGAGGTTCTCTTGACGAACGATCACGATATCGCCGACCTGGATGTTACGCTGTCGTTGCTGCCACTTGCTTCTCAACTGCAATGTTGTCAAGTAGTCTTCACTCCAACGCTGCCAGTGAAGCTGATGTATCTGCCGCAACCATTGCCACCGTTTGACGTGGCTGATCGGGATGTCATCGACTCTCTGCTCCGGTATGGCAATCAGCGGGGCGCCGATAAGGAAGTCTCCAGGGGTCAAAGCCAGCTTGTCATCCGGGTCATCGTAAAGCGGGGTGATTGGACGGGAATTCAGACAGGCTTCAATGCGTGCAGCCAATGTCTGTAGTTGACTGTACCAGAGGGACTGGGCACCCACCAACCGTACGAGATGATGTTTGGCTGATTTGACAGCGGCCTCCCAGAGCCCACCTTGGTGCGGGGCGCTGGGTGTGATGAAATGCCACTTAGTCCCGCGATTGGCAAGGTCTTGTTGATTGTATGCACTGTGCCAAGCCCTCAAATCATCTTGGAGTAGACGGTTGGCTCCCACAAACGCCGTACCGTTGTCACTGTACAAGTCCAGGCATGGACCCCTGCGGCAGACGAACCTGGTGAATGCGTCCAAAAAGGCCTTCGCTGTCAGATCATCGACCACTTCGATGTGCACGGCCTTCGTCGCCATACAAACGAAGATAGCCAAGTAAGCCTTCGTTGTTGCACGTGACCGCTTCGTCCCAACACGTATGATGAACGGTCCACAATAGTCCACACCAGCTACCACGAAAGGCCGAGACGCCGTTACTCTCTGCCTCGGTAAAGATGCCATTTGCTGAACCAAAGTCTGCCGCCGTTGCCGTCTGCAGGTAACGCACCGGTGAATGTAACTCCGAACGGCCTGTCGTCCATTCAGCACCCAGTAGCGCTGACGAAGAGTTTGTAGCATGAGCTGGGTTCCACCATGAAGGGTGCTGTTGTGTGCTTGATTGATAAGCAACCATACAAGGGCTCCGGTTTTCGGGAGAATCGCTGGAAAGCGTTGATTGTCTGGGGTTGATGCCTTAGTCAGCCGTCCGCCAACTCGTAAAATACCGTCCTCGTCCAGAAAGGGGTTCAAGGGGAGCAACCGACTTGAACTAGGTAGATTGGATCCGCTACGAATAGCATGGAGTTCGATGTTGAATGCACTGCCTTGTTCCATTCGAATGAGCGCCGACAAAGCACGATCCATTTCTTCAGGGCTGACAATGGATCCCAATAGACGTTTCCGTTTGGGACACCACCGTAAAACATACGCCAGCGTGCGTACTAGTCGCTGCAGTGAGCTAAACCGCTCGGTAATGGCTATTGGATGCCCGTCTCTTCTTCGCGTCGTGATCGTCTCTCGAACTACTGCTGTCATCGTCACCAGGGATGCTTTCTGTTCGTTCTGCACTGTAATGAGTTCATCCGAGTTGAGTTGCGCCACTGTCCTCAAATGAAGTGCGCCCGTCAGTAGCCACTCCGGGCCTTGCCACCAGAGTTGATGTCGTAGAAGCTCCGGTGGACCTAAACCACGACTTGCGCAGTCAGCTGGATTTTGCGCCGATCGGATGTAGTACCATCTATCCGGAGCTGTGAGTCCTTGTATTTCGCGGACCCGATTGGAGACGTAGGGTTTCAGACTAGTAGGGTGTTTGCGTAGCCAACTCAGAACAACCGCTGAGTCGGACCATAAATAGTACCGGTTATCCTTCATGTCCAATGCAACGCGGACACTATCTAACAATTGCGCAAGGAGATGCGCTGCACATAGTTCCAGTCTGGGAATGGTGGAACCTTTCAAGGGAGCTACCTTAGTGCGAGCTGTCAAAAGCGACACGGTAGCCCGCCCACCGATGACACTCGTCCTCAAGTAGAGCGCTGCTGCGTAAGCGCGCGAGCTGGCATCACAGAACCCATGTATTGTGGTAGCCGCTTCGTTGTGCATACCCAACCACCTGGGTACCCGCAATTCGTTGAGAGCATGGAGGGTGCTTCGAAACTCCGTCCATACTTTGCTCAGGTCTTCAGGAAGGGGAACATCCCACGCGATGCCAGCGGACCAAAGCGTCTGGATGAAGATCTTGCCCGTAATGACCACTGGTGCCAGAAGCCCTGTGGGGTCGAACAGTTGGGCTACCTCGCTCAGCACACGTCGTTTGGTTGGTACCCTCGTTCGATCGGCCCGGTCGACCTTGAAGAACAGCTCGTCAGTCACAGGATCCCAGCGTAATCCAAGCACCGTCGCCATGGATGGATCAATAATGAGCTCTGTGGATGGAGAAACATTACCAACTAATTGATGGACTACCTCTGCGCGGTTGGAGTTCCACTTCCTGAGTTTGAAGGAACCTTTCGACAGGATCGTGTCAATGTTAGTAGCTAACAGCACAGCTTCCGAGGTCCTGCAGCAACTTGTCAGCAGGTCATCTACGTAGAATGAAGACAGAATGATGTCTCGTGCCTTCCTGCCCTGCTCTTGATCTGCCAAGCATGTGTGGTTGTCGTAGGCGCACTGGTGTAGGGCGCGCACCGCGTTGAATGGGCTGGACGCCATTCCGTACGTTACAGTACGAAGTCGGTAGACTGCCACCTCCTCCGCCTGGGATTCACGCCAGAGTATCCGCTGATAGTCCCTATGCTTCGGAGTCACTAGCACCTGCCGAAACATCTTCTCCACGTCTGCCGTAAGCGCAATCGGGAACCGCCGAAATCGGAAGATCACGTTGACCAACGTCGCCTGGATAGTGGGACCCGCCAATTGAGCGTCGTTCAGTGAAACTCCGTTGCTGGTGCGTGCCGATGCATTGAACACCACACGAAACTTGCTCTGTACAAAGTGGTGTGGAATATAGCATGAGCGCTGGTGATCGCCAGGTTGATCAACCCGCTCCATGTGCCTGAGAGCGCTGTACTCGCGCATAAACTCGATGTACTTCTGTCGCAGAACGTCATTGCCAGCCAAGCGCCGCTCGAGTCCATAAAGATGTCGCAATGCATTGTCGTAGGAATCTCCTAGCTCCGGAACTTCGTGACGGAAAGGGATGTGTACCACGTAGCGACCGTCTGCCTCTCATGTATGTGTTTCCAAAAACACACGTTCGCATTCATCCTGGTCCAAACGAGATTCAGGCAGCTCTTCCAGCTTCCAAAAGTTGCGTACCAAGTCTTCCAGTTGAAGGTCATCATCATTCACACGAGCGCAGAATGCATGAGGTGGATGTATGTTATTGGAGGTTGTAGACGCTGGTCCATAGACAACCCATCCCAAACGAGTGCGTTGAGCGCAGGGCTCGGTTGGTTTGCCACTGACGATTCCACCTTCGACTATCTGACCCCAGACGTCAGCTCCAACCAATACGTCGATGGGTCCAGGTGAAGCATATTGCACGTCCGCAAGCTGAAGACCGAATAGATGTGTCCACTGGCTTGTATCCAAAAGCGCCGAGGGGGTCGTCCTGTTATCGCGGGAATGACCAGAGCGTCGATCTTCACTTCAAAATCAGAGTACATCGATTGGATCTTGAGCACCACTCTACCATTTGTGCGGGTTTGCACGAAAGCACCGATTCCTTCTACTGCCACATCATATTTGACCCTAGGGAGACTAAGCTGATTGGCCAAACGTTCGGTCACAAAACTCACCTGTGATCCAGGGTCACAGAGGATTCGAGATAGGCGCTGCTCCAAGTTACGCTGTATGAAGGCTCTTGCTGTTGCTAACAACACGGTGTGGTCAGCTAGTCATGATGACTGTGTTGTGGTCCCCACCGTTGGTTGTGACGATGAGGAAGTAGCGCCGTCCACAGCTGTACATACGGATTCTCTGCAGAACAGGGTGTTGTGTTTCCTGCCACAGTGCCGGCACCCACCTG
Source organism: Eristalis intricaria (assembly GCA_964034865.1). NCBI lineage: Eukaryota > Metazoa > Arthropoda > Insecta > Diptera > Syrphidae > Eristalis > Eristalis intricaria. Next base: position 26,658 of record CAXITZ010000137.1, read on the forward strand.
CAGGGCACTGTGTTGATGTGTGTCCAGGCCTGAGACAGTTGTAGCACAATCCAGATGTCTTCAACTCAGCATACCGTTGCGCCGGAGTTTTGCTTAGTATTCGCTGACAACGCGTGATGCGATGAAGACCCGTGCAGTAGGGGCATCCATGCTGATTTTGCATAGCCACATGTGATCGCATTACCGGTTGAGCACGGGAAGGTCGTGGACCTGTTGACTCACCTCCATTCGTCGTCCGAATCACTTCCGTCGCAAGACTCTGAGCGCGCTTCTCCAAGAACGCCAACAAATCCGCCAATTTGGGGATCTCGTTTGATGAACAGTCCATGCACCATTCACGCTGAGTTTGTAGGGGGAGCTTCGCCACAATAATCGGCACAAGCAAGGCATCCCACTGATCCACTGGTAAGTCCATCACGCGGAGAGCGCGCAATGACTCGTGCACCGTGTCGACGATGGTTAGAAGCGCTTCTGATGTGTCATCCACAGCGTTCCTTAAGCTCAGAAGGCGAGACACGTGGATTTCCGCAAGAAGCTTTCGGTTGTCAAAACGGTTCTTCAGCGCCTTCCACACTTCTTCGTAGCCGCCCGAATACATCGCCCCTACCAACGGGACCTTGACCGGATCGATTGCCTGCCGTAGTTTGCCTAATTTGTAAGCTTCTGGGTAATCCATAGAGTGCACAAAGTCTCGAAGGTATCCCGGAACGCCAACCAGTTGTGGAGAGCACCGTCGAAGGGGGGGATGGTAACGGGATCGAGCCGCATGTCTACTTTACTGCCAGATGCGTTGGCCTGCTCCACTGGGACTTTGGCACCGTCAGCCGGCACATGGGGGACATCTGGGGAAGGTTTCTGAAGTTGTCCGAGTTTGCGGTTGAGGATTACGCACGCTGTATTATACGTATTGTCAACGTGCTCCCAGAGATTTGAGTGCTCCTCCAATTCTTCACTCGCTGCCGCTCCAACGAGTACCTCGTGTTGGGTGACGAACCGTTGGTAATGCATCGTCTCCTGCTCCAATTGAGCACTATCAGCACCGTCGAGGTTTGCACCAGCCACGCGGTCGTGTGCACGTCGAATTGCATTTGACGCTGCTGCACGTAAATTTAAAGCTGCCATAATCACGCACCGAATAAATTGGTTATCGCCGAAATAAAAGGGAACTTATGGAACTAAATCGCAACTAAAAATTAACACTCCCGAAGTTACACAAATTTATCTGCACAGTATTATGTATTTCTAATCAAGCTAAATTCCTCACAGGAGGCACCAAAAAATGTAGGGGATTTAACAGTCGAACAACCGTACACTTCAAACGATTGATGCGTTTTATTTTCTGTGTGCCGATCATACAGTTATATATACATAGTAGATAAGGAGCCGAAAAGGATAACAGTAATAAGTGAGCAGGCAGGGCTGCCAATTATCCACACCAGGGTTGTTATGGGTGACAGGGAGGTCATTAATCTCCGACAAACACATCACCAAAGGTGTTTTGAAGTCCTAGATAGCTCTAATAGGGCCGATATGGCAGTTGGAGGATTACCTGACAAAACGCTAAGAAACGACGATGCCGGCAATACAAAAGTAGCCGAAAATTCAGATGTCCTGAAATGCGCTCCAACGCATCTGATTATGTCAATACACACACGAACACATCACCAAAGGTGTTTTTAAGTCCTAGATAGGTCTAATAGGAAAGATATGGCAGTTGGAGGATTACCTGACAAAACGCTAAAAACGACGATGCCGGCAATACAAAAGTAGCCGAAAATTCAGATGTCGTGAAATGCGCTCCAACGCATCGGATTCTGTTAATACACACACGAACACATCACCAAAGGTGTTTTTAAGTCCTAGATAGCTCTAATAGGGCCGATATGGCAGTTGGAGGATTACCTGACAAAACTCTAAAAGCGACGATGCCGTCTATACAAAAGTAGCCGAAAATTCAGATGTCCTGAAATGCGCTCCAACGCATCGGATTCTGTTAATACACACACGAACACATCACCAAAGGTGTTTTTAAGTCCTAGATAGGTCTAATAGGAAAGATATGGCAGTTGGAGGATTACCTGACAAAACGCTAAAAACGACGATGCCGGCTATACAAAAGTAGCCGAAAATTCAGATGTCCTGAAATGCGCTCCAACGCATCGGATTCTGTTAATACACACACGAACACATCACCAAAGGTGTTTTTAAGTCCTAGATAGGTCTAATAGGGCCGATATGGCAGTTGGAGGATTACCTGACAAAACGCTAAAAACGACGATGCCGGCTATACAAAAGTAGCCGAAAATTCAGATGTCCTGAAATGCGCTCCAACGCATCGGATTCTGTTAATACACACACGAACACATCACCAAAGGTGTTTTTAAGTCCTAGATAGCTCTAATAGGAAAGATATGGCAGTTGGAGGATTACCTGACAAAACGCTAAAAACGACGATGCCGGCTATACAAAAGTAGCCGAAAATTCAGATGTCCTGAAATGCGCTCCAACGCATCTGATTATGTTAATACACACACGAACACATCACCTAAGGTGTTTTTAAGTCCTAGATAGGTCTAATAGGGCCGATATGGCAGTTGGAGGATTACCTGACAAAACGCTAAAAACGACGATGCCGGCTATACAAAAGTAGCCGAAAATTCAGATGTCCTGAAATGCGCTCCAACGCATCGGATTCTGTTAATACACACACGAACACATCACCAAAGGTGTTTTTAAGTCCTAGATAGCTCTAATAGGAAAGATATGGCAGTTGGAGGATTACCTGACAAAACGCTAAAAACGAAGATGCCGGCTATACAAAAGTAGCCGAAAATTCAGATGTCCTGAAATGCGCTCCAACGCATCTTATTATGTTAATACACACACGAACACATCACCAAAGGTGTTTTTAAGTCCTAGATAGGTCTAATAGGGCCGATATGGCAGTTGGAGGATTACCTGACAAAACGCTAAGAAACGACGATGCCGGCAATACAAAAGTAGCCGAAAATTCAGATGTCCTGAAATGCTTATTATGTTAATACACACACGAACACATCACCAAAGGTGTTTTTAAGTCCTAGATAGGTCTAATAGGGCCGATATGGCAGTTGGAGGATTACCTGACAAAACGCTAAGAAACGACGATGCCGGCAATACAAAAGTAGCCGAAAATTCAGATGTCCTGAAATGCTTATTATGTTAATACACACACGAACACATCACCAAAGGTGTTTTTAAGTCCTAGATAGGTCTAATAGGGCCGATATGGCAGTTGGAGGATTACCTGACAAAACGCTAAAAACGACGATGCCGGCTATACAAAAGTAGCCGAAAATTCAGATGTCCTGAAATGCGCTCCAACGCATCGGATTCTGTTAATACACAGACGAACACATCACCAAAGGTGTTTTTAAGTCCTAGATAGGTCTATTAGGGCCGATATGGCAGTTGGAGGATTACCTGACAAAACGCTAAAAACGACGATGCCGGCTATACAAAAGTAGCCGAAAATTCAGATGTCCTGAAATGCGCTCCAACGCATCGGATTCTGTTAATACACACACGAACACATCACCAAAGGTGTTTTTAAGTCCTAGATAGGTCTAATAGGGCCGATATGGCAGTTGGAGGATTACCTGACAAAACGCTAAAAACGACGATGCCGGCTATACAAAAGTAGCCGAAAATTCAGATGTCGTGAAATGCGCTCCAACGCATCGGATTCTGTTAATACACACACGAACACATCACCAAAGGTGTTTTTAAGTCCTAGATAGGTCTAATAGGAAAGATATGGCAGTTGGAGGATTACCTGACAAAACGCTAAAAACGACGATGCCAAAACAAAAGTAGCCGAAAATTCAGATGTCCTGAAATGCGCTCCAACGCATCGGATTCTGTTAATACACACACGAACACATCACCAAAGGTGTTTTTAAGTCCTAGATAGCTCTAATAGGAAAGATATGGCAGTTGGAGGATTACCTGACAAAACGCTAAGAAACGACGATGCCGGCAATACAAAAGTAGCCGAAAATTCAGATGTCGTGAAATGCGCTCCAACGCATCGGATTCTGTTAATACACACACGAACACATCACCAAAGGTGTTTTTAAGTCCTAGATAGCTCTAATAGGGCCGATATGGCAGTTGGAGGATTACCTGACAAAACGCTAAAAACGACGATGCCGGCTATACAAAAGTAGCCGAATATTCAGATGTCCTGAAATGCGCTCCAACGCATCTGATTATGTTAATACACACACGAACACATCATCAAAGGTGTTTTTAAGTCCTAGATAGGTCTAATAGGAAAGATATGGCAGTTGGAGGATTACCTGACAAAACGCTAAGAAACGACGATGGCGGCAATACAAAAGTAGCCGAAAATTCAGATGTCCTGAAATGCGCTCCAACGCATCGGATTCTGTTAATACACACACGAACACATCACCAAAGGTGTTTTTAAGTCCTAGATAGCTCTAATAGGGCCGATATGGCAGTTGGAGGATTACCTGACAAAACGCTAAAAGCGACGATGCCGGCTATACAAAAGTAGCCGAAAATTCAGATGTCGTGAAATGCGCTCCAACGCATCGGATTCTGTTAATACACACACGAACACATGACCAAAGGTGTTTTTAAGTCCTAGATAGCTCTAATAGGGCCGATATGGCAGTTGGAGGATTACCTGACAAAACGCTAAAAACGACGATGCCGGCTATACAAAAGTAGCCGAAAATTCAGATGTCGTGAAATGCGCTCCAACGCATCGGATTCTGTTAATACACACACGAACACATCACCAAAGGTGTTTTTAAGTCCTAGATAGGTCTAATAGGGCCGATATGGCAGTTGGAGGATTACCTGACAAAACGCTAAAAACGACGATGCCGGCTATACAAAAGTAGCCGAAAATTCAGATGTCGTGAAATGCGCTCCAACGCATCGGATTCTGTTAATACACACACGAACACATCACCAAAGGTGTTTTTAAGTCCTAGATAGGTCTAATAGGGCCGATATGGCAGTTGGAGGATTACCTGACAAAACGCTAAAAACGACGATGCCGGCTATACAAAAGTAGCCGAAAATTCAGATGTCCTGAAATGCGCTCCAACGCATCGGATTCTGTTAATACACACACGAACGCATCACCAAAGGTGTTTTTAAGTCCTAGATAGGTCTATTAGGGCCGATATGGCAGTTGGAGGATTACCTGACAAAACGCTAAGAAACGACGATGCCGGCAATACAAAAGTAGCCGAAAATTCAGGTGTCCTGAAATGCGCTCCAACGCATCGGATTCTGTTAATACACACACGAACACATCACCAAAGGTGTTTTTAAGCCCTAGATAGGTCTAATAGGGCCGATATGGCAGTTGGAGGATTACCTGACAAAACGCTAAGAAACGACGATGCCGGCAATACAAAAGTAGCCGAATATTCAGATGTCCTGAAATGCGCTCCAACGCATCTGATTATGTTAATACACACACGAACACATCACCAAAGGTGTTTTTAAGTCCTAGATAGGTCTAATAGGAAAGATATGGCAGTTGGAGGATTACCTGACAAAACGCTAAAAA
>CAXITZ010000138.1:0-34958 GCA_964034865.1 Eristalis intricaria
GTGTTCGTGTGTGTATTAACAGAATCCGATGCGTGGGAGCGCATTTCAGGACATCTGAATTTTTTGCTACTTTTGTATAGCTAGCATCGTCGTGTTGGAGCGTTTGGTCAGGTAATCCTCCAACTGCCATATCTGCCCTATTAGACCTATCTAGGACTTAAAAACACTTTTGGTGATGTGTTCGTGTGTGTATTAACAGAATCCGATGCGTGGGAGCGCATTTCAGGACATCTGAATTTTTTGCTACTTTTGTATAGCTAGCATCGTCGTGTTGGAGCGTTTGGTCAGGTAATCCTCCAACTGCCATATCTGCCCTATTAGACCTATCTAGGACTTAAAAACACTTTTGGTGATGTGTTCGTGTGTGTATTAACAGAATCCGATGCGTGGGAGCGCATTTCAGGACATCTGAATTTTTTGCTACTTTTGTATAGCTAGCATCGTCGTGTTGGAGCGTTTGGTCAGGTAATCCTCCAACTGCCATATCTGCCCTATTAGACCTATCTAGGACTTAAAAACACTTTTGGTGATGTGTTCGTGTGTGTATTAACAGAATCCGATGCGTGGGAGCGCATTTCAGGACATCTGAATTTTTTGCTACTTTTGTATAGCTAGCATCGTCGTGTTGGAGCGTTTGGTCAGGTAATCCTCCAACTGCCATATCTGCCCTATTAGACCTATCTAGGACTTAAAAACACTTTTGGTGATGTGTTCGTGTGTGTATTAACAGAATCCGATGCGTGGGAGCGCATTTCAGGACATCTGAATTTTTTGCTACTTTTGTATAGCTAGCATCGTCGTGTTGGAGCGTTTGGTCAGGTAATCCTCCAACTGCCATATCTGCCCTATTAGACCTATCTAGGACTTAAAAACACTTTTGGTGATGTGTTCGTGTGTGTATTAACAGAATCCGATGCGTGGGAGCGCATTTCAGGACATCTGAATTTTTTGCTACTTTTGTATAGCTAGCATCGTCGTGTTGGAGCGTTTGGTCAGGTAATCCTCCAACTGCCATATCTGCCCTATTAGACCTATCTAGGACTTAAAAACACTTTTGGTGATGTGTTCGTGTGTGTATTAACAGAATCCGATGCGTGGGAGCGCATTTCAGGACATCTGAATTTTTTGCTACTTTTGTATAGCTAGCATCGTCGTGTTGGAGCGTTTGGTCAGGTAATCCTCCAACTGCCATATCTGCCCTATTAGACCTATCTAGGACTTAAAAACACTTTTGGTGATGTGTTCGTGTGTGTATTAACAGAATCCGATGCGTGGGAGCGCATTTCAGGACATCTGAATTTTTTGCTACTTTTGTATAGCTAGCATCGTCGTGTTGGAGCGTTTGGTCAGGTAATCCTCCAACTGCCATATCTGCCCTATTAGACCTATCTAGGACTTAAAAACACTTTTGGTGATGTGTTCGTGTGTGTATTAACAGAATCCGATGCGTGGGAGCGCATTTCAGGACATCTGAATTTTTTGCTACTTTTGTATAGCTAGCATCGTCGTGTTGGAGCGTTTGGTCAGGTAATCCTCCAACTGCCATATCTGCCCTATTAGACCTATCTAGGACTTAAAAACACTTTTGGTGATGTGTTCGTGTGTGTATTAACAGAATCCGATGCGTGGGAGCGCATTTCAGGACATCTGAATTTTTTGCTACTTTTGTATAGCTAGCATCGTCGTGTTGGAGCGTTTGGTCAGGTAATCCTCCAACTGCCATATCTGCCCTATTAGACCTATCTAGGACTTAAAAACACTTTTGGTGATGTGTTCGTGTGTGTATTAACAGAATCCGATGCGTGGGAGCGCATTTCAGGACATCTGAATTTTTTGCTACTTTTGTATAGCTTGCATCGTCGTGTTGGAGCGTTTGGTCAGGTAATCCTCCAACTGCCATATCTGCCCTATTAGACCTATCTAGGACTTAAAAACACTTTTGGTGATGTGTTCGTGTGTGTATTAACAGAATCCGATGCGTGGGAGCGCATTTCAGGACATCTGAATTTTTTGCTACTTTTGTATAGCTAGCATCGTCGTGTTGGAGCGTTTGGTCAGGTAATCCTCCAACTGCCATATCTGCCCTATTAGACCTATCTAGGACTTAAAAACACTTTTGGTGATGTGTTCGTGTGTGTATTAACAGAATCCGATGCGTGGGAGCGCATTTCAGGACATCTGAATTTTTTGCTACTTTTGTATAGCTAGCATCGTCGTGTTGGAGCGTTTGGTCAGGTAATCCTCCAACTGCCATATCTGCCCTATTAGACCTATCTAGGACTTAAAAACACTTTTGGTGATGTGTTCGTGTGTGTATTAACAGAATCCGATGCGTGGGAGCGCATTTCAGGACATCTGAATTTTTTGCTACTTTTGTATAGCTAGCACCGTCGTGTTGGAGCGTTTGGTCAGGTAATCCTCCAACTGCCATATCTGCCCTATTAGACCTATCTAGGACTTAAAAACACTTTTGGTGATGTGTTCGTGTGTGTATTAACAGAATCCGATGCGTGGGAGCGCATTTCAGGACATCTGAATTTTTTGCTACTTTTGTATAGCTAGCATCGTCGTGTTGGAGCGTTTGGTCAGGTAATCCTCCAACTGCCATATCTGCCCTATTAGACCTATCTAGGACTTAAAAACACTTTTGGTGATGTGTTCGTGTGTGTATTAACAGAATCCGATGCGTGGGAGCGCATTTCAGGACATCTGAATTTTTTGCTACTTTTGTATAGCTAGCATCGTCGTGTTGGAGCGTTTGGTCAGGTAATCCTCCAACTGCCATATCTGCCCAATTAGACCTATCTAGGACTTAAAAACACTTTTGGTGATGTGTTCGTGTGTGTATCAACAGAATCCGATGCGTGGGAGCGCATTTCAGGACATCTGAATTTTTTGCTACTTTTGTATAGCTAGCATCGTCGTGTTGGAGCGTTTGGTCAGGTAATTGTTAGGTAATCCTCCAACTGCCATATCTGCCCTATTAGACCTATCTAGGACTTAAAAACACTTTTGGTGATGTGTTCGTGTGTGTATTAACAGAATCCGATGCGTGGGAGCGCATTTCAGGACATCTGAATTTTTTGCTACTTTTGTATAGCTAGCATCGTCGTGTTGGAGCGTTTGGTCAGGTAATCCTCCAACTGCCATATCTGCCCTATTAGACCTATCTAGGACTTAAAAACACTTTTGGTGATGTGTTCGTGTGTGTATTAACAGAATCCGATGCGTGGGAGCGCATTTCAGGACATCTGAATTTTTTGCTACTTTTGTATAGCTAGCATCGTCGTGTTGGAGCGTTTGGTCAGGTAATCCTCCAACTGCTATATCTGCCCTATTAGACCTATCTAGGACTTAAAAACACTTTTGGTGATATGGGAGCGCATTTCAGGACATCTGAATTTTTTGCTACTTTTGTATAGCTAGCATCGTCGTGTTGGAGCGTTTGGTCAGTTAATCCTCCAACTGCCATATCTGCCCTATTAGACCTATCTAGGACTTAAAAACACTTTTGGTGATGTGTTCGTGTGTGTATTAACAGAATCCGATGCGTGGGAGCGCATTTCAGGACATCTGAATTTTTTGCTACTTTTGTATAGCTAGCATCGTCGTGTTGGAGCGTTTGGTCAGGTAATCCTCCAACTGCCATATCTGCCCTATTAGACCTATCTAGGACTTAAAAACACTTTTGGTGATGTGTTCGTGTGTGTATTAACAGAATCCGATGCGTGGGAGCGCATTTCAGGACATCTGAATTTTTTGCTACTTTTGTATAGCTAGCATCGTCGTGTTGGAGCGTTTGGTCAGGTAATCCTCCAACTGCCATATCTGCCCTATTAGACCTATCTAGGACTTAAAAACACTTTTGGTGATGTGTTCGTGTGTGTATTAACAGAATCCGATGCGTGGGAGCGCATTTCAGGACATCTGAATTTTTTGCTACTTTTGTATAGCTAGCACCGTCGTGTTGGAGCGTTTGGTCAGGTAATCCTCCAACTGCCATATCTGCCCTATTAGACCTATCTAGGACTTAAAAACACTTTTGGTGATGTGTTCGTGTGTGTATTAACAGAATCCGATGCGTGGGAGCGCATTTCAGGACATCTGAATTTTTTGCTACTTTTGTATAGCTAGCATCGTCGTGTTGGAGCGTTTGGTCAGGTAATTGTTAGGTAATCCTCCAACTGCCATATCTGCCCTATTAGACCTATCTAGGACTTAAAAACACTTTTGGTGATGTGTTCGTGTGTGTATTAACAGAATCCGATGCGTGGGAGCGCATTTCAGGACATCTGAATTTTTTGCTACTTTTGTATAGCTAGCATCGTCGTGTTGGAGCGTTTGGTCAGGTAATCCTCCAACTGCCATATCTGCCCTATTAGACCTATCTAGGACTTAAAAACACTTTTGGTGATGTGTTCGTGTGTGTATTAACAGAATCCGATGCGTGGGAGCGCATTTCAGGACATCTGAATTTTTTGCTACTTTTGTATAGCTAGCATCGTCGTGTTGGAGCGTTTGGTCAGGTAATTGTCAGGTAATCCTCCAACTGCCATATCTGCCCTATTAGACCTATCTAGGACTTAAAAACACTTTTGGTGATGTGTTCGTGTGTGTATTAACAGAATCCGATGCGTGGGAGCGCATTTCAGGACATCTGAATTTTTTGCTACTTTTGTATAGCTAGCATCGTCGTGTTGGAGCGTTTGGTCAGGTAATCCTCCAACTGCCATATCTGCCCTATTAGACCTATCTAGGACTTAAAAACACTTTTGGTGATGTGTTCGTGTGTGTATTAACAGAATCCGATGCGTGGGAGCGCATTTCAGGACATCTGAATTTTTTGCTACTTTTGTATAGCTAGCATCGTCGTGTTGGAGCGTTTGGTCAGGTAATCCTCCAACTGCCATATCTGCCCTATTAGACCTATCTTGGACTTAAAAACACTTTTGGTGATGTGTTCGTGTGTGTATTAACAGAATCCGATGCGTGGGAGCGCATTTCAGGACATCTGAATTTTTTGCTACTTTTGTATAGCATCGTCGTGTTGGAGCGTTTGGTCAGGTAATCCTCCAACTGCCATATCTGCCCTATTAGACCTATCTAGGACTTAAAAACACTTTTGGTGATGTGTTCGTGTGTGTATTAACAGAATCCGATGCGTGGGAGCGCATTTCAGGACATCTGAATTTTTTGCTACTTTTGTATAGCTAGCATCGTCGTGTTGGAGCGTTTGGTCAGGTAATCCTCCAACTGCCATATCTGCCCTATTAGACCTATCTAGGACTTAAAAACACTTTTGGTGATGTGTTCGTGTGTGTATTAACAGAATCCGATGCGTGGGAGCGCATTTCAGGACATCTGAATTTTTTGCTACTTTTGTATAGCTAGCATCGTCGTGTTGGAGCGTTTGGTCAGGTAATCCTCCAACTGCTATATCTGCCCTATTAGACCTATCTAGGACTTAAAAACACTTTTGGTGATGTGGGAGCGCATTTCAGGACATCTGAATTTTTTGCTACTTTTGTATAGCTAGCATCGTCGTGTTGGAGCGTTTGGTCAGTTAATCCTCCAACTGCCATATCTGCCCTATTAGACCTATCTAGGACTTAAAAACACTTTTGGTGATGTGTTCGTGTGTGTATTAACAGAATCCGATGCGTGGGAGCGCATTTCAGGACATCTGAATTTTTTGCTACTTTTGTATAGCTAGCATCGTCGTGTTGGAGCGTTTGGTCAGGTAATCCTCCAACTGCCATATCTGCCCTATTAGACCTATCTAGGACTTAAAAACACTTTTGGTGATGTGTTCGTGTGTGTATTAACAGAATCCGATGCGTGGGAGCGCATTTCAGGACATCTGAATTTTTTGCTACTTTTGTATAGCTAGCATCGTAGTGTTGGAGCGTTTGGTCAGGTAATCCTCCAACTGCCATATCTGCCCTATTAGACCTATCTAGGACTTAAAAACACTTTTGGTGATGTGTTCGTGTGTGTATTAAAAGAATCCGATGCGTGGGAGCGCATTTCAGGACATCTGAATTCTTTGCTACTTTTGTATAGCTAGCATCGTCGTGTTGGAGCGTTTGGTCAGGTAATCCTCCAACTGCCATATCTGCCCTATTAGACCTATCTAGGACTTAAAAACACTTTTGGTGATGTGTTCGTGTGTGTATTAACAGAATCCGATGCGTGGGAGCGCATTTCAGGACATCTGAATTTTTTGCTACTTTTGTATAGCTAGCATCGTCGTGTTGGAGCGTTTGGTCAGGTAATCCTCCAACTGCCATATCTGCCCTATTAGACCTATCTAGGACTTAAAAACACTTTTGGTGATGTGTTCGTGTGTGTATTAACAGAATCCGATGCGTGGGAGCGCATTTCAGGACATCTGAATTTTTTGCTACTTTTGTATAGCTAGCATCGTCGTGTTGGAGCGTTTGGTCAGGTAATCCTCCAACTGCCATATCTGCCCTATTAGACCTATCTAGGACTTAAAAACACTTTTGGTGATGTGTTCGTGTGTGTATTAACAGAATCCGATGCGTGGGAGCGCATTTCAGGACATCTGAATTTTTTGCTACTTTTGTATAGCTAGCATCGTCGTGTTGGAGCGTTTGGTCAGGTAATCCTCCAACTGCCATATCTGCCCTATTAGACCTATCTAGGACTTAAAAACACTTTTGGTGATGTGTTCGTGTGTGTATTAACAGAATCCGATGCGTGGGAGCGCATTTCAGGACATCGGAATTTTTTGCTACTTTTGTATAGCTAGCATCGTCGTGTTGGAGCGTTTGGTCAGGTAATCCTCCAACTGCCATATCTGCCCTATTAGACCTATCTAGGACTTAAAAACACTTTTGGTGATGTGTTCGTGTGTGTATTAACAGAATCCGATGCGTGGGAGCGCATTTCAGGACATCTGAATTTTTTGCTACTTTTGTATAGCTAGCATCGTCGTGTTGGAGCGTTTGGTCAGGTAATCCTCCAACTGCCATATCTGCCCTATTAGACCTATCTAGGACTTAAAAACACTTTTGGTGATGTGTTCGTGTGTGTATTAACAGAATCCGATGCGTGGGAGCGCATTTCAGGACATCTGAATTTTTTGCTACTTTTGTATAGCTAGCATCGTAGTGTTGGAGCGTTTGGTCAGGTAACACTCCAACTGCCATATCTGCCCTATTAGACCTATCTAGGACTTAAAAACACTTTTGGTGATGTGTTCGTGTGTGTATTAACAGAATCCGATGCGTGGGAGCGCATTTCAGGACATCTGAATTTTTTGCTACTTTTGTATAGCTAGCACCGTCGTGTTGGAGCGTTTGGTCAGGTAATCCTCCAACTGCCATATCTGCCCTATTAGACCTATCTAGGACTTAAAAACACTTTTGGTGATGTGTTCGTGTGTGTATTAACAGAATCCGATGCGTGGGAGCGCATTTCAGGACATCTGAATTTTTTGCTACTTTTGTATAGCTAGCATCGTCGTGTTGGAGCGTTTGGTCAGGTAATCCTCCAACTGCCATATCTGCCCTATTAGACCTATCTAGGACTTAAAAACACTTTTGGTGATGTGTTCGTGTGTGTATTAACAGAATCCGATGCGTGGGAGCGCATTTCAGGACATCTGAATTTTTTGCTACTTTTGTATAGCTAGCATCGTCGTGTTGGAGCGTTTGGTCAGGTAATCCTCCAACTGCCATATCTGCCCAATTAGACCTATCTAGGACTTAAAAACACTTTTGGTGATGTGTTCGTGTGTGTATCAACAGAATCCGATGCGTGGGAGCGCATTTCAGGACATCTGAATTTTTTGCTACTTTTGTATAGCTAGCATCGTCGTGTTGGAGCGTTTGGTCAGGTAATTGTTAGGTAATCCTCCAACTGCCATATCTGCCCTATTAGACCTATCTAGGACTTAAAAACACTTTTGGTGATGTGTTCGTGTGTGTATTAACAGAATCCGATGCGTGGGAGCGCATTTCAGGACATCTGAATTTTTTGCTACTTTTGTATAGCTAGCATCGTCGTGTTGGAGCGTTTGGTCAGGTAATCCTCCAACTGCCATATCTGCCCTATTAGACCTATCTAGGACTTAAAAACACTTTTGGTGATGTGTTCGTGTGTGTATTAACAGAATCCGATGCGTGGGAGCGCATTTCAGGACATCTGAATTTTTTGCTACTTTTGTATAGCTAGCATCGTCGTGTTGGAGCGTTTGGTCAGGTAATTGTCAGGTAATCCTCCAACTGCCATATCTGCCCTATTAGACCTATCTAGGACTTAAAAACACTTTTGGTGATGTGTTCGTGTGTGTATTAACAGAATCCGATGCGTGGGAGCGCATTTCAGGACATCTGAATTTTTTGCTACTTTTGTATAGCTAGCATCGTCGTGTTGGAGCGTTTGGTCAGGTAATCCTCCAACTGCCATATCTGCCCTATTAGACCTATCTAGGACTTAAAAACACTTTTGGTGATGTGTTCGTGTGTGTATTAACAGAATCCGATGCGTGGGAGCGCATTTCAGGACATCTGAATTTTTTGCTACTTTTGTATAGCTAGCATCGTCGTGTTGGAGCGTTTGGTCAGGTAATCCTCCAACTGCCATATCTGCCCTATTAGACCTATCTTGGACTTAAAAACACTTTTGGTGATGTGTTCGTGTGTGTATTAACAGAATCCGATGCGTGGGAGCGCATTTCAGGACATCTGAATTTTTTGCTACTTTTGTATAGCATCGTCGTGGTGGAGCGTTTGGTCAGGTAATCCTCCAACTGCCATATCTGCCCTATTAGACCTATCTAGGACTTAAAAACACTTTTGGTGATGTGTTCGTGTGTGTATTAACAGAATCCGATGCGTGGGAGCGCATTTCAGGACATCTGAATTTTTTGCTACTTTTGTATAGCTAGCATCGTCGTGTTGGAGCGTTTGGTCAGGTAATCCTCCAACTGCCATATCTGCCCTATTAGACCTATCTAGGACTTAAAAACACTTTTGGTGATGTGTTCGTGTGTGTATTAACAGAATCCGATGCGTGGGAGCGCATTTCAGGACATCTGAATTTTTGGCTACTTTTGTATAGCTAGCATCGTCGTGTTGGAGCGTTTGGTCAGGTAATTGTCAGGTAATCCTCCAACTGCCATATCTGCCCTATTAGACCTATCTAGGACTTAAAAACACTTTTGGTGATGTGTTCGTGTGTGTATTAACAGAATCCGATGCGTGGGAGCGCATTTCAGGACATCTGAATTTTTTGCTACTTTTGTATAGCTAGCATCGTCGTGTTGGAGCGTTTGGTCAGGTAATCCTCCAACTGCCATATCTGCCCTATTAGACCTATCTAGGACTTAAAAACACTTTTGGTGATGTGTTCGTGTGTGTATTAACAGAATCCGATGCGTGGGAGCGCATTTCAGGACATCTGAATTTTTTGCTACTTTTGTATAGCTAGCATCGTCGTGTTGGAGCGTTTGGTCAGGTAATTGTCAGGTAATCCTCCAACTGCCATATCTGCCCTATTAGACCTATCTAGGACTTAAAAACACTTTTGGTGATGTGTTCGTGTGTGTATTAACAGAATCCGATGCGTGGGAGCGCATTTCAGGACATCTGAATTTTTTGCTACTTTTGTATAGCTAGCATCGTCGTGTTGGAGCGTTTGGTCAGGTAATCCTCCAACTGCCATATTTGCCCTATTAGACCTCCCTAGGACTTAAAAACACTTTTGGTGATGTGTTCGTGTGTGTATTAACAGAATCCGATACGTTGGAGCGCATTTCAGGACATCTGAATTTTTTGCTACTTTTGTATAGCTAGCATCGTCGTGTTGGAGCGTTTGGTCAGGTAATTGTCAGGTAATCCTCCAACTGCCATATCTGCCCTATTAGACCTATCTAGGACTTAAAAACACTTTTGGTGATGTGTTCGTGTGTGTATTAACAGAATCCGATGCGTGGGAGCGCATTTCAGGACATCTGAATTTTTTGCTACTTTTGTATAGCTAGCATCGTCGTGTTGGAGCGTTTGGTCAGGTAATTGTCAGGTAATCCTCCAACTGCCATATCTGCCCTATTAGACCTATCTAGGACTTAAAAACACTTTTGGTGATGTGTTCGTGTGTGTATTAACAGAATCCGATGCGTTGGAGCGCATTTCAGGACATCTGAATTTTTTGCTACTTTTGTATAGCTACCATCGTCGTGTTGGAGCGTTTGGTCAGGTAATTGTCAGGTAATCCTCCAACTGCCATATCTGCCCTATTAGACATATCTAGGACTTAAAAACACTTTTGGTGATGTGTTCGTGTGTGTATTAACAGAATCCGATGCGTGGGAGCGCATTTCAGGACGTCTGAATTTTTTGCTACTTTTGTATAGCTAGCATCGTCGTGTTGGAGCGTTTGGTCAGGTAATTGTCAGGTAATCCTCCAACTGCCATATCTGCCCTATTAGACCTATCTAGGACTTAAAAACACTTTTGGTGATGTGTTCGTGTGTGTATTAACAGAATCCGATGCGTGGGAGCGCATTTCAGGACATCTGAATTTTTTGCTACTTTTGTCGTCGTTTGCTACATCGTCGTGTTGGAGCGTTTGGTTAGGTAATCCTCCAACTGCCATATCTGCCCTATTAGACCTATCTAGGACTTAAAAACACTTTTGGTGATGTGTTCGTGTGTGTATTAACAGAATCCGATGCGTGGGAGCGCATTTCCGGACATCTGAATTTTTTGCTACTTTTGTATAGCTAGCATCGTCGTGTTGGAGCGTTTGGTCAGGTAATTGTCAGGTAATCCTCCAACTGCCATACCTGCCCTATTAGACCTATCTAGGACTTAAAAACACTTTTGGTGATGTGTTCGTGTGTGTATTAACAGAATCCGATGCGTGGGAGCGCATTTCAGGACATCTGAATTTTTTGCTACTTTTGTATAGCTAGCATCGTCGTGTTGGAGCGTTTGGTCAGGTAATCCTCCAACTGCCATATCAGCCCTATTAGACCTATCTAGGACTTAAAAACACTTTTGGTGATGAGTTCGTGTGTGTATTAACAGAATCCGATGCGTGGGAGCGCATTTCAGGACATCTGAATTTTTTGCTACTTTTGTATAGCTAGCATCGTCGTGTTGGAGCGTTTGGTCAGGTAATTGTCAGGTAATCCTCCAACTGCCATATCTGCCCTATTAGACCTATCTAGGACTTAAAAACACTTTTGGTGATGTGTTCGTGTGTGTATTAACAGAATCCGATGCGTGGGAGCGCATTTCAGGACATCTGAATTTTATGTTACTTTTGTATAGCTAGCATCGTCGTGTTGGAGCGTTTGGTCAGGTAATCCTCCAACTGCCATATCTGCCCTATTAGACCTATCTAGGACTTAAAAACACTTTTGGTGATGTGTTCGTGTGTGTATTAACAGAATCCGATGCGTGGGAGCGCATTTCCGGACATCTGAATTTTTTGCTACTTTTGTATAGCTAGCACCGTAGTGTTGGAGCGTTTGGTCAGGTAATTGTCAGGTAATCCTCCAACTGCCATACCTGCCCTATTAGACCTATCTAGGACTTAAAAACACTTTTGGTGAAGTGTTCGTGTGTGTATTAACAGAATCCGATGCGTGGGAGCGCATTTCAGGACATCTGAATTTTTTGCTACTTTTGTATAGCTAGCATCGTCGTGTTGGAGCGTTTGGTCAGGTAATCCTCCAACTGCCATATCAGCCCTATTAGACCTATCTAGGACTTACAAACACTTTTGGTGATGAGTTGGTGTGTGTATTAACAGAATCCGATGCGTGGGAGCGCATTTCAGGACATCTGAATTTTTTGCTACTTTTGTATAGCTAGCATCGTAGTGTTGGAGCGTTTGGTCAGGTAATCCTCCAACTGCCATATCTGCCCTATTAGACCTATCTAGGACTTAAAAACACTTTTGGTGATGTGTTCGTGTGTGTATTAACAGAATCCGATGCGTGGGAGCGCATTTCAGGACATCTGAATTTTTTGCTACTTTTGTATAGCTAGCATCGTCGTGTTGGAGCGTTTGGTCAGGTAATCCTCCAACTGCCATATCTGCCCTATTAGACCTATCTAGGACTTAAAAACACTTTTGGTGATGTGTTCGTGTGTGTATTAACAGAATCCGATGCGTTGGAGCGCATTGCGTTTGGTCAGGTAATCCTCCAACTGCCATATCTGCCCTATTAGACCTATCTAGGACTTAAAAACACTTTTGGTGATGTGTTCGTGTGTGTATTAACAGAATCCGATGCGTGGGAGCGCATTTCAGGACATCTGAATTTTATGTTACTTTTGTATAGCTAGCATCGTCGTGTTGGAGCGTTTGGTCAGGTAATCCTCCAACTGCCATATCAGCCCTATTAGACCTATCTAGGACTTAAAAACACTTTTGGTGATGAGTTCGTGTGTGTATTAACAGAATCCGATGCGTGGGAGCGCATTTCAGGACATCTGAATTTTTTGCTACTTTTGTATAGCTAGCATCGTCGTGTTGGAGCGTTTGGTCAGGTAATCCTCCAACTGCCATATCTGCCCTATTAGACCTATCTAGGACTTAAAAACACTTTTGGTGATGTGTTCGTGTGTGTATTAACAGAATCCGATGCGTGGGAGCGCATTTCAGAACATCTGAATTTTATGTTACTTTTGTATAGCTAGCATCGTCGTGTTGGAGCGTTTGGTCAGGTAATCCTCCAACTGCCAT
This sequence comes from Eristalis intricaria, assembly GCA_964034865.1. Taxonomy (NCBI): domain Eukaryota; kingdom Metazoa; phylum Arthropoda; class Insecta; order Diptera; family Syrphidae; genus Eristalis; species Eristalis intricaria. Next base: position 12,730 of record CAXITZ010000138.1, read on the forward strand.
ATCTGCCCTATTAGATCTATCTAGGACTTAAAAACACTTTTGGTGATGTGTTCGTGTGTGTATTAACAGAATCCGATGCGTGGGAGCGCATTTCAGAACATCTGAATTTTATGTTACTTTTGTATAGCTAGCACCGTCGTGTTGGAGCGTTTGGTCAGGTAGTTGTCAGGTAATCCTCCAACTGCCATACCTGCCCTATTAGACCTATCTAGGACTTAAAAACACTTTTGGTGAAGTGTTCGTGTGTGTATTAACAGAATCCGATGCGTGGGAGCGCATTTCAGGACATCTGAATTTTTTGCTACTTTTGTATAGCTAGCATCGTCGTGTTGGAGCGTTTGGTCAGGTAATCCTCCAACTGCCATATCTGCCCTATTAGACCTATCTAGGACTTAAAAACACTTTTGGTGATGTGTTCGTGTGTGTATTAACAGAATCCGATGCGTGGGAGCGCATTTCAGGACATCTGAATTTTATGTTACTTTTGTATAGCTAGCATCGTCGTGTTGGAGCGTTTGGTCAGGTAATCCTCCAACTGCCATATCTGCCCTATTAGATCTATCTAGGACTTAAAAACACTTTTGGTGATGTGTTCGTGTGTGTATTAACAGAATCCGATGCGTTGGAGCGCATTTCCGGACATCTGAATTTTTTGCTACTTTTGTATAGCTAGCACCGTCGTGTTGGAGCTTTTGGTCAGGTAATTGTCAGGTAATCCTCCAACTGCCATACCTGCCCTATTAGACCTATCTAGGACTTAAAAACACTTTTGGTGAAGTGTTCGTGTGTGTATTAACAGAATCCGATGCGTGGGAGCGCATTTCAGGACATCTGAATTTTTTGCTACTTTTGTATAGCTAGCATCGTCGTGTTGGAGCGTTTGGTCAGGTAATCCTCCAACTGCCATATCTGCCCTATTAGACCTATCTAGAACTTAAAAACACTTTTGGTGATGTGTTCGTGTGTGTATTAACAGAATCCGATGCGTGGGAGCGCATTTCAGGACATCTGAATTTTTTGCTACTTTTGTATAGCTAGCATCGTCGTGTTGGAGCGTTTGGTCAGGTAATCCTCCAACTGCCATATCAGCCCTATTAGACCTATCTAGGACTTACAAACACTTTTGGTGATGAGTTGGTGTGTGTATTAACAGAATCCGATGCGTGGGAGCGCATTTCAGGACATCTGAATTTTTTGCTACTTTTGTATAGCTAGCATCGTAGTGTTGGAGCGTATTTCAGGACATCTGAATTTTATGTTACTTTTGTATAGCTAGCATCGTCGTGTTGGAGCGTTTGGTCAGGTAATCCTCCAACTGCCATATCTGCCCTATTAGATCTATCTAGGACTTAAAAACACTTTTGGTGATGTGTTCGTGTGTGTATTAACAGAATCCGATGCGTGGGAGCGCATTTCAGGACATCTGAATTTTTTGCTACTTTTGTATAGCTAGCATCGTCGTGTCGGAGCGTTTGGTCAGGTAATCCTCCAACTGCCATATCAGCCCTATTAGACCTATCTAGGACTTAAAAACACTTTTGGTGATGAGTTCGTGTGTGTATTAACAGAATCCGATGCGTGGGAGCGCATTTCAGGACATCTGAATTTTTTGCTACTTTTGTATAGCTAGCATCGTCGTGTTGGAGCGTTTGGTCAGGTAATTGTCAGGTAATCCTCCAACTGCCATATCTGCCCTATTAGACCTATCTAGGACTTAAAAACACTTTTGGTGATGTGTTCGTGTGTGTATTAACAGAATCCGATGCGTGGGAGCGCATTTCAGGACATCTGAATTTTTTGCTACTTTTGTATAGCTAGCATCGTCGAGTTGGAGCGTTTGGTCAGGTAATTGTCAGGTAATCCTCCAACTGCCATATCTGCCCTATTAGACCTATCTAGGACTTAAAAACACTTTTGGTGATGTGTTCGTGTGTGTATTAACAGAATCCGATGCGTGGGAGCGCATTTCAGGACATCTGAATTTTTTGCTACTTTTGTATAGCTAGCATCGTCGTGTTGGAGCGTTTGGTCAGGTAATCCTCCAACTGCCATATCTGCCCTATTAGACCTATCTAGGACTTAAAAACACTTTTGGTGATGTGTTCGTGTGTGTATTAACAGAATCCGATGCGTGGGAGCGCATTTCAGGACATCTGAATTTTTTGCTACTTTTGTATAGCTAGCATCGTCATGTTGGAGCGTTTGGTCAGGTAATCCTCCAACTGCCATATCTGCCCTATTAGACCTATCTAGGACTTAAAAACACTTTTGGTGATGTGTTCGTGTGTGTATTAACAGAATCCGATGCGTGGGAGCGCATTTCAGGACATCTGAATTTTTTGCTACTTTTGTATAGCTAGCATCGTCGTGTTGGAGCTTTTGGTCAGGTAATTGTCAGGTAATCCTCCAACTGCCATATCTGCCCTATTAGACCTATCTAGGACTTAAAAACACTTTTGGTGATGTGTTCGTGTGTGTATTAACAGAATCCGATGCGTGGGAGCGCATTTCAGGACATCTGAATTTTTTGCTACTTTTGTATAGCTAGCATCGTCGTGTTGGAGCGTTTGGTCAGGTAATCCTCTAACTGCCATATCTGCCCTATTAGACCTATCTAGGACTTAAAAACACTTTTGGTGATGTGTTCGTGTGTGTATTAACAGAATCCGATGCGTGGGAGCGCATTTCAGGACATCTGAATTTTTTGCTACTTTTGTATAGCTAGCATCGTCGTGTTGGAGCGTTTGGTCAGGTAATCCTCCAACTGCCATATCTGCCCTATTAGATCTATCTAGGACTTAAAAACACTTTTGGTGATGTGTTCGTGTGTGTATTAACAGAATCCGATGCGTGGGAGCGCATTTCAGGACATCTGAATTTTTTGCTACTTTTGTATAGCTAGCATCGTCGTGTTGGAGCGTTTGGTCAGGTAATCCTCCAACTGCCATATCTGCCCTATTAGACCTATCTAGGACTTAAAAACACTTTTGGTGATGTGTTCGTGTGTGTATTAACAGAATCCGATGCGTGGGAGCGCATTTCAGGACATCTGAATTTTTTGCTACTTTTGTATAGCTAGCATCGTCGTGTTGGAGCGTTTGGTCAGGTAATCCTCCAACTGCCATATCTGCCCTATTAGACCTATCTAGGACTTAAAAACACTTTTGGTGATGTGTTCGTGTGTGTATTAACAGAATCCGATGCGTGGGAGCGCATTTCAGGACATCTGAATTTTTTGCTACTTTTGTATAGCTAGCATCGTCATGTTGGAGCGTTTGGTCAGGTAATCCTCCAACTGCCATATCTGCCCTATTAGACCTATCTAGGACTTAAAAACACTTTTGGTGATGTGTTCGTGTGTGTATTAACAGAATCCGATGCGTGGGAGCGCATTTCAGGACATCTGAATTTTTTGCTACTTTTGTATAGCTAGCATCGTCGTGTTGGAGCGTTTGGTCAGGTAATCCTCCAACTGCCATATCTGCCCTATTAGACCTATCTAGGACTTAAAAACACTTTTGGTGATGTGTTCGTGTGTGTATTAACAGAATCCGATGCGTGGGAGCGCATTTCAGGACATCTGAATTTTTTGCTACTTTTGTATAGCTAGCATCGTCATGTTGGAGCGTTTGGTCAGGTAATCCTCCAACTGCCATATCTGCCCTATTAGACCTATCTAGGACTTAAAAACACTTTTGGTGATGTGTTCGTGTGTGTATTAACAGAATCCGATGCGTGGGAGCGCATTTCAGGACATCTGAATTTTTTGCTACTTTTGTATAGCTAGCATCGTCGTGTTGGAGCGTTTGGTCAGGTAATCCTCCAACTGCCATATCTGCCCTATTAGATCTATCTAGGACTTAAAAACACTTTTGGTGATGTGTTCGTGTGTGTATTAACAGAATCCGATGCGTGGGAGCGCATTTCAGGACATCTGAATTTTTTGCTACTTTTGTATAGCTAGCATCGTCGTGTTGGAGCGTTTGGTCAGGTAATCCTCCAACTGCCATATCTGCCCTATTAGACCTATCTAGGACTTAAAAACACTTTTGGTGATGTGTTCGTGTGTGTATTAACAGAATCCGATGCGTGGGAGCGCATTTCAGGACATCTGAATTTTTGGCTACTTTTGTATAGCTAGCATCGTCGTGTTGGAGCGTTTGGTCAGGTAATCCTCCAACTGCCATATCTGCCCTATTAGACCTATCTAGGACTTAAAAACACTTTTGGTGATGTGTTCGTGTGTGTATTAACAGAATCCGATGCGTGGGAGCGCATTTCAGGACATCTGAATTTTTGCCTACTTTTGTATAGCTAGCATCGTCGTGTTGGAGCGTTTGGTCAGGTAATTGTCAGGTAATCCTCCAACTGCCATATCTGCCCTATTAGACCTATCTAGGACTTAAAAACACTTTTGGTGATGTGTTCGTGTGTGTATTAACAGAATCCGATGCGTGGGAGCGCATTTCAGGACATCTGAATTTTTTGCTACTTTTGTATAGCTAGCATCGTCGTGTTGGAGCGTTTGGTCAGGTAATCCTCCAACTGCCATATCTGCCCTATTAGACCTATCTAGGACTTAAAAACACTTTTGGTGATGTGTTCGTGTGTGTATTAACAGAATCCGATGCGTGGGAGCGCATTTCAGGACATCTGAATTTTTTGCTACTTTTGTATAGCTAGCATCGTCGTGTTGGAGCGTTTGGTCAGGTAATCCTCCAACTGCCATATCTGCCCTATTAGATCTATCTAGGACTTAAAAACACTTTTGGTGATGTGTTCGTGTGTGTATTAACAGAATCCGATGCGTGGGAGCGCATTTCAGGACATCTGAATTTTTTGCTACTTTTGTATAGCTAGCATCGTCATGTTGGAGCGTTTGGTCAGGTAATCCTCCAACTGCCATATCTGCCCTATTAGACCTATCTAGGACTTAAAAACACTTTTGGTGATGTGTTCGTGTGTGTATTAACAGAATCCGATGCGTGGGAGCGCATTTCAGGACATCTGAATTTTTTGCTACTTTTGTATAGCTAGCATCGTCGTGTTGGAGCGTTTGGTCAGGTAATCCTCCAACTGCCATATCTGCCCTATTAGATCTATCTAGGACTTAAAAACACTTTTGGTGATGTGTTCGTGTGTGTATTAACAGAATCCGATGCGTGGGAGCGCATTTCAGGAGATCTGAATTTTTTGCTACTTTTGTATAGCTAGCATCGTCGTGTTGGAGCGTTTGGTCAGGTAATCCTCCAACTGCCATATCTGCCCTATTAGACCTATCTAGGACTTAAAAACACTTTTGGTGATGTGTTCGTGTGTGTATTAACAGAATCCGATGCGTGGGAGCGCATTTCAGGACATCTGAATTTTTGGCTACTTTTGTATAGCTAGCATCGTCGTGTTGGAGCGTTTGGTCAGGTAATCCTCCAACTGCCATATCTGCCCTATTAGACCTATCTAGGACTTAAAAACACTTTTGGTGATGTGTTCGTGTGTGTATTAACAGAATCCGATGCGTGGGAGCGCATTTCAGGACATCTGAATTTTTGGCTACTTTTGTATAGCTAGCATCGTCGTGTTGGAGCGTTTGGTCAGGTAATTGTCAGATAATCCTCCAACTGCCATATCTGCCCTATTAGACCTATCTAGGACTTAAAAACACTTTTGGTGATGTGTTCGTGTGTGTATTAACAGAATCCGATGCGTGGGAGCGCATTTCAGGACATCTGAATTTTTGGCTACTTTTGTATAGCTAGCATCGTCGTGTTGGAGCGTTTGGTCAGGTAATTGTCAGGTAATCCTCCAACTGCCATATCTGCCCTATTAGACCTATCTAGGACTTAAAAACACTTTTGGTGATGTGTTCGTGTGTGTATTAACAGAATCCGATGCGTGGGAGCGCATTTCAGGACATCTGAATTTTTTGCTACTTTTGTATAGCTAGCATCGTCGTGTTGGAGCGTTTGGTCAGGTAATCCTCCAACTGCCATATCTGCCCTATTAGACCTATCTAGGACTTAAAAACACTTTTGGTGATGTGTTCGTGTGTGTATTAACAGAATCCGATGCGTGGGAGCGCATTTCAGGACATCTGAATTTTTGGCTACTTTTGTATAGCTAGCATCGTCGTGTTGGAGCGTTTGGTCAGGTAATCCTCCAACTGCCATATCTGCCCTATTAGACCTATCTAGGACTTAAAAACACTTTTGGTGATGTGTTCGTGTGTGTATTAACAGAATCCGATGCGTGGGAGCGCATTTCAGGACATCTGAATTTTTGGCTACTTTTGTATAGCTAGCATCGTCGTGTTGGAGCGTTTGGTCAGGTAATCCTCCAACTGCCATATCTGCCCTATTAGACCTATCTAGGACTTAAAAACACTTTTGGTGATGTGTTCGTGTGTGTATTAACAGAATCCGATGCGTGGGAGCGCATTTCAGGACATCTGAATTTTTGGCTACTTTTGTATAGCTAGCATCGTCGTGTTGGAGCGTTTGGTCAGGTATTGTCAGGTAATCCTCCAACTGCCATATCTGCCCTATTAGACCTATCTAGGACTTAAAAACACTTTTGGTGATGTGTTCGTGTGTGTATTAACAGAATCCGATGCGTGGGAGCGCATTTCAGGACATCTGAATTTTTTGCTACTTTTGTATAGCTAGCATCGTCGTGTTGGAGCGTTTGGTCAGGTAATCCTCCAACTGCCATATCTGCCCTATTAGACCTATCTAGGACTTAAAAACACTTTTGGTGATGTGTTCGTGTGTGTATTAACAGAATCCGATGCGTGGGAGCGCATTTCAGGACATCTGAATTTTTGGCTACTTTTGTATAGCTAGCATCGTCGTGTTGGAGCGTTTGGTCAGGTAATCCTCCAACTGCCATATCTGCCCTATTAGACCTATCTAGGACTTAAAAACACTTTTGGTGATGTGTTCGTGTGTGTATTAACAGAATCCGATGCGTGGGAGCGCATTTCAGGACATCTGAATTTTTGGCTACTTTTGTATAGCTAGCATCGTCGTGTTGGAGCGTTTGGTCAGGTAATCCTCCAGCTGCCATATCTGCCCTATTAGACCTATCTAGGACTTAAAAACACTTTTGGTGATGTGTTCGTGTGTGTATTAACAGAATCCGATGCGTGGGAGCGCATTTCAGGACATCTGAATTTTTTGCTACTTTTGTATAGCTAGCATCGTCGTGTTGGAGCGTTTGGTCAGGTAATCCTCCAACTTGCCATATCTGCCCTATTAGACCTATCTAGGACTTAAAAACACTTTTGGTGATGTGTTCGTGTGTGTATTAACAGAATCCGATGCGTGGGAGCGCATTTCAGGACATCTGAATTTTTTGCTACTTTTGTATAGCTAGCATCGTCGTGTTGGAGCGTTTGGTCAGGTAATCCTCCAACTGCCATATCTGCCCTATTAGACCTATCTAGGACTTAAAAACACTTTTGGTGATGTGTTCGTGTGTGTATTAACAGAATCCGATGCGTGGGAGCGCATTTCAGGACATCTGAATTTTTTGCTACTTTTGTATAGCTAGCATCGTCGTGTTGGAGCGTTTGGTCAGGTAATCCTCCAACTGCCATATCTGCCCTATTAGACCTATCTAGGACTTAAAAACACTTTTGGTGATGTGTTCGTGTGTGTATTAACAGAATCCGATGCGTGGGAGCGCCTTTCAGGACATCTGAATTTTTTGCTACTTTTGTATAGCTAGCATCGTCGTGTTGGAGCGTTTGGTCAGGTAATCCTCCAACTGCCATATCTGCCCTATTAGACCTATCTAGGACTTAAAAACACTTTTGGTGATGTGTTCGTGTGTGTATTAACAGAATCCGATGCGTGGGAGCGCATTTCAGGACATCTGAATTTTTTGCTACTTTTGTATAGCTAGCATCGTCGTGTTGGAGCGTTTGGTCAGGTAATCCTCCAACTGCCATATCTGCCCTATTAGACCTATCTAGGACTTAAAAACACTTTTGGTGATGTGTTCGTGTGTGTATTAACAGAATCCGATGCGTGGGAGCGCATTTCAGGACATCTGAATTTTTTGCTACTTTTGTATAGCTAGCATCGTCGTGTTGGAGCGTTTGGTCAGGTAATCCTCCAACTGCCATATCTGCCCTATTAGACCTATCTAGGACTTAAAAACACTTTTGGTGATGTGTTCGTGTGTGTATTAACAGAATCCGATGCGTGGGAGCGCATTTCAGGACATCTGAATTTTTTGCTACTTTTGTATAGCTAGCATCGTCGTGTTGGAGCGTTTGGTCAGGTAATCCTCCAACTGCCATATCTGCCCTATTAGACCTATCTAGGACTTAAAAACACTTTTGGTGATGTGTTCGTGTGTGTATTAACAGAATCCGATGCGTGGGAGCGCATTTCAGGACATCTGAATTTTTTGCTACTTTTGTATAGCTAGCATCGTCGTGTTGGAGCGTTTGGTCAGGTAATCCTCCAACTGCCATATCTGCCCTATTAGACCTATCTAGGACTTAAAAACACTTTTGGTGATGTGTTCGTGTGTGTATTAACAGAATCCGATGCGTGGGAGCGCATTTCAGGACATCTGAATTTCTTGCTACTTTTGTATAGCTAGCATCGTCGTGTTGGAGCGTTTGGTCAGGTAATCCTCCAACTGCCATATCTGCCCTATTAGACCTATCTAGGACTTAAAAACACTTTTGGTGATGTGTTCGTGTGTGTATTAACAGAATCCGATGCGTGGGAGCGCATTTCAGGACATCTGAATTTTTTGCTACTTTTGTATAGCTAGCATCGTCGTGTTGGAGCGTTTGGTCAGGTAATCCTCCAACTGCCATATCTGCCCTATTAGACCTATCTAGGACTTAAAAACACTTTTGGTGATGTGTTCGTGTGTGTATTAACAGAATCCGATGCGTGGGAGCGCATTTCAGGACATCTGAATTTTTTGCTACTTTTGTATAGCTAGCATCGTCGTGTTGGAGCGTTTGGTCAGGTAATCCTCCAACTGCCATATCTGCCCTATTAGACCTATCTAGGACTTAAAAACACTTTTGGTGATGTGTTCGTGTGTGTATTAACAGAATCCGATGCGTGGGAGCGCATTTCAGGACATCTGAATTTTTTGCTACTTTTGTATAGCTAGCATCGTCGTGTTGGAGCGTTTGGTCAGGTAATCCTCCAACTGCCATATCTGCCCTATTAGACCTATCTAGGACTTAAAAACACTTTTGGTGATGTGTTCGTGTGTGTATTAACAGAATCCGATGCGTGGGAGCGCATTTCAGGACATCTGAATTTTTTGCTACTTTTGTATAGCTAGCATCGTCGTGTTGGAGCGTTTGGTCAGGTAATCCTCCAACTGCCATATCTGCCCTATTAGACCTATCTAGGACTTAAAAACACTTTTGGTGATGTGTTCGTGTGTGTATTAACAGAATCCGATGCGTGGGAGCGCATTTCAGGACATCTGAATTTTTTGCTACTTTTGTATAGCTAGCATCGTCGTGTTGGAGCGTTTGGTCAGGTAATCCTCCAACTGCCATATCTGCCCTATTAGACCTATCTAGGACTTAAAAACACTTTTGGTGATGTGTTCGTGTGTGTATTAACAGAATCCGATGCGTGGGAGCGCATTTCAGGACATCTGAATTTTTTGCTACTTTTGTATAGCTAGCATCGTCGTGTTGGAGCGTTTGGTCAGGTAATCCTCCAACTGCCATATCTGCCCTATTAGACCTATCTAGGACTTAAAAACACTTTTGGTGATGTGTTCGTGTGTGTATTAACAGAATCCGATGCGTGGGAGCGCATTTCAGGACATCTGAATTTTTTGCTACTTTTGTATAGCTAGCATCGTCGTGTTGGAGCGTTTGGTCAGGTAATCCTCCAACTGCCATATCTGCCCTATTAGACCTATCTAGGACTTAAAAACACTTTTGGTGATGTGTTCGTGTGTGTATTAATAGAATCCGATGCGTTGGAGCGCATTTCAGGACATCTGAATTTTTTGCTACTTTTGTATAGCTAGCATCGTCGTGTTGGAGCGTTTGGTCAGGTAATTGTCAGGTAATCCTCCAACTGCCATATCTGCCCTATTAGACCTATCTAGGACTTAAAAACACTTTTGGTGATGTGTTCGTGTGTGTATTAACAGAATCCGATGCGTGGGAGCGCATTTCAGGACATCTGAATTTTTTGCTACTTTTGTATAGCTAGCATCGTCGTGTTGGAGCGTTTGGTCAGGTAATCCTCCAACTGCCATATCTGCCCTATTAGACCTATCTAGGACTTAAAAACACTTTTGGTGATGTGTTCGTGTGTGTATTAACAGAATCCGATGCGTGGGAGCGCATTTCAGGACATCTGAATTTTTTGCTACTTTTGTATAGCTAGCATCGTCGTGTTGGAGCGTTTGGTCAGGTAATCCTCCAACTGCCATATCTGCCCTATTAGACCTATCTAGGACTTAAAAACACTTTTGGTGATGTGTTCGTGTGTGTATTAACAGAATCCGATGCGTGGGAGCGCATTTCAGGACATCTGAATTTTTTGCTACTTTTGTATAGCTAGCATCGTCGTGTTGGAGCGTTTGGTCAGGTAATCCTCCAACTGCCATATCTGCCCTATTAGACCTATCTAGGACTTAAAAACACTTTTTGTGATGTGTTCGTGTGTGTATTAACAGAATCCGATGCGTTGGAGCGCATTTCAGGACATCTGAATTTTTTGCTACTTTTGTATAGCTAGCATCGTCGTGTTGGAGCGTTTGGTCAGGTAATCCTCCAACTGCCATATCTGCCCTATTAGACCTATCTAGGACTTAAAAACACTTTTGGTGATGTGTTCGTGTGTGTATTAACAGAATCCGATGCGTTGGAGCGCATTTCAGGACATCTGAATTTTTTGCTACTTTTGTATAGCTAGCATCGTCGTGTTGGAGCGTTTGGTCAGGTAATCCTCCAACTGCCATATCTGCCCTATTAGACCTATCTAGGACTTAAAAACACTTTTGGTGATGTGTTCGTGTGTGTATTAACAGAATCCGATGCGTGGGAGCGCATTTCAGGACATCTGAATTTTTTGCTACTTTTGTATAGCTAGCATCGTCGTGTTGGAGCGTTTGGTCAGGTAATTGTCAGGTAATCCTCCAACTGCCATATCTGCCCTATTCGACCTATCTAGGACTTAAAAACACTTTTGGTGATGTGTTCGTGTGTGTATTAACAGAATCCGATGCGTTGGAGCGCATTTCAGGACATCTGAATTTTTTGCTACTTTTGTATAGCGTCGTGTTGGAGCGTTTGGTCAGGTAATTGTCAGGTAATCCTCCAACTGCCATATCTGCCCTATTCGACCTATCTAGGACTTAAAAACACTTTTGGTGATGTGTTCGTGTGTGTATTAACAGAATCCGATGCGTGGGAGCGCATTTCAGGACATCTGAATTTTTTGCTACTTTTGTATAGCTAGCATCGTCGTGTTGGAGCGTTTGGTCAGGTAATCCTCCAACTGCCATATCTGCCCTATTAGACCTATCTAGGACTTAAAAACACTTTTGGTGATGTGTTCGTGTGTGTATTAACAGAATCCGATGCGTGGGAGCGCATTTCAGGACATCTGAATTTTTTGCTACTTTTGTATAGCTAGCATCGTCGTGTTGGAGCGTTTGGTCAGGTAATCCTCCAACTGCCATATCTGCCCTATTAGACCTATCTAGGACTTAAAAACACTTTTGGTGATGTGTTCGTGTGTGTATTAACAGAATCCGATGCGTGGGAGCGCATTTCAGGACATCTGAATTTTTTGCTACTTTTGTATAGCTAGCATCGTCGTGTTGGAGCGTTTGGTCAGGTAATTGTCAGGTAATCCTCCAACTGCCATATCTGCCCTATTCGACCTATCTAGGACTTAAAAACACTTTTGGTGATGTGTTCGTGTGTGTATTAACAGAATCCGATGCGTTGGAGCGCATTTCAGGACATCTGAATTTTTTGCTACTTTTGTATAGCGTCGTGTTGGAGCGTTTGGTCAGGTAATTGTCAGGTAATCCTCCAACTGCCATATCTGCCCTATTCGACCTATCTAGGACTTAAAAACACTTTTGGTGATGTGTTCGTGTGTGTATTAACAGAATCCGATGCGTGGGAGCGCATTTCAGGACATCTGAATTTTTTGCTACTTTTGTATAGCTAGCATCGTCGTGTTGGAGCGTTTGGTCAGGTAATCCTCCAACTGCCATATCTGCCCTATTAGACCTATCTAGGACTTAAAAACACTTTTGGTGATGTGTTCGTGTGTGTATTAACAGAATCCGATGCGTGGGAGCGCATTTCAGGACATCTGAATTTTTTGCTACTTTTGTAGCAGTTAGAGCGTTTGGTCAGGTAATTGTCAGGTAATCCTCCAACTGCCATATCTGCCCTATTAGACCTATCTAGGACTTAAAAACACTTTTGGTGATGTGTTCGTGTGTGTATTAACAGAATCCGATGCGTGGGAGCGCATTTCAGGACATCTGAATTTTTTGCTACTTTTGTATAGCTAGCATCGTCGTGTTGGAGCGTTTGGTCAGGTAATCCTCCAACTGCCATATCTGCCCTATTAGACCTATCTAGGACTTAAAAACACTTTTGGTGATGTGTTCGTGTGTGTATTAACAGAATCCGATGCGTTGGAGCGCATTTCAGGACATCTGAATTTTTTGCTACTTTTGTATAGCTAGCATCGTCGTGTTGGAGCGTTTGGTCAGGTAATCCTCCAACTGCCATATCTGCCCTATTAGACCTATCTAGGACTTAAAAACACTTTTGGTGATGTGTTCGTGTGTGTATTAACAGAATCCGATGCGTGGGAGCGCATTTCAGGACATCTGAATTTTTTGCTACTTTTGTAGCAGTTAGAGCGTTTGGTCAGGTAATTGTCAGGTAATCCTCCAACTGCCATATCTGCCCTATTAGACCTATCTAGGACTTAAAAACACTTTTGGTGATGTGTTCGTGTGTGTATTAACAGAATCCGATGCGTGGGAGCGCATTTCAGGACATCTGAATTTTTTGCTACTTTTGTATAGCTAGCATCGTCGTGTTGGAGCGTTTGGTCAGGTAATTGTCAGGTAATCCTCCAACTGCCATATCTGCCCTATTAGACCTATCTAGGACTTAAAAACACTTTTGGTGATGTGTTCGTGTGTGTATTAACAGAATCCGATGCGTGGAGCGCATTTCAGGACATCTGAATTTTTTGCTACTTTTGTATAGCTAGCATCGTCGTGTTGGAGCGTTTGGTCAGGTAATCCTCCAACTGCCATATCTGCCCTATTAGACCTATCTAGGACTTAAAAACACTTTTGGTGATGTGTTCGTGTGTGTATTAACAGAATCCGATGCGTGGGAGCGCATTTCAGGACATCTGAATTTTTTGCTACTTTTGTATAGCGTCGTGTTGGAGCGTTTGGTCAGGTAATCCTCCAACTGCCATATCTGCCCTATTAGACCTATCTAGGACTTAAAAACACTTTTGGTGATGTGTTCGTGTGTGTATTAACAGAATCCGATGCGTGGGAGCGCATTTCAGGACATCTGAATTTTTTGCTACTTTTGTATAGCTAGCATCGTCGTGTTGGAGCGTTTGGTCAGGTAATTGTCAGGTAATCCTCCAACTGCCATATCTGCCCTATTAGACCTATCTAGGACTTAAAAACACTTTTGGTGATGTGTTCGTGTGTGTATTAACAGAATCCGATGCGTGGGAGCGCATTTCAGGACATCTGAATTTTTTGCTACTTTTGTATAGCTAGCATCGTCGTGTTGGAGCGTTTGGTCAGGTAATCCTCCAACTGCCATATCTGCCCTATTAGACCTATCTAGGACTTAAAAACACTTTTGGTGATGTGTTCGTGTGTGTATTAACAGAATCCGATGCGTGGGAGCGCATTTCAGGACATCTGAATTTTTTGCTACTTTTGTATAGCTAGCATCGTCGTGTTGGAGCGTTTGGTCAGGTAATCCTCCAACTGCCATATCTGCCCTATTAGACCTATCTAGGAGTGTTCGTGTGTGTATTAACAGAATCCGATGCGTGGGAGCGCATTTCAGGACATCTGAATTTTTTGCTACTTTTGTATAGCTAGCATCGTCGTGTTGGAGCGTTTGGTCAGGTAATCCTCCAACTGCCATATCTGCCCTATTAGACCTATCTAGGACTTAAAAACACTTCTGGTGATGTGTTCGTGTGTGTATTAACAGAATCCGATGCGTGGGAGCGCATTTCAGGACATCTGAATTTTTTGCTACTTTTGTATAGCTAGCATCGTCGTGTTGGAGCGTTTGGTCAGGTAATTGTCAGGTAATCCTCCAACTGCCATATCTGCCCTATTAGACCTATCTAGGACTTAAAAACACTTCTGGTGATGTGTTCGTGTGTGTATTAACAGAATCCGATGCGTGGGAGCGCATTTCAGGACATCTGAATTTTTTGCTACTTTTGTATAGCTAGCATCGTCGTGTTGGAGCGTTTGGTCAGGTAATCCTCCAACTGCCATATCTGCCCTATTAGACCTATCTAGGACTTAAAAACACTTTTGGTGATGTGTTCGTGTGTGTATTAACAGAATCCGATGCGTGGGAGCGCATTTCAGGACATCTGAATTTTTTGCTACTTTTGTATAGCTAGCATCGTCGTGTTGGAGCGTTTGGTCAGGTAATCCTCCAACTGCCATATCTGCCCTATTAGACCTATCAAGGACTTAAAAACACTTTTGGTGATGTGTTCGTGTGTGTATTAACAGAATCCGATGCGTTGGAGCGCATTTCAGGACATCTGAATTTTTTGCTACTTTTGTATAGCTAGCATCGTCGTGTTGGAGCGTTTGGTCAGGTAATCCTCCAACTGCCATATCTGCCCTATTAGACCTATCTAGGACTTAAAAACACTTTTGGTGATGTGTTCGTGTGTGTATTAACAGAATCCGATGCGTGGGAGCGCATTTCAGGACATCTGAATTTGTTGCTACTTTTGTATAGCTTCGTCGTGTTGGAGCGTTTGGTCAGGTAATCCTCCAACTGCCATATCTGCCCTATTAGACCTATCTAGGACTTAAAAACACTTTTGTGATGTGTTCGTGTGTGTATTAACAGAATCCGATGCGTGGGAGCGCATTTCAGGACATCTGAATTTTTTGCTACTTTTGTATAGCTAGCATCGTCGTGTTGGAGCGTTTGGTCAGGTAATCCTCCAACTGCCATATCTGCCCTATTAGACCTATCTAGGACTTAAAAACACTTTTGGTGATGTGTTCGTGTGTGTATTAACAGAATCCGATGCGTGGGAGCGCATTTCAGGACATCTGAATTTTTCGCTACTTTTGTATAGCTAGCATCGTCGTGATGGAGCGTTTGGTCAGGTAATTGTCAGGTTATCCTCCAACTGCCATATCTGCCCTATTAGACCTATCTAGGACTTAAAAACACTTTTGGTGATGTGTTCGTGTGTGTATTAACAGAATCCGATGCGTGGGAGCGCATTTCAGGACATCTGAATTGTTTGCTACTTTTGTATAGCTAGCATCGTCGTGTTGGAGCGTTTGGTCAGGTAATTGTCAGGTAATCCTCCAACTGCCATATCTGCCCTATTAGACCTATCTAGGACTTAAAAACACTTTTGGTGATGTGTTCGTGTGTGTATTAACAGAATCCGATGCGTGGGAGCGCATTTCAGGACATCTGAATTTTTTGCTACTTTTGTATAGCTAGCATCGTCGTGTTGGAGCGTTTGGTCAGGTAATTGTCAGGTAATCCTCCAACTGCCATATCTGCCCTATTAGACCTATCTAGGACTTAAAAACACTTTTGGTGATGTGTTCGTGTGTGTATTAACAGAATCCGATGCGTGGGAGCGCATTTCAGGACATCTGAATTTTTTGCTACTTTTGTATAGCTAGCATCGTCGTGTTGGAGCGTTTGGTCAGGTAATCCTCCAACTGCCATATCTGCCCTATTAGACCTATCTAGGACTTAAAAACACTTTTGGTGATGTGTTCGTGTGTGTATTAACAGAATCCTATGCGTGGGAGCGCATTTCAGGACATCTGAATTTTTTGCTACTTTTGTATAGCTAGCATCGTCGTGTTGGAGCGTTTGGTCAGGTAATCCTCCAACTGCCATATCTGCCCTATTAGACCTATCTAGGACTTAAAAACACTTTTGGTGATGTGTTCGTGTGTGTATTAACAGAATCCGATGCGTGGGAGCGCATTTCAGGACATCTGAATTTTTTGCTACTTTTGTATAGCTAGCATCGTCGTGTTGGAGCGTTTGGTCAGGTAATCCTCCAACTGCCATATCTGCCCTATTAGACCTATCTAGGACTTAAAAACACTTTTGGTGATGTGTTCGTGTGTGTATTAACAGAATCCGATGCGTGGGAGCGCATTTCAGGACATCTGAATTTTTCGCTACTTTTGTATAGCTAGCATCGTCGTGATGGAGCGTTTGGTCAGGTAATTGTCAGGTTATCCTCCAACTGCCATATCTGCCCTATTAGACCTATCTAGGACTTAAAAACACTTTTGGTGATGTGTTCGTGTGTGTATTAACAGAATCCGATGCGTGGGAGCGCATTTCAGGACATCTGAATTGTTTGCTACTTTTGTATAGCTAGCATCGTCGTGTTGGAGCGTTTGGTCAGGTAATTGTCAGGTAATCCTCCAACTGCCATATCTGCCCTATTAGACCTATCTAGGACTTAAAAACACTTTTGGTGATGTGTTCGTGTGTGTATTAACAGAATCCGATGCGTGGGAGCGCATTTCAGGACATCTGAATTTTTTGCTACTTTTGTATAGCTAGCATCGTCGTGTTGGAGCGTTTGGTCAGGTAATCCTCCAACTGCCATATCTGCCCTATTAGACCTATCTAGGACTTAAAAACACTTTTGGTGATGTGTTCGTGTGTGTATTAACAGAATCCTATGCGTGGGAGCGCATTTCAGGACATCTGAATTTTTTGCTACTTTTGTATAGCTAGCATCGTCGTGTTGGAGCGTTTGGTCAGGTAATCCTCCAACTGCCATATCTGCCCTATTAGACCTATCTAGGACTTAAAAACACTTTTGGTGATGTGTTCGTGTGTGTATTAACAGAATCCGATGCGTGGGAGCGCATTTCAGGACATCTGAATTTGTTGCTACTTTTGTATAGCTTCGTCGTGTTGGAGCGTTTGGTCAGGTAATCCTCCAACTGCCATATCTGCCCTATTAGACCTATCTAGGACTTAAAAACACTTTTGTGATGTGTTCGTGTGTGTATTAACAGAATCCGATGCGTGGGAGCGCATTTCAGGGCATCTGAATTTTTTGCTACTTTTGTATAGCTACCATCGTCGTGTTGGAGCGTTTGGTCAGGTAATCCTCCAACTGCCATATCTGCCCTATTAGACCTATCTAGGACTTAAAAACACTTTTGGTGATGTGTTCGTGTGTGTATTAACAGAATCCCATGCGTGGGAGCGCATTTCAGGACATCTGAATTTTTTGCTACTTTTGTATAGCTAGCATCGTCGTGTTGGAGCGTTTGGTCAGGTAATTGTCAGGTAATCCTCCAACTGCCATATCTGCCCTATTAGACCTATCTAGGACTTAAAAACACTTTTGGTGATGTGTTCGTGTGTGTATTAACAGAATCCGATGCGTGGGAGCGCATTTCAGGACATCTGAATTTTTTGCTACTTTTGTATAGCTAGCATCGTCGTGTTGGAGCGTTTGGTCAGGTAATTGTCAGGTAATCCTCCAACTGCCATATCTGCCCTATTAGACCTATCTAGGACTTAAAAACACTTTTGGTGATGTGTTCGTGTGTGTATTAACAGAATCCCATGCGTGGGAGCGCATTTCAGGACATCTGAATTTTTTGCTACTTTTGTATAGCTAGCATCGTCGTGTTGGAGCGTTTGGTCAGGTAATTGTCAGGTAATCCTCCAACTGCCATATCTGCCCTATTAGACCTATCTAGGACTTAAAAACACTTTTGGTGATGTGTTCGTGTGTGTATTAACAGAATCCGATGCGTGGGAGCGCATTTCAGGACATCTGAATTTTTCGCTACTTTTGTATAGCTAGCATCGTCGTGATGGAGCGTTTGGTCAGGTAATTGTCAGGTTATCCTCCAACTGCCATATCTGCCCTATTAGACCTATCTAGGACTTAAAAACACTTTTGGTGATGTGTTCGTGTGTGTATTAACAGAATCCGATGCGTGGGAGCGCATTTCAGGACATCTGAATTGTTTGCTACTTTTGTATAGCTAGCATCGTCGTGTTGGAGCGTTTGGTCAGGTAATTGTCAGGTAATCCTCCAACTGCCATATCTGCCCTATTAGACCTATCTAGGACTTAAAAACACTTTTGGTGATGTGTTCGTGTGTGTATTAACAGAATCCGATGCGTGGGAGCGCATTTCAGGACATCTGAATTTTTTGCTACTTTTGTATAGCTAGCATCGTCGTGTTGGAGCGTTTGGTCAGGTAATCCTCCAACTGCCATATCTGCCCTATTAGACCTATCTAGGACTTAAAAACACTTTTGGTGATGTGTTCGTGTGTGTATTAACAGAATCCTATGCGTGGGAGCGCATTTCAGGACATCTGAATTTTTTGCTACTTTTGTATAGCTAGCATCGTCGTGTTGGAGCGTTTGGTCAGGTAATCCTCCAACTGCCATATCTGCCCTATTAGACCTATCTAGGACTTAAAAACACTTTTGGTGATGTGTTCGTGTGTGTATTAACAGAATCCGATGCGTGGGAGCGCATTTCAGGACATCTGAATTTTTTGCTACTTTTGTATAGCTAGCATCGTCGTGTTGGAGCGTTTGGTCAGGTAATCCTCCAACTGCCATATCTGCCCTATTAGACCTATCTAGGACTTAAAAACACTTTTGGTGATGTGTTCGTGTGTGTATTAACAGAATCCGATGCGTGGGAGCGCATTTCAGGACATCTGAATTTTTTGCTACTTTTGTATAGCTAGCATCGTCGTGTTGGAGCGTTTGGTCAGGTAATTGTCAGGTAATCCTCCAACTGCCATATCTGCCCTATTAGACCTATCTAGGACTTAAAAACACTTTTGGTGATGTGTTCGTGTGTGTATTAACAGAATCCGATGCGTGGGAGCGCATTTCAGGACATCTGAATTTTTTGCTACTTTTGTATAGCTAGCATCGTCGTGTTGGAGCGTTTGGTCAGGTAATCCTCCAACTGCCATATCTGCCCTATTAGAACTATCTAGGACTTAAAAACACTTTTGGTGATGTGTTCGTGTGTGTATTAACAGAATCCGATGCGTGGGAGCGCATTTCAGGACATCTGAATTTTTTGCTACTTTTGTATAGCTAGCATCGTCGTGTTGGAGCGTTTGGTCAGGTAATCCTCCAACTGCCATATCTGCCCTATTAGACCTATCAAGGACTTAAAAACACTTTTGGTGATGTGTTCGTGTGTGTATTAACAGAATCCGATGCGTTGGAGCGCATTTCAGGACATCTGAATTTTTTGCTACTTTTGTATAGCTAGCATCGTCGTGTTGGAGCGTTTGGTCAGGTAATCCTCCAACTGCCATATCTGCCCTATTAGACCTATCTAGGACTTAAAAACACTTTTGGTGATGTGTTCGTGTGTGTATTAACAGAATCCGATGCGTGGGAGCGCATTTCAGGACATCTGAATTTGTTGCTACTTTTGTATAGCTTCGTCGTGTTGGAGCGTTTGGTCAGGTAATCCTCCAACTGCCATATCTGCCCTATTAGACCTATCTAGGACTTAAAAACACTTTTGGTGATGTGTTCGTGTGTGTATTAACAGAATCCGATGCGTGGGAGCGCATTTCAGGACATCTGAATTTTTTGCTACTTTTGTATAGCTAGCATCGTCGTGTTGGAGCGTTTGGTCAGGTAATCGTCCAACTGCCATATCTGCCCTATTAGACCTATCTAGGACTTAAAAACACTTTTGGTGATGTGTTCGTGTGTGTATTAACAGAATCCCATGCGTGGGAGCGCATTTCAGGACATGTGAATTTTTTGCTACTTTTGTATAGCTAGCATCGTCGTGTTGGAGCGTTTGGTCAGGTAATTGTCAGATAATCCTCCAACTGCCATATCTGCCCTATTAGACCTATCTAGGACTTAAAAACACTTTTGGTGATGTGTTCGTGTGTGTATTAACAGAATCCGATGCGTGGGAGCGCATTTCAGGACATCTGAATTGTTTGCTACTTTTGTATAGCTAGCATCGTCGTGTTGGAGCGTTTGGTCAGGTAATTGTCAGGTAATCCTCCAACTGCCATATCTGCCCTATTAGACCTATCTAGGACTTAAAAACACTTTTGGTGATGTGTTCGTGTGTGTATTAACAGAATCCCATGCGTGGGAGTGCATTTCAGGACATCTGAATTTTTTGCTACTTTTGTATAGCTAGCATCGTCGTGTTGGAGCGTTTGGTCAGGTAATTGTCAGGTAATCCTCCAACTGCCATATCTGCCCTATTAGACCTATCTAGGACTTAAAAACACTTTTGGTGATGTGTTCGTGTGTGTATTAACAGAATCCGATGCGTGGGAGCGCATTTCAGGACATCTGAATTTTTTGCTACTTTTGTATAGCTAGCATCGTCGTGATGGAGCGTTTGGTCAGGTAATTGTCAGGTTATACTCCAACTGCCATATCTGCCCTATTAGACCTATTTAGGACTTAAAAACACTTTTGGTGATGTGTTCGTGTGTGTATTAACAGAATCCGATGCGTGGGAGCGCATTTCAGGACATCTGAATTGTTTGCTACTTTTGTATAGCTAGCATCGTCGTGTTGGAGCGTTTGGTCAGGTAATTGTCAGGTAATCCTCCAACTGCCATATCTGCCCTATTAGACCTATCTAGGACTTAAAACACTTTTGGTGATGTGTTCGTGTGTGTATTAACAGAATCCGATGCGTGGGAGCGCATTTCAGGACATCTGAATTTTTTGCTACTTTTGTATAGCTAGCATCGTCGTGTTGGAGCGTTTGGTCAGGTAATTGTCAGGTAATCCTCCAACTGCCATATCTGCCCTATTAGACCTATCTAGGACTTAAAAACACTTTTGGTGATGTGTTCGTGTGTGTATTAACAGAATCCCATGCGTGGGAGTGCATTTCAGGACATCTGAATTTTTTGCTACTTTTGTATAGCTAGCATCGTCGTGTTGGAGCGTTTTGGTCAGGTAATTGTCAGGTAATCCTCCAACTGCCATATCTGCCCTATTAGACCTATCTAGGACTTAAAAACACTTTTGGTGATGTGTTCGTGTGTGTATTAACAGAATCCGATGCGTGGGAGCGCATTTCAGGACATCTGAATTTTTTGCTACTTTTGTATAGCTAGCATCGTCGTGATGGAGCGTTTGGTCAGGTAATTGTCAGGTATCCTCCAACTGCCATATCTGCCCTATTAGACCTATCTAGGACTTAAAAACACTTTTGGTGATGTGTTCGTGTGTGTATTAACAGAATCCGATGCGTGGGAGCGCATTTCAGGACATCTGAATTGTTTGCTACTTTTGTATAGCTAGCATCGTCGTGTTGGAGCGTTTGGTCAGGTAATTGTCAGGTAATCCTCCAACTGCCATATCTGCCCTATTAGACCTATCTAGGACTTAAAAACACTTTTGGTGATGTGTTCGTGTGTGTATTAACAGAATCCGATGCGTGGGAGCGCATTTCAGGACATCTGAATTTTTTGCTACTTTTGTATAGCTAGCATCGTCGTGTTGGAGCGTTTGGTCAGGTAATCCTCCAACTGCCATATCTGCCCTATTAGACCTATCTAGGACTTAAAAACACTTTTGGTGATGTGTTCGTGTGTGTATTAACAGAATCCGATGTGTGGGAGCGCATTTCAGGACATCTGAATTTTTTGCTACTTTTGTATAGCTAGCATCGTCGTGTTGGAGCGTTTGGTCAGGTAATCCTCCAACTGCCATATCTGCCCTATTAGACCTATCTAGGACTTAAAAACACTTTTGGTGATGTGTTCGTGTGTGTATTAACAGAATCCGATGCGTGGGAGCGCATTTCAGGACATCTGAATTTTTTGCTACTTTTGTATAGCTAGCATCGTCGTGTTGGAGCGTTTGGTCAGGTAATCCTCCAACTGCCATATCTGCCCTATTAGACCTATCTAGGACTTAAAAACACTTTTGGTGATGTGTT
>CAXITZ010000139.1:0-48839 GCA_964034865.1 Eristalis intricaria
AATTACCTGACCAAACGCTCCAACACGACGATGCTAGCTATACAAAAGTAGCAAAAAATTCAGATGTCCTGAAATGCGCTCCCACGCATCGGATTCTGTTAATACACACACGAACACATCACCAAAAGTGTTTTTGAGTCCTAGATAGGTCTAATAGGGAAGATATGGCAGTTGGAGGATTACCTGACCAAACGCTCCAACACGACGATGCTAGCTATACAAAAGTAGCAAAAAATTCAGATGTCCTGAAATGCGCTCCCACGCATCGGATTCTGTTAATACACACACGAACACATCACCAAAAGTGTTTTTAAGTCCTAGATAGGTCTTATAGGGCAGATATGGCAGTTGGAGGATTACCTGACAATTACCTGACCAAACGCTCCAACACGACGATGCTAGCTATACAAAAGTAGCAAAAAATTCAGATGTCCTGAAATGCGCTCCCACGCATCGGATTCTGTTAATACACACACGAACACATCACCAAAAGTGTTTTTAAGTCCTAGATAGGTCTAATAGGGCAGATATGGCAGTTGGAGGATTACCTGACCAAACGCTCCAACACGACGATGCTAGCTATACAAAAGTAGCAAAAAATTCAGATGTCCTGAAATGCGCTCCCACGCATCGGATTCTGTTAATACACACACGAACACATCACCAAAAGTGTTTTTGAGTCCTAGATAGGTCTTATAGGGCAGATATGGCAGTTGGAGGATTACCTGACAATTACCTGACCAAACGCTCCAACACGACGATGCTAGCTATACAAAAGTAGCAAAAAATTCAGATGTCCTGAAATGCGCTCCCACGCATCGGATTCTGTTAATACACACACGAACACATCACCAAAAGTGTTTTTAAGTCCTAGATAGGTCTTATAGGGCAGATATGGCAGTTGGAGGATTACCTGACAATTACCTGACCAAACGCTCCAACACGACGATGCTAGCTATACAAAAGTAGCAAAAAATTCAGATGTCCTGAAATGCGCTCCCACGCATCGGATTCTGTTAATACACACACGAACACATCACCAAAAGTGTTTTTAAGTCCTAGATAGGTCTAATAGGGCAGATATGGCAGTTGGAAGATTACCTGACCAAACGCTCCAACACGACGATGCTAGCTATACAAAAGTAGCAAAAAATTCAGATGTCCTGAAATGCGCTCCCACGCATCGGATTCTGTTAATACACACACGAACACATCACCAAAAGTGTTTTTAAGTCCTAGATAGGTCTAATAGGGCAGATATGGCAGTTGGAGGATTACCTGACCAAACGCTCCAACACGACGATGCTAGCTATACAAAAGTAGCAAAAAATTCAGATGTCCTGAAATGCGCTCCCACGCATCGGATTCTGTTAATACACACACGAACACATCACCAAAAGTGTTTTTAAGTCCTAGATAGGTCTAATAGGGAAGATATGGCAGTTGGAAGATTACCTGACCAAACGCTCCAACACGACGATGCTAGCTATACAAAAGTAGCAAAAAATTCAGATGTCCTGAAATGCGCTCCCACGCATCGGATTCTGTTAATACACACACGAACACATCACCAAAAGTGTTTTTAAGTCCTAGATAGGTCTAATAGGGAAGATATGGCAGTTGGAGGATTACCTGACAATTACCTGACCAAACGCTCCAACACGACGATGCGAGCTATACAAAAGTAGCAAAACATTCAGATGTCCTGAAATGCGCTCCCACGCATCGGATTCTGTTAATACACACACGAACACATCACCAAAAGTGTTTTTAAGTCCTAGATAGGTCTAATAGGGCAGATATGGCAGTTGGAGGATTACCTGACCAAACGCTCCAACACGACGATGCTAGCTATACAAAAGTAGCAAAAAATTCAGATGTCCTGAAATGCGCTCCCACGCATCGGATTCTGTTAATACACACACGAACACATCACCAAAAGTGTTTTTAAGTCCTATATAGGTCTAATAGGGCAGATATGGCAGTTGGAGGATTACCTGACAATTACCTGACCAAACGCTCCAACACGACGATGCTAGCTATACAAAAGTAGCAAAAAATTCAGGCGCTCCCACGCATCGGATTCTGTTAATACACACACGAACACATCACCAAAAGTGTTTTTAAGTCCTAGATAGGTCTAATAGGGAAGATATGGCAGTTGGAGGATTACCTGACCAAACGCTCCAACACGACGATGCTAGCTATACAAAAGTAGCAAAAAATTCAGATGTCCTGAAATGCGCTCCCACGCATCGGATGCTGTTAATACACACACGAACACATCACCAAAAGTGTTTTTAAGTCCTAGATAGGTCTAATAGGGAAGATATGGCAGTTGGAGGATTACCTGACCAAACGCTCCAACACGACGATGCTAGCTATACAAAAGTAGCAAAAAATTCAGATGTCCTGAAATGCGCTCCCACGCATCGGATTCTGTTAATACACACACGAACACATCACCAAAAGTGTTTTTACGTCCTAGATAGGTCTAATAGGGAAGATATGGCAGTTGGAGGATTACCTGACCAAACGCTCCAACACGACGATGCTAGCTATACAAAAGTAGCAAAAAATTCAGATGTCCTGAAATGCGCTCCCACGCATCGGATTCTGTTAATACACACACGAACACATCACCAAAAGTGTTTTTACGTCCTAGATAGGTCTAATAGGGAAGATATGGCAGTTGGAGGATTACCTGACCAAACGCTCCAACACGACGATGCTAGCTATACAAAAGTAGCAAAAAATTCAGATGTCCTGAAATGCGCTCCCACGCATCGGATTCTGTTAATACACACACGAACACATCACCAAAAGTGTTTTTAAGTCCTAGATAGGTCTGATAGGGAAGATATGGCAGTTGGAGGATTACCTGACCAAACGCTCCAACACGACGATGCTAGCTATACAAAAGTAGCAAAAAATTCAGATGTCCTGAAATGCGCTCCCACGCATCGGATTCTGTTAATACACACACGAACACATCACCAAAAGTGTTTTTGAGTCCTAGATAGGTCTAATAGGGCAGATATGGCAGTTGGAGGATTACCTGACCAAACGCTCCAACACGACGATGCTAGCTATACAAAAGTAGCAATAAATTCAGATGTCCTGAAATGCGCTCCCAAGCATCGGATTCTGTTAATACACACACGAACACATCACCAAAAGTGTTTTTTAAGTCCTAGATAGGTCTAATAGGGAAGATATGGCAGTTGGAGGATTACCTGACCAAACGCTCCAACACGACGATGCTAGCTATACAAAAGTAGCAAAAAATTCAGATGTCCTGAAATGCGCTCCCACGCATCGGATTCTGTTAATACACACACGAACACATCACCAAAAGTGTTTTTGAGTCCTAGATAGGTCTAATAGGGCAGATATGGCAGTTGGAGGATTACCTGACCAAACGCTCCAACACGACGATGCTAGCTATACAAAAGTAGCAAAAAATTCAGATGTCCTGAAATGCGCTCCCACGCATCGGATTCTGTTAATACACACACGAACACATCACCAAAAGTGTTTTTAAGTCCTAGATAGGTCTGATAGGGAAGATATGGCAGTTGGAGGATTACCTGACCAAACGCTCCAACACGACGATGCTAGCTATACAAAAGTAGCAAAAAATTCAGATGTCCTGAAATGCGCTCCCAAGCATCGGATTCTGTTAATACACACACGAACACATCACCAAAAGTGTTTTTAAGTCCTAGATAGGTCTAATAGGGAAGATATGGCAGTTGGAGGATTACCTGACCAAACGCTCCAACACGACGATGCTAGCTATACAAAAGTAGCAAAAAATTCAGATGTCCTGAAATGCGCTCCCACGCATCGGATTCTGTTAATACACACACGAACACATCACCAAAAGTGTTTTTGAGTCCTAGATAGGTCTAATAGGGCAGATATGGCAGTTGGAGGATTACCTGACAATTACCTGACCAAACGCTCCAACACGACGATGCTAGCTATACAAAAGTAGCAAAAAATTCAGATGTCCTGAAATGCGCTCCCACGCATCGGATGCTGTTAATACACACACGAACACATCACCAAAAGTGTTTTTAAGTCCTAGATAGGTCTAATAGGGAAGATATGGCAGTTGGAGGATTACCTGACCAAACGCTCCAACACGACGATGCTAGCTATACAAAAGTAGCAAAAAATTCAGATGTCCTGAAATGCGCTCCCACGCATCGGATTCTGTTAATACACACACGAACACATCACCAAAAGTGTTTTTAAGTCCTAGATAGGTCTGATAGGGAAGATATGGCAGTTGGAGGATTACCTGACCAAACGCTCCAACACGACGATGCTAGCTATACAAAAGTAGCAAAAAATTCAGATGTCCTGAAATGCGCTCCCACGCATCGGATTCTGTTAATACACACACGAACACATCACCAAAAGTGTTTTTGAGTCCTAGATAGGTCTAATAGGGCAGATATGGCAGTTGGAGGATTACCTGACCAAACGCTCCAACACGACGATGCTAGCTATACAAAAGTAGCAAAAAATTCAGATGTCCTGAAATGCGCTCCCACGCATCGGATTCTGTTAATACACACACGAACACATCACCAAAAGTGTTTTTAAGTCCTAGATAGGTCTGATAGGGAAGATATGGCAGTTGGAGGATTACCTGACCAAACGCTCCAACACGACGATGCTAGCTATACAAAAGTAGCAAAAAATTCAGATGTCCTGAAATGCGCTCCCAAGCATCGGATTCTGTTAATACACACACGAACACATCACCAAAAGTGTTTTTAAGTCCTAGATAGGTCTAATAGGGAAGATATGGCAGTTGGAGGATTACCTGACCAAACGCTCCAACACGACGATGCTAGCTATACAAAAGTAGCAAAAAATTCAGATGTCCTGAAATGCGCTCCCACGCATCGGATTCTGTTAATACACACACGAACACATCACCAAAAGTGTTTTTGAGTCCTAGATAGGTCTAATAGGGCAGATATGGCAGTTGGAGGATTACCTGACCAAACGCTCCAACACGACGATGCTAGCTATACAAAAGTAGCAAAAAATTCAGATGTCCTGAAATGCGCTCCCAAGCATCGGATTCTGTTAATACACACACGAACACATCACCAAAAGTGTTTTTAAGTCCTAGATAGGTCTAATAGGGAAGATATGGCAGTTGGAGGATTACCTGACCAAACGCTCCAACACGACGATGCTAGCTATACAAAAGTAGCAAAAAATTCAGATGTCCTGAAATGCGCTCCCACGCATCGGATTCTGTTAATACACACACGAACACATCACCAAAAGTGTTTTTGAGTCCTAGATAGGTCTAATAGGGCAGATATGGCAGTTGGAGGATTACCTGACAATTACCTGACCAAACGCTCCAACACGACGATGCTAGCTATACAAAAGTAGCAAAAAATTCAGATGTCCTGAAATGCGCTCCCACGCATCGGATGCTGTTAATACACACACGAACACATCACCAAAAGTGTTTTTAAGTCCTAGATAGGTCTAATAGGGAAGATATGGCAGTTGGAGGATTACCTGACCAAACGCTCCAACACGACGATGCTAGCTATACAAAAGTAGCAAAAAATTCAGATGTCCTGAAATGCGCTCCCTCGCATCGGATTCTGTTAATACACACACGAACACATCACCAAAAGTGTTTTTAAGTCCTAGATAGGTCTAATAGGGCAGATATGGCAGTTGGAGGATTACCTGACCAAACGCTCCAACACGACGATGCTAGCTATACAAAAGTAGCAAAAAATTCAGATGTCCTGAAATGCGCTCCCACGCATCGGATTCTGTTAATACACACACGAACACATCACCAAAAGTGTTTTTAAGTCCTAGATAGGTCTAATAGGGCAGATATGGCAGTTGGAGGATTACCCGACAATTACCTGACCAAACGCTCCAACACGACGATGCTAGCTATACAAAAGTAGCAAAAAATTCAGATGTCCTGAAATGCGCTCCCACGCATCGGATTCTGTTAACATACACACGAACACATCACCAAAAGTGTTTTTAAGTCCTAGATAGGTCTAATAGGGAAGATATGGCAGTTGGAGGATTACCTGACCAAACGCTCCAACACGACGATGCTAGCTATACAAAAGTAGCAAAAAATTCAGATGTCCTGAAATGCGCTCCAACGCATCGGATTCTGTTAATACACACACGAACACATCACCAAAAGTGTTTTTAAGTCCTAGATAGGTCTAATAGGGAAGATATGGCAGTTGGAGGATTACCTGACAATTACCTGACCAAACGCTCCAACACGACGATGCTAGCTATACAAAAGTAGCAAAACATTCAGATGTCCTGAAATGCGCTCCCACGCATCGGATTCTGTTAATACACACACGAACACATCACCAAAAGTGTTTTTAAGTCCTAGATAGGTCTAATAGGGCAGATATGGCAGTTGGAGGATTACCTGACCAAACGCTCCAACACGACGATGCTAGCTATACAAAAGTAGCAAATAAATTCAGATGTCCTGAAATGCGCTCCCACGCATCGGATTCTGTTAAAGCACACACGAACACATCACCAAAAGTGTTTTTGAGTCCTAGATAGGTCTAATAGGGCAGATATGGCAGTTGGAGGATTACCTGACCAAACGCTCCAACACGACGATGCTAGCTATACAAAAGTAGCAAAAAATTCAGATGTCCTGAAATGCGCTCCCACGCATCGGATTCTGTTAATACACACACGAACACATCACCAAAAGTGTTTTTAAGTCCTAGATAGGTCTAATAGGGCAGATATGGCAGTTGGAGGATTACCTGACCAAACGCTCCAACACGACGATGCTAGCTATACAAAAGTAGCAAAAAATTCAGATGTCCTGAAATGCGCTCCCACGCATCGGATTCTGTTAATACACACACGAACACATCACCAAAAGTGTTTTTAAGTCCTACATAGGTCTAATAGGGCAGATATGGCAGTTGGAGGATTACCTGACAATTACCTGACCAAACGCTCCAACACGACGATGCTAGCTATACAAAAGTAGCAAAACATTCAGATGTCCTGAAATGCGCTCCCACGCATCGGATTCTGTTAATACACACACGAACACATCACCAAAAGTGTTTTTAAGTCCTAGATAGGTCTAATAGGGCAGATATGGCAGTTGGAGGATTACCTGACCAAACGCTCCAACACGACGATGCTAGCTATACAAAAGTAGCAAAAAATTCAGATGTCCTGAAATGCGCTCCCACGCATCGGATTCTGTTAATACACACACGAACACATCACCAAAAGTGTTTTTAAGTCCTACATAGGTCTAATAGGGCAGATATGGCAGTTGGAGGATTACCTGACAATTACCTGACCAAACGCTCCAACACGACGATGCTAGCTATACAAAAGTAGCAAAAAATTCAGATGTCCTGAAATGCGCTCCCACGCATCGGATTCTGTTAATACACACACGAACACATCACCAAAAGTGTTTTTAAGTCCTACATAGGTCTAATAGGGCAGATATGGCAGTTGGAGGATTACCTGACAATTACCTGACCAAACGCTCCAACACGACGATGCTAGCTATACAAAAGTAGCAAAAAATTCAGATGTCCTGAAATGCGCTCCCACGCATCGGATTCTGTTAATACACACACGAACACATCACCAAAAGTGTTTTTAAGTCCTAGATAGGTCTAATAGGGCAGATATGGCAGTTGGAGGATTACCTGACCAAACGCTCCAACACGACGATGCTAGCTATACAAAAGTAGCAAAAAATTCAGATGTCCTGAAATGCGCTCCCACGCATCGGATTCTGTTAATACACACACGAACACATCACCAAAAGTGTTTTTAAGTCCTACATAGGTCTAATAGGGCAGATATGGCAGTTGGAGGATTACCTGACAATTACCTGACCAAACGCTCCAACACGACGATGCTAGCTATACAAAAGTAGCAAAAAATTCAGATGTCCTGAAATGCGCTCCCACGCATCGGATTCTGTTAATACACACACGAACACATCACCAAAAGTGTTTTTAAGTCCTAGATAGGTCTAATAGGGCAGATATGGCAGTTGGAGGATTACCTGACCAAACGCTCCAACACGACGATGCTAGCTATACAAAAGTAGCAAAAAATTCAGATGTCCTGAAATGCGCTCCCACGCATCGGATTCTGTTAATACACACACGAACACATCACCAAAAGTGTTTTTAAGTCCTACATAGGTCTAATAGGGCAGATATGGCAGTTGGAGGATTACCTGACAATTACCTGACCAAACGCTCCAACACGACGATGCTAGCTATACAAAAGTAGCAAAACATTCAGATGTCCTGAAATGCGCTCCCACGCATCGGATTCTGTTAATACACACACGAACACATCACCAAAAGTGTTTTTAAGCCCTAGATAGGTCTAATAGGGCAGATATGGCAGTTGGAGGATTACCTGACCAAACGCTCCAACACGACGATGCTAGCTATACAAAAGTAGCAAAAAATTCAGATGTCCTGAAATGCGCTCCCACGCATCGGATTCTGTTAATACACACACGAACACATCACCAAAAGTGTTTTTAAGTCCTAGATAGGTCTAATAGGGCAGATATGGCAGTTGGAGGATTACCTGACCAAACGCTCCAACACGACGATGCTAGCTATACAAAAGTAGCAAAAAATTCAGATGTCCTGAAATGCGCTCCCACGCATCGGATTCTGTTAATACACACACGAACACATCACCAAAAGTGTTTTTAAGTCCTACATAGGTCTAATAGGGCAGATATGGCAGTTGGAGGATTACCTGACAATTACCTGACCAAACGCTCCAACACGACGATGCTAGCTATACAAAAGTAGCAAAAAATTCAGATGTCCTGAAATGCGCTCCCACGCATCGGATTCTGTTAATACACACACGAACACATCACCAAAAGTGTTTTTGAGTCCTAGATAGGTCTAATAGGGCAGATATGGCAGTTGGAGGATTACCTGACAATTACCTGACCAAACGCTCCAACACGACGATGCTAGCTATACAAAAGTAGCAAAAAATTCAGATGTCCTGAAATGCGCTCCCACGCATCGGATTCTGTTAATACACACACGAACACATCACCAAAAGTGTTTTTAAGTCCTAGATAGGTCTAATAGGGCAGATATGGCAGTTGGAGGATTACCTGACCAAACGCTCCAACACGACGATGCTAGCTATACAAAAGTAGCAAAAAATTCAGATGTCCTGAAATGCGCTCCCACGCATCGGATTCTGTTAATACACACACGAACACATCACCAAAAGTGTTTTTAAGTCCTACATAGGTCTAATAGGGCAGATATGGCAGTTGGAGGATTACCTGACAATTACCTGACAATTACCTGACCAAACGCTCCAACACGACGATGCTAGCTATACAAAAGTAGCAAAAAATTCAGATGTCCTGAAATGCGCTCCCACGCATCGGATTCTGTTAATACACACACGAACACATCACCAAAAGTGTTTTTAAGTCCTAGATAGGTCTAATAGGGAAGATATGGCAGTTGGAGGATTACCTGACAATTACCTGACCAAACGCTCCAACACGACGATGCTAGCTATACAAAAGTAGCAAAAAATTCAGATGTCCTGAAATGCGCTCCCACGCATCGGATTCTGTTAACACACACACGAACACATCACCAAAAGTGTTTTTAAGTCCTAGATAGGTCTAATAGGGAAGATATGGCAGTTGGAGGATTACCTGACCAAACGCTCCAACACGACGATGCTAGCTATACAAAAGTAGCAAAAAATTCAGATGTCCTGAAATGCGCTCCCACGCATCGGATTCTGTTAATACACACACGAACACATCACCAAAAGTGTTTTTAAGTCCTAGATAGGTCTAATAGGGCAGATATGGCAGTTGGAGGATTACCTGACCAAACGCTCCAACACGACGATGCTAGCTATACAAAAGTAGCAAAAAATTCAGATGTCCTGAAATGCGCTCCCACGCATCGGATTCTGTTAATACACACACGAACACATCACCAAAAGTGTTTTTAAGTCCTAGATAGGTCTTATAGGGCAGATATGGCAGTTGGAGGATTACCTGACCAAACGCTCCAACACGACGATGCTAGCTATACAAAAGTAGCAAAAAATTCAGATGTCCTGAAATGCGCTCCCACGCATCGGATTCTGTTAATACACACACGAACACATCACCAAAAGTGTTTTTAAGTCCTAGATAGGTCTTATAGGGCAGATATGGCAGTTGGAGGATTACCTGACCAAACGCTCCAACACGACGATGCTAGCTATACAAAAGTAGCAAAAAATTCAGATGTCCTGAAATGCGCTCCCACGC
This sequence comes from Eristalis intricaria, assembly GCA_964034865.1. Classification (NCBI taxonomy): domain Eukaryota; kingdom Metazoa; phylum Arthropoda; class Insecta; order Diptera; family Syrphidae; genus Eristalis; species Eristalis intricaria. The sequence continues at coordinate 10,376 of CAXITZ010000139.1, forward strand.
ATCGGATTCTGTTAATACACACACGAACACATCACCAAAAGTGTTTTTAAGTCCTAGATAGGTCTAATAGGGCAGATATGGCAGTTGGAGGATTACCTGACAATTACCTGACCAAACGCTCCAACACGACGATGCTAGCTATACAAAAGTAGCAAAAAATTCAGATGTCCTGAAATGCGCTCCCACGCATCGGATTCTGTTAATACACACACGAACACATCACCAAAAGTGTTTTTAAGTCCTAGATAGGTCTTATAGGGCAGATATGGCAGTTGGAGGATTACCTGACCAAACGCTCCAACACGACGATGCTAGCTATACAAAAGTAGCAAAAAATTCAGATGTCCTGAAATGCGCTCCCACGCATCGGATTCTGTTAATACACACACGAACACATCACCAAAAGTGTTTTTAAGTCCTAGATAGGTCTTATAGGGCAGATATGGCAGTTGGAGGATTACCTGACCAAACGCTCCAACACGACGATGCTAGCTATACAAAAGTAGCAAAAAATTCAGATGTCCTGAAATGCGCTCCCACGCATCGGATTCTGTTAATACACACACGAACACATCACCAAAAGTGTTTTTAAGTCCTAGATAGGTCTAATAGGGCAGATATGGCAGTTGGAGGATTACCTGACAATTACCTGACCAAACGCTCCAACACGACGATGCTAGCTATACAAAAGTAGCAAAAAACTCAGATGTCCTGAAATGCGCTCCCACGCATCGGATTCTGTTAATACACACACGAACACATCACCAAAAGTGTTTTTAAGTCCTAGATAGGTCTAATAGGGCAGATATGGCAGTTGGAGGATTACCTGACCAAACGCTCCAACACGACGATGCTAGCTATACAAAAGTAGCAAAAAATTCAGATGTCCTGAAATGCGCTCCCACGCATCGGATTCTGTTAATACACACACGAACACATCACCAAAAGTGTTTTTAAGTCCTAGATAGGTCTTATAGGGCAGATATGGCAGTTGGAGGATTACCTGACCAAACGCTCCAACACGACGATGCTAGCTATACAAAAGTAGCAAAAAATTCAGATGTCCTGAAATGCGCTCCCACGCATCGGATTCTGTTAATACACACACGAACACATCACCAAAAGTGTTTTTAAGTCCTAGATAGGTCTAATAGGGCAGATATGGCAGTTGGAGGATTACCTGACCAAACGCTCCAACACGACGATGCTAGCTATACAAAAGTAGCAAAAAATTCAGATGTCCTGAAATGCGCTCCCACGCATCGGATTCTGTTAATACACACACGAACACATCACCAAAAGTGTTTTTAAGTCCTAGATAGGTCTAATAGGGCAGATATGGCAGTTGGAGGATTACCTGACCAAACGCTCCAACACGACGATGCTAGCTATACAAAAGTAGCAAAAAATTCAGATGTCCTGAAATGCGCTCCCACGCATCGGATTCTGTTAATACACACACGAACACATCACCAAAAGTGTTTTTGAGTCCTAGATAGGTCTTATAGGGCAGATATGGCAGTTGGAGGATTACCTGACCAAACGCTCCAACACGACGATGCTAGCTATACAAAAGTAGCAAAAAATTCAGATGTCCTGAAATGCGCTCCCACGCATCGGATTCTGTTAACACTAGATTTACCATACCAGTCAAAATGACTGGTTTTACCTTTTATTTCATAAATATTTACTATGTATATTTATTTTTTTTCGAAACTATTATATGACTTTTATAACAACAATTAAATACAAATAATTTGATAAGTTAATTTGATTTTGTGTTCATAACAAACATTTTTTTTTTTGTTTTTGGTACTTATACCGAAACCAGTCATTTTGACCTGGTACACGTTTTTGTAGTTCTATGTGCAAATGCTTTATATTCTTCACTTTTAGGAAATTCCCTTGATCATTGATTGATCATCATATATTAGAACATATTAGAAATTGCACTGAAATAGAAGCCTCTCGAGTTTTAGGTAAGAAGTGGACCCTTTCGCAGGAAAAACTGAAGGCTTTTATTGGAATATTGTATGGCCGTGGTGCATACGAAGCAAAAGGTTTGAAATTATCATATTTATGGAACAAAAAGTGGGGTCCTGATTTTTTTTCCGAAAATATGAGCAGGAATGACTTTACGGAAATTTTACGTTTTATTCGCTTTGATAAAAGAAATGAGAGGAGTCAGCGCTTGCAAACGGATAAATTTGCGCTGGTATCAACTGTTTGGGATAAATTTATCGAGAATAGTCAAAACGCTTTCAAACCAGGAGCATTTATCACAGTAGATGAGCAACTGTTTCCAACGAAGGCTAGATGTCGATTTACCCAGTATATGCCAAACAAACCAGACAAATTTGGGATAAAATTCTGGCTGGCTTCTGATGTTGAAACGAAGTATGTTATAAATGGCTTTCCCTATTTAGGAAAAGACGAAAAACGAAATTCGTCAACTCCTCTCAGTGAATTTGTTGTAACAAGACTACTAGAACCTTATATCATGAAAGGAAGGTGTGTGACAACCGACAATTTTTTTACCAGCCTCCCCCTGGCTTCAAAATTATTAGCTAAAAATACTGCATTGGTTGGTACAGTACGTTGCAACAAACGGGAGCTTCCAAAAATTTGCAAAGAAAAAAAAGATGGTATGGAACGTTTTTCAACGCATCTATATGAAACAAATGAATGCACACTTACTGTTTATAAGAGTAAGCCTAACAAAAAGGTTGTTTTATTGAGTACTAAACACAAAGGCGTCAAAATTGATACCAGTTCCAAGAAACTACCTGAAACTATATCTTTTTACAATAAAACCAAATTCGGTGTTGATGTAACTGATCAAATGGCAAGAAAGTATAGTGTGAAATCAGGATCCAGAAGGTGGCCACTTCAAGTATTTTTCAATATTTTAGATTTGGCCGGCATCAATTCCTGGATTTTGTATAGAAGTATAACAGGAAAGAATATTTCTAGGAAAGACTTTTTGTTTCGATTAGCTGAAGAGCTCACATCTGAATATAAGTCATCAAGCCAAGGGAGGGCAAGTGAAATTCTCCGTCCAGCAACCCAGAATCCCCGGCCAGTACGTAAATGGTGCCAAATAGGACTTTGTAATAACAACAAGACAACTACAAATTGTGACATCTGTAAGAAATATGTGTGCGGAAAATGCGTGGAAAAAAAAGTTAGTATTTGTAAAGCATGTAAACATGATCATTCTGAATAAAACTGGAATATAATTGATGAGTTTTTATATTTTTATTTTTTTATGGGGGTACGAACTTATGCCTCAAACTGAAACGGAAGTTATGCCCCAATTTTTTTTTGACATTACTTATTTGCCCTGTGACATAAATTGATTTTTGGGATATAATTTCATATTTTTTTGGGCATATTTCATAAATAACCGAGATATTAAATCCCTAAATTTTTAATTTCAATGTTATCAATGCGGGGGGCCTTGCCCCTCACACCCCCCGCTTATTGGAAAAACAACCCTTGCTTCGCCTTAGAACCAATTTTTATATATCTCATCAATTCTCTCAAACGATAAAGCATTATAATATAAATGAATAGAACTTGTCATATACAGTCAAATTGACTGGTTTTGGTATAAATAGGTATGTAAATTTGTTGGTATATCTAGTGTTAATACACACACGAACACATCACCAAAAGTGTTTTTAAGTCCTAGATAGGTCTAATAGGGCAGATATGGCAGTTGGAGGATTACCTGACAATTACCTGACCAAACGCTCCAACACGACGATGCTAGCTATACAAAAGTAGCAAAAAATTCAGATGTCCTGAAATGCGCTCCCACGCATCGGATTCTGTTAATACACACACGAACACATCACCAAAAGTGTTTTTGAGTCCTAGATAGGTCTTATAGGGCAGATATGGCAGTTGCAGGATTACCTGACCAAACGCTCCAACACGACGATGCTAGCTATACAAAAGTAGCAAAAAATTCAGATGTCCTGAAATGCGCTCCCACGCATCGGATTCTGTTAATACACACACGAACACATCACCAAAAGTGTTTTTAAGTCCTAGATAGGTCTTATAGGGCAGATATGGCAGTTGGAGGATTACCTGACCAAACGCTCCAACACGACGATGCTAGCTATACAAAAGTAGCAAAAAATTCAGATGTCCTGAAATGCGCTCCCACGCATCGGATTCTGTTAATACACACACGAACACATCACCAAAAGTGTTTTTAAGTCCTAGATAGGTCTAATAGGGCAGATATGGCAGTTGGAGGATTACCTGACAATTACCTGACCAAACGCTCCAACACGACGATGCTAGCTATACAAAAGTAGCAAAAAATTCAGATGTCCTGAAATGCGCTCCCACGCATCGGATTCTGTTAATACACACACGAACACATCACCAAAAGTGTTTTTGAGTCCTAGATAGGTCTTATAGGGCAGATATGGCAGTTGGAGGATTACCTGACCAAACGCTCCAACACGACGATGCTAGCTATACAAAAGTAGCAAAAAATTCAGATGTCCTGAAATGCGCTCCCACGCATCGGATTCTGTTAATACACACACGAACACATCACCAAAAGTGTTTTTAAGTCCTAGATAGGTCTAATAGGGCAGATATGGCAGTTGGAGGATTACCTGACAATTACCTGACCAAACGCTCCAACACGACGATGCTAGCTATACAAAAGTAGCAAAAAATTCAGATGTCCTGAAATGCGCTCCCACGCATCGGATTCTGTTAATACACACACGAACACATCACCAAAAGTGTTTTTGATTCCTAGATAGGTCTTATAGGGCAGATATGGCAGTTGGAGGATTACCTGACCAAACGCTCCAACACGACGATGCTAGCTATACAAAAGTAGCAAAAAATTCAGATGTCCTGAAATGCGCTCCCACGCATCGGATTCTGTTAATACACACACGAACACATCACCAAAAGTGTTTTTGAGTCCTAGATAGGTCTTATAGGGCAGATATGGCAGTTGGAGGATTACCTGACCAAACGCTCCAACACGACGATGCTAGCTATACAAAAGTAGCAAAAAATTCAGATGTCCTGAAATGCGCTCCCACGCATCGGATTCTGTTAATACACACACGAACACATCACCAAAAGTGTTTTTGAGTCCTAGATAGGTCTTATAGGGCAGATATGGCAGTTGGAGGATTACCTGACAATTACCTGACCAAACGCTCCAACACGACGATGCTAGCTATACAAAAGTAGCAAAAAATTCAGATGTCCTGAAATGCGCTCCCACGCATCGGATTCTGTTAATACACACACGAACACATCACCAAAAGTGTTTTTAAGTCCTAGATAGGTCTAATAGGGCAGATATGGCAGTTGGAGGATTACCTGACAATTACCTGACCAAACGCTCCAACACGACGATGCTAGCTATACAAAAGTAGCAAAAAATTCAGATGTCCTGAAATGCGCTCCCACGCATCGGATTCTGTTAATACACACACGAACACATCACCAAAAGTGTTTTTAAGTCCTAGATAGGTCTAATAGGGCAGATATGGCAGTTGGAGGATTACCTGACCAAACGCTCCAACACGACGATGCTAGCTATACAAAAGTAGCAAAAAATTCAGATGTCCTGAAATGCGCTCCCACGCATCGGATTCTGTTAATACACACACGAACACATCACCAAAAGTGTTTTTAAGTCCTAGATAGGTCTTATAGGGCAGATATGGCAGTTGGAGGATTACCTGACCAAACGCTCCAACACGACGATGCTAGCTATACAAAAGTAGCAAAAAATTCAGATGTCCTGAAATGCGCTCCCACGCATCGGATTCTGTTAATACACACACGAACACATCACCAAAAGTGTTTTTAAGTCCTAGATAGGTCTAATAGGGCAGATATGGCAGTTGGAGGATTACCTGACCAAACGCTCCAACACGACGATGCTAGCTATACAAAAGTAGCAAAAAATTCAGATGTCCTGAAATGCGCTCCCACGCATCGGATTCTGTTAATACACACACGAACACATCACCAAAAGTGTTTTTAAGTCCTAGATAGGTCTAATAGGGCAGATATGGCAGTTGGAGGATTACCTGACAATTACCTGACCAAACGCTCCAACACGACGATGCTAGCTATACAAAAGTAGCAAAAAATTCAGATGTCCTGAAATGCGCTCCCACGCATCGGATTCTGTTAATACACACACGAACACATCACCAAAAGTGTTTTTGAGTCCTAGATAGGTCTTATAGGGCAGATATGGCAGTTGGAGGATTACCTGACCAAACGCTCCAACACGACGATGCTAGCTATACAAAAGTAGCAAAAAATTCAGATGTCCTGAAATGCGCTCCCACGCATCGGATTCTGTTAATACACACACGAACACATCACCAAAAGTGTTTTTAAGTCCTAGATAGGTCTAATAGGGCAGATATGGCAGTTGGAGGATTACCTGACAATTACCTGACCAAACGCTCCAACACGACGATGCTAGCTATACAAAAGTAGCAAAAAATTCAGATGTCCTGAAATGCGCTCCCACGCATCGGATTCTGTTAATACACACACGAACACATCACCAAAAGTGTTTTTGAGTCCTAGATAGGTCTTATAGGGCAGATATGGCAGTTGGAGGATTACCTGACCAAACGCTCCAACACGACGATGCTAGCTATACAAAAGTAGCAAAAAATTCAGATGTCCTGAAATGCGCTCCCACGCATCGGATTCTGTTAATACACACACGAACACATCACCAAAAGTGTTTTTGAGTCCTAGATAGGTCTTATAGGGCAGATATGGCAGTTGGAGGATTACCTGACCAAACGCTCCAACACGACGATGCTAGCTATACAAAAGTAGCAAAAAATTCAGATGTCCTGAAATGCGCTCCCACGCATCGGATTCTGTTAATACACACACGAACACATCACCAAAAGTGTTTTTAAGTCCTAGATAGGTCTTATAGGGCAGATATGGCAGTTGGAGGATTACCTGACCAAACGCTCCAACACGACGATGCTAGCTATACAAAAGTAGCAAAAAATTCAGATGTCCTGAAATGCGCTCCCACGCATCGGATTCTGTTAATACACACACGAACACATCACCAAAAGTGTTTTTAAGTCCTAGATAGGTCTAATAGGGCAGATATGGCAGTTGGAGGATTACCTGACAATTACCTGACCAAACGCTCCAACACGACGATGCTAGCTATACAAAAGTAGCAAAAAATTCAGATGTCCTGAAATGCGCTCCCACGCATCGGATTCTGTTAATACACACACGAACACATCACCAAAAGTGTTTTTGAGTCCTAGATAGGTCTTATAGGGCAGATATGGCAGTTGGAGGATTACCTGACCAAACGCTCCAACACGACGATGCTAGCTATACAAAAGTAGCAAAAAATTCAGATGTCCTGAAATGCGCTCCCACGCATCGGATTCTGTTAATACACACACGAACACATCACCAAAAGTGTTTTTAAGTCCTAGATAGGTCTAATAGGGCAGATATGGCAGTTGGAGGATTACCTGACAATTACCTGACCAAACGCTCCAACACGACGATGCTAGCTATACAAAAGTAGCAAAAAATTCAGATGTCCTGAAATGCGCTCCCACGCATCGGATTCTGTTAATACACACACGAACACATCACCAAAAGTGTTTTTGAGTCCTAGATAGGTCTTATAGGGCAGATATGGCAGTTGGAGGATTACCTGACCAAACGCTCCAACACGACGATGCTAGCTATACAAAAGTAGCAAAAAATTCAGATGTCCTGAAATGCGCTCCCACGCATCGGATTCTGTTAATACACACACGAACACATCACCAAAAGTGTTTTTGAGTCCTAGATAGGTCTTATAGGGCAGATATGGCAGTTGGAGGATTACCTGACCAAACGCTCCAACACGACGATGCTAGCTATACAAAAGTAGCAAAAAATTCAGATGTCCTGAAATGCGCTCCCACGCATCGGATTCTGTTAATACACACACGAACACATCACCAAAAGTGTTTTTATGTCCTAGATAGGTCTTATAGGGCAGATATGGCAGTTGGAGGATTACCTGACCAAACGCTCCAACACGACGATGCTAGCTATACAAAAGTAGCAAAAAATTCAGATGTCCTGAAATGCGCTCCCACGCATCGGATTCTGTTAATACACACACGAACACATCACCAAAAGTGTTTTTGAGTCCTAGATAGGTCTTATAGGGCAGATATGGCAGTTGGAGGATTACCTGACCAAACGCTCCAACACGACGATGCTAGCTATACAAAAGTAGCAAAAAATTCAGATGTCCTGAAATGCGCTCCCACGCATCGGATTCTGTTAATACACACACGAACACATCACCAAAAGTGTTTTTAAGTCCTAGATAGGTCTAATAGGGCAGATATGGCAGTTGGAGGATTACCTGACCAAACGCTCCAACACGACGATGCTAGCTATACAAAAGTAGCAAAAAATTCAGATGTCCTGAAATGCGCTCCCACGCATCGGATTCTGTTAATACACACACGAACACATCACCAAAAGTGTTTTTAAGTCCTAGATAGGTCTTATAGGGCAGATATGGCAGTTGGAGGATTACCTGACCAAACGCTCCAACACGACGATGCTAGCTATACAAAAGTAGCAAAAAATTCAGATGTCCTGAAATGCGCTCCCACGCATCAGATTCTGTTAATACACACACGAACACATCACCAAAAGTGTTTTTAAGTCCTAGATAGGTCTTATAGGGCAGATATGGCAGTTGGAGGATTACCTGACAATTACCTGACCAAACGCTCCAACACGACGATGCTAGCTATACAAAAGTAGCAAAAAATTCAGATGTCCTGAAATGCGCTCCCACGCATCGGATTCTGTTAATACACACACGAACACATCACCAAAAGTGTTTTTAAGTCCTAGATAGGTCTAATAGGGCAGATATGGCAGTTGGAGGATTACCTGACAATTACCTGACCAAACGCTCCAACACGACGATGCTAGCTATACAAAAGTAGCAAAAAATTCAGATGCCCTGAAATGCGCTCCCACGCATCGGATTCTGTTAATACACACACGAACACATCACCAAAAGTGTTTTTAAGTCCTAGATAGGTCTAATAGGGCAGATATGGCAGTTGGAGGATTACCTGACAATTACCTGACCAAACGCTCCAACACGACGATGCTAGCTATACAAAAGTAGCAAAAAATTCAGATGTCCTGAAATGCGCTCCCACGCATCGGATTCTGTTAATACACACACGAACACATCACCAAAAGTGTTTTTAAGTCCTAGATAGGTCTAATAGGGCAGATATGGCAGTTGGAGGATTACCTGACAATTACCTGACCAAACGCTCCAACACGACGATGCTAGCTATACAAAAGTAGCAAAAAATTCAGATGTCCTGAAATGCGCTCTCACGCATCGGATTCTGTTAATACACACACGAACACATCACCAAAAGTGTTTTTAAGTCCTAGATAGGTCTTATAGGGCAGATATGGCAGTTGGAAGATTACCTGACCAAACGCTCCAACACGACGATGCTAGCTATACAAAAGTAGCAAAAAATTCAGATGTCCTGAAATGCGCTCCCACGCATCGGATTCTGTTAATACAAACACGAACACATCACCAAAAGTGTTTTTAAGTCCTAGATAGGTCTTATAGGGCAGATATGGCAGTTGGAGGATTACCTGACCAAACGCTCCAACACGACGATGCTAGCTATACAAAAGTAGCAAAAAATTCAGATGTCCTGAAATGCGCTCCCACGCATCGGATTCTGTTAATACACACACGAACACATCACCAAAAGTGTTTTTGAGTCCTAGATAGGTCTAATAGGGCAGATATGGCAGTTGGAGGATTACCTGACAATTACCTGACCAAACGCTCCAACACGACGATGCTAGCTATACAAAAGTAGCAAAAAATTCAGATGTCCTGAAATGCGCTCCCACGCATCGGATTCTGTTAATACACACACGAACACATCACCAAAAGTGTTTTTAAGTCCTAGATAGGTCTAATAGGGAAGATATGGCAGTTGGAAGATTACCTGACCAAACGCTCCAACACGACGATGCTAGCTATACAAAAGTAGCAAAAAATTCAGATGTCCTGAAATGCGCTCCCACGCATCGGATTCTGTTAATACACACACGAACACATCACCAAAAGTGTTTTTGAGTCCTAGATAGGTCTTATAGGGCAGATATGGCAGTTGGAGGATTACCTGACCAAACGCTCCAACACGACGATGCTAGCTATACAAAAGTAGCAAAAAATTCAGATGTCCTGAAATGCGCTCCCACGCATCGGATTCTGTTAATACACACACGAACACATCACCAAAAGTGTTTTTAAGTCCTAGATAGGTCTTATAGGGCAGATATGGCAGTTGGAGGATTACCTGACCAAACGCTCCAACACGACGATGCTAGCTATACAAAAGTAGCAAAAAATTCAGATGTCCTGAAATGCGCTCCCACGCATCAGATTCTGTTAATACACACACGAACACATCACCAAAAGTGTTTTTAAGTCCTAGATAGGTCTTATAGGGCAGATATGGCAGTTGGAGGATTACCTGACAATTACCTGACCAAACGCTCCAACACGACGATGCTAGCTATACAAAAGTAGCAAAAAATTCAGATGTCCTGAAATGCGCTCCCACGCATCGGATTCTGTTAATACACACACGAACACATCACCAAAAGTGTTTTTAAGTCCTAGATAGGTCTAATAGGGCAGAAATGGCAGTTGGAGGATTACCTGACAATTACCTGACCAAACGCTCCAACACGACGATGCTAGCTATACAAAAGTAGCAAAAAATGCAGATGCCCTGAAATGCGCTCCCACGCATCGGATTCTGTTAATACACACACGAACACATCACCAAAAGTGTTTTTAAGTCCTAGATAGGTCTAATAGGGCAGATATGGCAGTTGGAGGATTACCTGACCAAACGCTCCAACACGACGATGCTAGCTATACAAAAGTAGCAAAAAATTCAGATGTCCTGAAATGCGCTCTCACGCATCGGATTCTGTTAATACACACACGAACACATCACCAAAAGTGTTTTTAAGTCCTAGATAGGTCTTATAGGGCAGATATGGCAGTTGGAAGATTACCTGACCAAACGCTCCAACACGACGATGCTAGCTATACAAAAGTAGCAAAAAATTCAGATGTCCTGAAATGCGCTCCCACGCATCGGATTCTGTTAATACACACACGAACACATCACCAAAAGTGTTTTTAAGTCCTAGATAGGTCTAATAGGGCAGATATGGCAGTTGGAGGATTACCTGACCAAACGCTCCAACACGACGATGCTAGCTATACAAAAGTAGCAAAAAATTCAGATGTCCTGAAATGCGCTCCCACGCATCGGATTCTGTTAATACACACACGAACACATCACCAAAAGTGTTTTTAAGTCCTAGATAGGTCTAATAGGGCAGATATGGCAGTTGGAGGATTACCTGACCAAACGCTCCAACACGACGATGCTAGCTATACAAAAGTAGCAAAAAATTCAGATGTCCTGAAATGCGCTCCCACGCATCGGATTCTGTTAATACACACACGAACACATCACCAAAAGTGTTTTTAAGTCCTAGATAGGTCTAATAGGGAAGATATGGCAGTTGGAGGATTACCTGACCAAACGCTCCAACACGACGATGCTAGCTATACAAAAGTAGCAAAAAATTCAGATGTCCTGAAATGCGCTCCCACGCATCGGATTCTGTTAATACACACACGAACACATCACCAAAAGTGTTTTTAAGTCCTAGATAGGTCTAATAGGGAAGATATGGCAGTTGGAGGATTACCTGACAATTACCTGACCAAACGCTCCAACACGACGATGCTAGCTATACAAAAGTAGCAAAAAATTCAGATGTCCTGAAATGCGCTCCCACGCATCGGATTCTGTTAATACACACACGAACACATCACCAAAAGTGTTTTTAAGTCCTAGATAGGTCTAATAGGGCAGATATGGCAGTTGGAGGATTACCTGACCAAACGCTCCAACACGACGATTCTAGCTATACAAAAGTAGCAAAAAATTCAGATGTCCTGAAATGCGCTCCCACGCATCGGATTCTGTTAATACACACAAGAACACATCACCAAAAGTGTTTTTAAGTCCTAGATAGGTCTAATAGGGCAGATATGGCAGTTGGAGGATTACCTGACCAAACGCTCCAACACGACCATGCTAGCTATACAAAAGTAGCAAAAAATTCAGATGTCCTGAAATGCGCTCCCACGCATCGGATTCCGTTAATACACACACGAACACATCACCAAAAGTGTTTTGAAGTCCTAGATAGGTCTAATAGGGAAGATATGGCAGTTGGAGGATTACCTGACCAAACGCTCCAACACGACGATGATAGCTATACAAAAGTAGCAAAAAATTCAGATGTCCTGAAATGCGCTCCCACGCATCGGATTCTGTTAATACACACACGAACACATCACCAAAAGTGTTTTTAAGTCCTAGATAGGTCTAATAGGGAAGATATGGCAGTTGGAGGATTACCTGACAATTACCTGACCAAACGCTCCAACACGACCATGCTAGCTATACAAAAGTAGCAAAAAATTCAGATGTCCTGAAATGCGCTCCCACGCATCGGATTCTGTTAATACACACACGAACACATCACCAAAAGTGTTTTTAAGTCCTAGATAGGTCTAATAGGGAAGATATGGCAGTTGGAGGATTACCTGACCAAACGCTCCAACACGACGATGCTAGCTATACAAAAGTAGCAAAAAATTCAGATGTCCTGAAATGCGCTCCCACGCATCGGATTCTGTTAATACACACACGAACACATCACCAAAAGTGTTTTTAAGTCCTAGATAGGTCTAATAGGGCAGATATGGCAGTTGGAGGATTACCTGACCAAACGCTCCAACACGACGATGCTAGCTATACAAAAGTAGCAAAAAATTCAGATGTCCTGAAATGCGCTCCCACGCATCGGATTCTGTTAATACACACACGAACACATCACCAAAAGTGTTTTTGAGTCCTAGATAGGTCTAATAGGGCAGATATGGCAGTTAGAGGATTACCTGACAATTACCTGACCAAACGCTCCAACACGACGATGCTAGCTATACAAAAGTAGCAAAAAATTCAGATGTCCTGAAATGCGCTCCCACGCATCGGATTCTGTTAATACACACACGAACACATCACCAAAAGTGTTTTTGCGTCCTAGATAGGTCTAATAGGGCAGATATGGCAGTTGGAGGATTACCTGACAATTACCTGACCAAACGCTCCAACACGACGATGCTAGCTATACAAAAGTAGCAAAAAATTCAGATGTCCTGAAATGCGCTCCCACGCATCGGATTCTGTTAATACACACACGAACACATCACCAAAAGTGTTTTTAAGTCCTAGATAGGTCTAATAGGGCAGATATGGCAGTTGGAGGATTACCTGACCAAACGCTCCAACACGACGATGCTAGCTATACAAAAGTAGCAAAAAATTCAGATGTCCTGAAATGCGCTCCCACGCATCGGATTCTGTTAACACACACACGAACACATCACCAAAATTGTTTTTAAGTCCTAGATAGGTCTAATAGGGAAGATATGGCAGTTGGAGGATTACCTGACCAAACGCTCCAACACGACGATGCTAGCTATACAAAAGTAGCAAAAAATTCAGATGTCCTGAAATGCGCTCCCACGCATCGGATTCTGTTAATACACACACGAACACATCACCAAAAGTGTTTTTAAGTCCTAGATAGGTCTAATAGGGCAGATATGGCAGTTGGAGGATTACCTGACCAAACGCTCCAACACGACGATGCTAGCTATACAAAAGTAGCAAAAAATTCAGATGTCCTGAAATGCGCTCCCACGCATCGGATTCTGTTAATACACACACGAACACATCACCAAAAGTGTTTTTAAGTCCTAGATAGGTCTAATAGGGCAGATATGGCAGTTGGAGGATTACCTGACCAAACGCTCCAACACGACGATGCTAGCTATACAAAAGTAGCAAAAAATTCAGATGTCCTGAAATGCGCTCCCATGCATCGGATTCTGTTAATACACACACGAACACATCACCAAAAGTGTTTTTAAGTCCTAGATAGGTCTAATAGGGAAGATATGGCAGTTGGAGGATTACCTGACAATTACCTGACCAAACGCTCCAACACGACGATGCTAGCTATACAAAAGTAGCAAAAAATTCAGATGTCCTGAAATGCGCTCCCACGCATCGGATTCTGTTAATACACACACGAACACATCACCAAAAGTGTTTTTAAGTCCTAGATAGGTCTAATAGGGCAGATATGGCAGTTGGAGGATTACCTGACCAAACGCTCCAACACGACGATGCTAGCTATACAAAAGTAGCAAAAAATTCAGATGTCCTGAAATGCGCTCCCACGCATCGGATTCTGTTAATACACACACGAACACATCACCAAAAGTGTTTTTAAGTCCTAGATAGGTCTAATAGGGCAGATATGGCAGTTGGAGGATTACCTGACCAAACGCTCCAACACGACGATGCTAGCTATACAAAAGTAGCAAAAAATTCAGATGTCCTGAAATGCGCTCCCACGCATCGGATTCTGTTAATACACACACGAACACATCACCAAAAGTGTTTTTAAGTCCTAGATAGGTCTAATAGGGCAGATATGGCAGTTGGAGGATTACCTGACCAAACGCTCCAACACGACGATGCTAGCTATACAAAAGTAGCAAAAAATTCAGATGTCCTGAAATGCGCTCCCACGCATCGGATTCTGTTAATACACACACGAACACATCACCAAAAGTGTTTTTAAGTCCTAGATAGATCTAATAGGGCAGATATGACAGTTGGAGGATTACCTGACCAAACGCTCCAACACGACGATGCTAGCTATACAAAAGTAGCAAAAAATTCAGATGTCCTGAAATGCGCTCCCACGCATCGGATTCTGTTAATACACACACGAACACATCACCAAAAGTGTTTTTAAGTCCTAGATAGGTCTAATAGGGCAGATATGGCAGTTGGAGGATTACCTGACCAAACGCTCCAACACGACGATGCTAGCTATACAAAAGTAGCAAAAAATTCAGATGTCCTGAAATGCGCTCCCACGCATCGGATTCTGTTAATACACACACGAACACATCACCAAAAGTGTTTTTGAGTCCTAGATAGGTCTAATAGGGAAGATATGGCAGTTGGAGGATTACCTGACCAAACGCTCCAACACGACGATGCTAGCTATACAAAAGTAGCAAAAAATTCAGATGTCCTGAAATGCGCTCCCACGCATCGGATTCTGTTAATACACACACGAACACATCACCAAAAGTGTTTTTAAGTCCTAGATAGGTCTAATAGGGCAGATATGGCAGTTGGAGGATTACCTGACAATTACCTGACCAAACGCTCCAACACGACGATGCTAGCTATACAAAAGTAGCAAAAAATTCAGATGTCCTGAAATGCGCTCCCACGCATTGGATTCTGTTAATACACACACGAACACATCACCAAAAGTGTTTTTAAGTCCTAGATAGGTCTAATAGGGCAGATATGGCAGTTGGAGGATTACCTGACCAAACGCTCCAACACGACGATGCTAGCTATACAAAAGTAGCAAAAAATTCAGATGTCCTGAAATGCGCTCCCACGCATCGGATTCTGTTAATACACACACGAACACATCACCAAAAGTGTTTTTAAGTCCTACATAGGTCTAATAGGGAAGATATGGCAGTTGGAGGATTACCTGACCAAACGCTCCAACACGACGATGCTAGCTATACAAAAGTAGCAAAAAATTCAGATGTCCTGAAATGCGCTCCCACGCATCGGATTCTGTTAATACACACACGAACACATCACCAAAAGTGTTTTTAAGTCCTAGATAGGTCTAATAGGGCAGATATGGCAGTTGGAAGATTACCTGACCAAACGCTCCAACACGACGATGCTAGCTATACAAAAGTAGCAAAAATTCAGATGTCCTGAAATGCGCTCCCACGCATCGGATTCTGTTAATACACACACGAACACATCACCAAAAGTGTTTTTGAGTCCTAGATAGGTCTAATAGGGAAGATATGGCAGTTGGAGGATTACCTGACAATTACCTGACCAAACGCTCCAACACGACGATGCTAGCTATACAAAAGTAGCAAAAAATTCAGATGTCCTGAAATGCGCTCCCACGCATCGGATTCTGTTAATACACACACGAACACATCACCAAAAGTGTTTTTAAGTCCTAGATAGGTCTTATAGGGCAGATATGGCAGTTGGAGGATTACCTGACCAAACGCTCCAACACGACGATGCTAGCTATACAAAAGTAGCAAAAAATTCAGATGTCCTGAAATGCGCTCCCACGCATCGGATTCTGTTAATACACACACGAACACATCACCAAAAGTGTTTTTGAGTCCTAGATAGGTCTTATAGGTCAGATATGGCAGTTGGAAGATTACCTGACCAAACGCTCCAACACGACGATGCTAGCTATACAAAAGTAGCAAAAAATTCAGATGTCCTGAAATGCGCTCCCACGCATCGGATTCTGTTAATACACACACGAACACATCACCAAAAGTGTTTTTAAGTCCTAGATAGGTCTAATAGGGCAGATATGGCAGTTGGAGGATTACCTGACCAAACGCTCCAACACGACGATGCTGCCTATACAAAAGTAGCAAAAAATTCAGATGTCCTGAAATGCGCTCCCACGCATCGGATTCTGTTAATACACACACGAACACATCACCAAAAGTGTTTTTAAGTCCTAGATAGGTCTAATAGGGAAGATATGGCAGTTGGAAGATTACCTGACCAAACGCTCCAACACGACGATGCTAGCTATACAAAAGTAGCAAAAAATTCAGATGTCCTGAAATGCGCTCCCACGCATCGGATTCTGTTAATACACACACGAACACATCACCAAAAGTGTTTTTAAGTCCTACATAGGTCTAATAGGGAAGATATGGCAGTTGGAGGATTACCTGACCAAACGCTCCAACACGACGATGCTAGCTATACAAAAGTAGCAAAAAATTCAGATGTCCTGAAATGCGCTCCCACGCATCGGATTCTGTTAATACACACACGAACACATCACCAAAAGTGTTTTTAAGTCCTAGATAGGTCTAATAGGGCAGATATGGCAGTTGGAGGATTACCTGACCAAACGCTCCAACACGACGATGCTAGCTATACAAAAGTAGCAAAAAATTCAGATGTCCTGAAATGCGCTCCCACGCATCGGATTCTGTTAATACACACACGAACACATCACCAAAAGTGTTTTTGAGTCCTAGATAGGTCTAATAGGGCAGATATGGCAGTTGGAGGATTACCTGACCAAACGCTCCAACACGACGATGCTAGCTATACAAAAGTAGCAAAAAATTCAGATGTCCTGAAATGCGCTCCCACGCATCGGATTCTGTTAATACACACACGAACACATCACCAAAAGTGTTTTTAAGTCCTAGATAGGTCTAATAGGGAAGATATGGCAGTTGGAAGATTACCTGACCAAACGCTCCAACACGACGATGCTAGCTATACAAAAGTAGCAAAAATTCAGATGTCCTGAAATGCGCTCCCACGCATCGGATTCTGTTAATACACACACGAACACATCACCAAAAGTGTTTTTGAGTCCTAGATAGGTCTAATAGGGAAGATATGGCAGTTGGAGGATTACCTGACAATTACCTGACCAAACGCTCCAACACGACGATGCTAGCTATACAAAAGTAGCAAAAAATTCAGATGTCCTGAAATGCGCTCCCACGCATCGGATTCTGTTAATACACACACGAACACATCACCAAAAGTGTTTTTAAGTCCTAGATAGGTCTAATAGGGCAGATATGGCAGTTGGAGGATTACCTGACCAAACGCTCCAACACGACGATGCTAGCTATACAAAAGTAGCAAAAAATTCAGATGTCCTGAAATGCGCTCCCACGCATCGGATTCTGTTAATACACACACGAACACATCACCAAAAGTGTTTTTGAGTCCTAGATAGGTCTTATAGGGCAGATATGGCAGTTGGAAGATTACCTGACCAAACGCTCCAACACGACGATGCTAGCTATACAAAAGTAGCAAAAAATTCAGATATCCTGAAATGCGCTCCCACGCATCGGATTCTGTTAATACACACACGAACACATCACCAAAAGTGTTTTTGAGTCCTAGATAGGTCTAATAGGGCAGATATGGCAGTTGGAGGATTACCTGATCAAACGCTCCAACACGACGATGCTAGCTATACAAAAGTAGCAAAAAATTCAGATGTCCTGAAATGCGCTCCCACGCATCGGATTCTGTTAATACACACACGAACACATCACCAAAAGTGTTTTTAAGTCCTAGATAGGTCTAATAGGGAAGATATGGCAGTTGGAAGATTACCTGACCAAACGCTCCAACACGACGATGCTAGCTATACAAAAGTAGCAAAAAATTCAGATGTCCTGAAATGCGCTCCCACGCATCGGATTCTGTTAATACACACACGAACACATCACCAAAAGTGTTTTTAAGTCCTAGATAGGTCTAATAGGGCAGATATGGCAGTTGGAGGATTACCTGACCAAACGCTCCAACACGACGATGCTAGCTATACAAAAGTAGCAAAAAATTCAGATGTCCTGAAATGCGCTCCCACGCATCGGATTCTGTTAATACACACACGAACACATCACCAAAAGTGTTTTTAAGTCCTAGATAGGTCTAATAGGGAAGATATGGCAGTTGGAGGATTACCTGACAATTACCTGACCAAACGCTCCAACACGACGATGCTAGCTATACAAAAGTAGCAAAAAATTCAGATGTCCTGAAATGCGCTCCCACGCATCGGATTCTGTTAATACACACACGAACACATCACCAAAAGTGTTTTTGAGTCCTAGATAGGTCTTATAGGGCAGATATGGCAGTTGGAGGATTACCTGACAATTACCTGACCAAACGCTCCAACACGACGATGCTAGCTATACAAAAGTAGCAAAAAATTCAGATGTCCTGAAATGCGCTCCCACGCATCGGATTCTGTTAATACACACACGAACACATCACCAAAAGTGTTTTTAAGTCCTAGATAGGTCTAATAGGGAAGATATGGCAGTTGGAGGATTACCTGACAATTACCTGACCAAACGCTCCAACACGACGATGCTAGCTATACAAAAGTAGCAAAAAATTCAGATGTCCTGAAATGCGCTCCCACGCATCGGATTCTGTTAATACACACACGAACACATCACCAAAAGTGTTTTTAAGTCCTAGATAGGTCTAATAGGGAAGATATGGCAGTTGGAGGATTACCTGACAATTACCTGACCAAACGCTCCAACACGACGATGCTAGCTATACAAAAGTAGCAAAAAATTCAGATGTCCTGAAATGCGCTCCCACGCATCGGATTCTGTTAATACACACACGAACACATCACCAAAAGTGTTTTTAAGTCCTAGATAGGTCTAATAGGGAAGATATGGCAGTTGGAGGATTACCTGACAATTACCTGACCAAACGCTCCAACACGACGATGCTAGCTATACAAAAGTAGCAAAAAATTCAGATGTCCTGAAATGCGCTCCCACGCATCGGATTCTGTTAATACACACACGAACACATCACCAAAAGTGTTTTTAAGTCCTAGATAGGTCTAATAGGGCAGATATGGCAGTTGGAGGATTACCTGACCAAACGCTCCAACACGACGATGCTAGCTATACAAAAGTAGCAAAAAATTCAGATGTCCTGAAATGCGCTCCCACGCATCGGATTCTGTTAATACACACACGAACACATCACCAAAAGTGTTTTTAAGTCCTAGATAGGTCTAATAGGGCAGATATGGCAGTTGGAGGATTACCTGACCAAACGCTCCAACACGACGATGCTAGCTATACAAAAGTAGCAAAAAATTCAGATGTCCTGAAATGCGCTCCCACGCATCGGATTCTGTTAATACACACACGAACACATCACCAAAAGTGTTTTTGAGTCCTAGATAGGTCTTATAGGGCAGATATGGCAGTTGGAGGATTACCTGACCAAACGCTCCAACACGACGATGCTAGCTATACAAAAGTAGCAAAAAATTCAGATGTCCTGAAATGCGCTCCCACGCATCGGATTCTGTTAATACACACACGAACACATCACCAAAAGTGTTTTTAAGTCCTAGATAGGTCTAATAGGGCAGATATGGCAGTTGGAGGATTACCTGACCAAACGCTCCAACACGACGATGCTAGCTATACAAAAGTAGCAAAAAATTCAGATGTCCTGAAATGCGCTCCCACGCATCGGATTCTGTTAATACACACACGAACACATCACCAAAAGTGTTTTTAAGTCCTAGATAGGTCTAATAGGGAAGATATGGCAGTTGGAAGATTACCTGACCAAACGCTCCAACACGACGATGCTAGCTATACAAAAGTAGCAAAAAATTCAGATGTCCTGAAATGCGCTCCCACGCATCGGATTCTGTTAATACACACACGAACACATCACCAAAAGTGTTTTTGAGTCCTAGATAGGTCTAATAGGGCAGATATGGCAGTTGGAGGATTACCTGACCAAACGCTCCAACACGACGATGCTAGCTATACAAAAGTAGCAAAAAATTCAGATGTCCTGAAATGCGCTCCCACGCATCGGATTCTGTTAATACACACACGAACACATCACCAAAAGTGGTTTTGAGTTCTAGATAGGTCTTATAGGGCAGATATGGCAGTTGGAGGATTACCTGACAATTACCTGACCAAACGCTCCAACACGACGATGCTAGCTATACAAAAGTAGCAAAAAATTCAGATGTCCTGAAATGCGCTCCCACGCATCGGATTCTGTTAATACACACACGAACACATCACCAAAAGTGTTTTTGAGTCCTAGATAGTTCTAATAGGGCAGATATGGCAGTTGGAGGATTACCTGACCAAACGCTCCAACACGACAATGCTAGCTATACAAAAGTAGCAAAAAATTCAGATGTCCTGAAATGCGCTCCCACGCATCGGATTCTGTTAATACACACACGAACACATCACCAAAAGTGTTTTTGAGTCCTAGATAGGTCTTATAGGGCAGATATGGCAGTTGGAAGATTACCTGACCAAACGCTCCAACACGACGATGCTAGCTATACAAAAGTAGCAAAAAATTCAGATGTCCTGAAATGCGCTCCCACGCATCGGATTCTGTTAATACACACACGAACACATCACCAAAAGTGTTTTTAAGTCCTAGATAGGTCTAATAGGGCAGATATGGCAGTTGGAGGATTACCTGACCAAACGCTCCAACACGACGATGCTAGCTATACAAAAGTAGCAAAAAATTCAGATGTCCTGAAATGCGCTCCCACGCATCGGATTCTGTTAATACACACACGAACACATCACCAAAAGTGTTTTTAAGTCCTAGATAGGTCTAATAGGGCAGATATGGCAGTTGGAGGATTACCTGACCAAACGCTCCAACACGACGATGCTAGCTATACAAAAGTAGCAAAAAATTCAGATGTCCTGAAATGCGCTCCCACGCATCGGATTCTGTTAATACACACACGAACACATCACCAAAAGTGTTTTTAAGTCCTAGATAGGTCTAATAGGGCAGATATGGCAGTTGGAGGATTACCTGACAATTACCTGACCAAACGCTCCAACACGACGATGCTAGCTATACAAAAGTAGCAAAAAATTCAGATGTCCTGAAATGTGCTCCCACGCATCGGATTCTGTTAATACACACACGAACACATCACCAAAAGTGTTTTTGAGTCCTAGATAGGTCTTATAGGGCAGATATGGCAGTTGGAGGATTACCTGACCAAACGCTCCAACACGACGATGCTAGCTATACAAAAGTAGCAAAAAATTCAGATGTCCTGAAATGCGCTCCCACGCATCGGATTCTGTTAATACACACACGAACACATCACCAAAAGTGTTTTTGAGTCCTAGATAGGTCTTATAGGGCAGATATGGCAGTTGGAGGATTACCTGACAATTACCTGACCAAACGCTCCAACACGACGATGCTAGCTATACAAAAGTAGCAAAAAATTCAGATGTCCTGAAATGCGCTCCCACGCATCGGATTCTGTTAATACACACACGAACACATCACCAAAAGTGTTTTTAAGTCCTAGATAGGTCTAATAGGGAAGATATGGCAGTTGGAGGATTACCTGACAATTACCTGACCAAACGCTCCAACACGACGATGCTAGCTATACAAAAGTAGCAAAAAATTCAGATGTCCTGAAATGCGCTCCCACGCATCGGATTCTGTTAATACACACACGAACACATCACCAAAAGTGTTTTTGAGTCCTAGATAGGTCTTATAGGGCAGATATGGCAGTTGGAGGATTACCTGACAATTACCTGACCAAACGCTCCAACACGACGATGCTAGCTATACAAAAGTAGCAAAAAATTCAGATGTCCTGAAATGCGCTCCCACGCATCGGATTCTGTTAATACACACACGAACACATCACCAAAAGTGTTTTTAAGTCCTAGATAGGTCTAATAGGGAAGATATGGCAGTTGGAGGATTACCTGACAATTACCTGACCAAACGCTCCAACACGACGATGCTAGCTATACAAAAGTAGCAAAAAATTCAGATGTCCTGAAATGCGCTCCCACGCATCGGATTCTGTTAATACACACACGAACACATCACCAAAAGTGTTTTTAAGTCCTAGATAGGTCTAATAGGGCAGATATGGCAGTTGGAGGATTACCTGACCAAACGCTCCAACACGACGATGCTAGCTATACAAAAGTAGCAAAAAATTCAGATGTCCTGAAATGCGCTCCCACGCATCGGATTCTGTTAATACACACACGAACACATCACCAAAAGTGTTTTTAAGTCCTAGATAGGTCTAATAGGGCAGATATGGCAGTTGGAGGATTACCTGACAATTACCTGACCAAACGCTCCAACACGACGATGCTAGCTATACAAAAGTAGCAAAAAATTCAGATGTCCTGAAATGTGCTCCCACGCATCGGATTCTGTTAATACACACACGAACACATCACCAAAAGTGTTTTTGAGTCCTAGATAGGTCTTATAGGGCAGATATGGCAGTTGGAGGATTACCTGACCAAACGCTCCAACACGACGATGCTAGCTATACAAAAGTAGCAAAAAATTCAGATGTCCTGAAATGCGCTCCCACGCATCGAATTCTGTTAATACACACACGAACACATCACCAAAAGTGTTTTTAAGTCCTAGATAGGTCTAATAGGGAAGATATGGCAGTTGGAAGATTACCTGACCAAACGCTCCAACACGACGATGCTAGCTATACAAAAGTAGCAAAAAATTCAGATGTCCTGAAATGCGCTCCCACGCATCGGATTCTGTTAATACACACACGAACACATCACCAAAAGTGTTTTTAAGTCCTAGATAGGTCTAATAGGGCAGATATGGCAGTTGGAGGATTACCTGACAATTACCTGACCAAACGCTCCAACACGACGATGCTAGCTATACAAAAGTAGCAAAAAATTCAGATGTCCTGAAATGTGCTCCCACGCATCGGATTCTGTTAATACACACACGAACACATCACCAAAAGTGTTTTTAAGTCCTAGATAGGTCTAATAGGGCAGATATGGCAGTTGGAGGATTACCTGACAATTACCTGACCAAACGCTCCAACACGACGATGCTAGCTATACAAAAGTAGCAAAAAATTCAGATGTCCTGAAATGCGCTCCCACGCATCGGATTCTGTTAATACACACACGAACACATCACCAAAAGTGTTTTTAAGTCCTAGATAGGTCTAATAGGGCAGATATGGCAGTTGGAGGATTACCTGACCAAACGCTCCAACACGACGATGCTAGCTATACAAAAGTAGCAAAAAATTCAGATGTCCTGAAATGCGCTCCCACGCATCGGATTCTGTTAACACACACACGAACACATCACCAAAAGTGTTTTTAAGTCCTAGATAGGTCTAATAGGGAAGATATGGCAGTTGGAAGATTACCTGACAATTACCTGACCAAACGCTCCAACACGACGATGCTAGCTATACAAAAGTAGCAAAAAATTCAGATGTCCTGAAATGCGCTCCCACGCATCGGATTCTGTTAATACACACACGACCACATCACCAAAAGTGTTTTTAAGTCCTAGATAGGTCTAATAGGGAAGATATGGCAGTTGGAAGATTACCTGACCAAACGCTCCAACACGACGATGCTAGCTATACAAAAGTAGCAAAAAATTCAGATGTCCTGAAATGCGCTCCCACGCATCGGATTCTGTTAATACACACGCGAACACATCACCAAAAGTGTTTTTAAGTCCTAGATAGGTCTAATAGGGAAGATATGGCAGTTGGAGGATTACCTGACAATTACCTGACCAAACGCTCCAACACGACGATGCTAGCTATACAAAAGTAGCAAAAAATTCAGATGTCCTGAAATGCGCTCCCACGCATCGAATTCTGTTAATACACACACGAACACATCACCAAAAGTGTTTTTAAGTCCTAGATAGGTCTAATAGGGAAGATATGGCAGTTGGAAGATTACCTGACCAAACGCTCCAACACGACGATGCTAGCTATACAAAAGTAGCAAAAAATTCAGATGTCCTGAAATGCGCTCCCACGCATCGAATTCTGTTAATACACACACGAACACATCACCAAAAGTGTTTTTAAGTCCTAGATAGGTCTAATAGGGAAGATATGGCAGTTGGAAGATTACCTGACCAAACGCTCCAACACGACGATGCTAGCTATACAAAAGTAGCAAAAAATTCAGATGTCCTGAAATGCGCTCCCACGCATCGGATTCTGTTAATACACACACGAACACATCACCAAAAGTGTTTTTAAGTCCTAGATAGGTCTAATAGGGCAGATATGGCAGTTGGAGGATTACCTGACCAAACGCTCCAACACGACGATGCTAGCTATACAAAAGTAGCAAAAAATTCAGATGTCCTGAAATGCGCTCCCACGCATCGGATTCTGTTAATACACACACGAACACATCACCAAAAGTGTTTTTGAGTCCTAGATAGGTCTAATAGGGCAGATATGGCAGTTGGAGGATTACCTGACCAAACGCTCCAACACGACGATGCTAGCTATACAAAAGTAGCAAAAAATTCAGATGTCCTGAAATGCGCTCCCACGCATCGGATTCTGTTAATACACACACGAACACATCACCAAAAGTGTTTTTGAGTCCTAGATAGGTCTTATAGGGCAGATATGGCAGTTGGAGGATTACCTGACAATTACCTGACCAAACGCTCCAACACGACGATGCTAGCTATACAAAAGTAGCAAAAAATTCAGATGTCCTGAAATGCGCTCCCACGCATCGGATTCTGTTAATACACACACGAACACATCACCAAAAGTGTTTTTAAGTCCTAGATAGGTCTTATAGGGCAGATATGGCAGTTGGAGGATTACCTGACCAAACGCTCCAACACGACGATGCTAGCTATACAAAAGTAGCAAAAAATTCAGATGTCCTGAAATGCGCTCCCACGCATCGGATTCTGTTAATACACACACGAACACATCACCAAAAGTGTTTTTAAGTCCTAGATAGGTCTAATAGGGCAGATATGGCAGTTGGAGGATTACCAAACGCTCCAACACGACGATGCTAGCTATACAAAAGTAGCAAAAAATTCAGATGTCCTGAAATGCGCTCCCACGCATCGGATTCTGTTAATACACACACGAACACATCACCAAAAGTGTTTTTAAGTCCTAGATAGGTCTAATAGGGCAGATATGGCAGTTGGAGGATTACCTGACAATTACCTGACCAAACGCTCCAACACGACGATGCTAGCTATACAAAAGTAGCAAAAAATTCAGATGTCCTGAAATGTGCTCCCACGCATCGGATTCTGTTAATACACACACGAACACATCACCAAAAGTGTTTTTGAGTCCTAGATAGGTCTTATAGGGCAGATATGGCAGTTGGAGGATTACCTGACCAAACGCTCCAACACGACGATGCTAGCTATACAAAAGTAGCAAAAAATTCAGATGTCCTGAAATGCGCTCCCACGCATCGGATTCTGTTAATACACACACGAACACATCACCAAAAGTGTTTTTAAGTCCTAGATAGGTCTAATAGGGAAGATATGGCAGTTGGAAGATTACCTGACCAAACGCTCCAACACGACGATGCTAGCTATACAAAAGTAGCAAAAAATTCAGATGTCCTGAAATGCGCTCCCACGCATCGGATTCTGTTAATACACACACGAACACATCACCAAAAGTGTTTTTAAGTCCTAGATAGGTCTAATAGGGCAGATATGGCAGTTGGAGGATTACCTGACAATTACCTGACCAAACGCTCCAACACGACGATGCTAGCTATACAAAAGTAGCAAAAAATTCAGATGTCCTGAAATGCGCTCCCACGCATCGAATTCTGTTAATACACACACGAACACATCACCAAAAGTGTTTTTAAGTCCTAGATAGGTCTAATAGGGAAGATATGGCAGTTGGAGGATTACCTGACAATTACCTGACCAAACGCTCCAACACGACGATGCTAGCTATACAAAAGTAGCAAAAAATTCAGATGTCCTGAAATGTGCTCCCACGCATCGGATTCTGTTAATACACACACGAACACATCACCAAAAGTGTTTTTAAGTCCTAGATAGGTCTAATAGGGCAGATATGGCAGTTGGAGGATTACCTGACAATTACCTGACCAAACGCTCCAACACGACGATGCTAGCTATACAAAAGTAGCAAAAAATTCAGATGTCCTGAAATGCGCTCCCACGCATCGGATTCTGTTAATACACACACGAACACATCACCAAAAGTGTTTTTAAGTCCTAGATAGGTCTAATAGGGCAGATATGGCAGTTGGAGGATTACCTGACCAAACGCTCCAACACGACGATGCTAGCTATACAAAAGTAGCAAAAAATTCAGATGTCCTGAAATGCGCTCCCACGCATCGGATTCTGTTAACACACACACGAACACATCACCAAAAGTGTTTTTAAGTCCTAGATAGGTCTAATAGGGAAGATATGGCAGTTGGAAGATTACCTGACAATTACCTGACCAAACGCTCCAAAACGACGATGCTAGCTATACAAAAGTAGCAAAAAATTCAGATGTCCTGAAATGCGCTCCCACGCATCGGATTCTGTTAATACACACACGACCACATCACCAAAAGTGTTTTTAAGTCCTAGATAGGTCTAATAGGGAAGATATGGCAGTTGGAAGATTACCTGACCAAACGCTCCAACACGACGATGCTAGCTATACAAAAGTAGCAAAAAATTCAGATGTCCTGAAATGCGCTCCCACGCATCGGATTCTGTTAATACACACGCGAACACATCACCAAAAGTGTTTTTAAGTCCTAGATAGGTCTAATAGGGAAGATATGGCAGTTGGAGGATTACCTGACAATTACCTGACCAAACGCTCCAACACGACGATGCTAGCTATACAAAAGTAGCAAAAAATTCAGATGTCCTGAAATGCGCTCCCACGCATCGGATTCTGTTAATACACACACGAACACATCACCAAAAGTGTTTTTAAGTCCTAGATAGGTCTAATAGGGCAGATATGGCAGTTGGAAGATTACCTGACCAAACGCTCCAACACGACGATGCTAGCTATACAAAAGTAGCAAAAAATTCAGATGTCCTGAAATGCGCTCCCACGCATCGGATTCTGTTAATACACACGCGAACACATCACCAAAAGTGTTTTTAAGTCCTAGATAGGTCTAATAGGGCAGATATGGCAGTTGGAGGATTACCTGACCAAACGCTCCAACACGACGATGCTAGCTATACAAAAGTAGCAAAAAATTCAGATGTCCTGAAATGCGCTCCCACGCATCGGATTCTGTTAATACACACACGAACACATCACCAAAAGTGTTTTTGAGTCCTAGATAGGTCTTATAGGGCAGATATGGCAGTTGGAGGATTACCTGACAATTACCTGACCAAACGCTCCAACACGACGATGCTAGCTATACAAAAGTAGCAAAAAATTCAGATGTCCTGAAATGCGCTCCCACGCATCGGATTCTGTTAATACACACACGAACACATCACCAAAAGTGTTTTTAAGTCCTAGATAGGTCTAATAGGGCAGATATGGCAGTTGGAAGATTACCTGACCAAACGCTCCAACACGACGATGCTAGCTATACAAAAGTAGCAAAAAATTCAGATGTCCTGAAATGCGCTCCCACGCATCGGATTCTGTTAATACACACACGAACACATCACCAAAAGTGTTTTTAAGTCCTAGATAGGTCTAATAGGGCAGATATGGCAGTTGGAGGATTACCTGACCAAACGCTCCAACACGACGATGCTAGCTATACAAAAGTAGCAAAAAATTCAGATGTCCTGAAATGCGCTCCCACGCATCGGATTCTGTTAATACACACACGACCACATCACCAAAAGTGTTTTTAAGTCCTAGATAGGTCTAATAGGGAAGATATGGCAGTTGGAAGATTACCTGACCAAACGCTCCAACACGACGATGCTAGCTATACAAAAGTAGCAAAAAATTCAGATGTCCTGAAATGCGCTCCCACGCATCGGATTCTGTTAATACACACGCGAACACATCACCAAAAGTGTTTTTAAGTCCTAGATAGGTCTAATAGGGAAGATATGGCAGTTGGAGGATTACCTGACAATTACCTGACCAAACGCTCCAACACGACGATGCTAGCTATACAAAAGTAGCAAAAAATTCAGATGTCCTGAAATGCGCTCCCACGCATCGGATTCTGTTAATACACACACGAACACATCACCAAAAGTGTTTTTAAGTCCTAGATAGGTCTAATAGGGCAGATATGGCAGTTGGAGGATTACCTGACCAAACGCTCCAACACGACGATGCTAGCTATACAAAAGTAGCAAAAAATTCAGATGTCCTGAAATGCGCTCCCACGCATCGGATTCTGTTAATACACACACGAACACATCACCAAAAGTGTTTTTGAGTCCTAGATAGGTCTAATAGGGCAGATATGGCAGTTGGAGGATTACCTGACCAAACGCTCCAACACGACGATGCTAGCTATACAAAAGTAGCAAAAAATTCAGATGTCCTGAAATGCGCTCCCACGCATCGGATTCTGTTAATACACACACGAACACATCACCAAAAGTGTTTTTGAGTCCTAGATAGGTCTTATAGGGCAGATATGGCAGTTGGAGGATTACCTGACAATTACCTGACCAAACGCTCCAACACGACGATGCTAGCTATACAAAAGTAGCAAAAAATTCAGATGTCCTGAAATGCGCTCCCACGCATCGGATTCTGTTAATACACACACGAACACATCACCAAAAGTGTTTTTAAGTCCTAGATAGGTCTTATAGGGCAGATATGGCAGTTGGAGGATTACCTGACCAAACGCTCCAACACGACGATGCTAGCTATACAAAAGTAGCAAAAAATTCAGATGTCCTGAAATGCGCTCCCACGCATCGGATTCTGTTAATACACACACGAACACATCACCAAAAGTGTTTTTAAGTCCTAGATAGGTCTAATAGGGCAGATATGGCAGTTGGAGGATTACCTGACCAAACGCTCCAACACGACGATGCTAGCTATACAAAAGTAGCAAAAAATTCAGATGTCCTGAAATGCGCTCCCACGCATCGGATTCTGTTAATACACACACGAACACATCACCAAAAGTGTTTTTGAGTCCTAGATAGGTCTTATAGGGCAGATATGGCAGTTGGAGGATTACCTGACAATTACCTGACCAAACGCTCCAACACGACGATGCTAGCTATACAAAAGTAGCAAAAAATTCAGATGTCCTGAAATGCGCTCCCACGCATCGGATTCTGTTAATACACACACGAACACATCACCAAAAGTGTTTTTAAGTCCTAGATAGGTCTAATAGGGCAGATATGGCAGTTGGAAGATTACCTGACCAAACGCTCCAACACGACGATGCTAGCTATACAAAAGTAGCAAAAAATTCAGATGTCCTGAAATGCGCTCCCACGCATCGGATTCTGTTAATACACACACGAACACATCACCAAAAGTGTTTTTAAGTCCTAGATAGGTCTAATAGGGCAGATATGGCAGTTGGAGGATTACCTGACCAAACGCTCCAACACGACGATGCTAGCTATACAAAAGTAGCAAAAAATTCAGATGTCCTGAAATGCGCTCCCACGCATCGGATTCTGTTAATACACACACGAACACATCACCAAAAGTGTTTTTGAGTCCTAGATAGGTCTTATAGGGCAGATATGGCAGTTGGAGGATTACCTGACAATTACCTGACCAAACGCTCCAACACGACGATGCTAGCTATACAAAAGTAGCAAAAAATTCAGATGTCCTGAAATGCGCTCCCACGCATCGGATTCTGTTAATACACACATGAACACATCACCAAAAGTGTTTTTAAGTCCTAGATAGGTCTAATAGGGCAGATATGGCAGTTGGAAGATTACCTGACCAAACGCTCCAACACGACGATGCTAGCTATACAAAAGTAGCAAAAAATTCAGATGTCCTGAAATGCGCTCCCACGCATCGGATTCTGTTAATACACACACGAACACATCACCAAAAGTGTTTTTAAGTCCTAGATAGGTCTAATAGGGAAGATATGGCAGTTGGAGGATTACCTGACCAAACGCTCCAACACGACGATGCTAGCTATACAAAAGTAGCAAAAAATTCAGATGTCCTGAAATGCGCTCCCACGCATCGGATTCTGTTAATACACACACGAACACATCACCAAAAGTGTTTTTAAGTCCTAGATAGGTCTAATAGGGAAGATATGGCAGTTGGAAGATTACCTGACCAAACGCTCCAACACGACGATGCTAGCTATACAAAAGTAGCAAAAAATTCAGATGTCCTGAAATGCGCTCCCACGCATCGGATTCTGTTAATACACACACGAACACATCACCAAAAGTGTTTTTAAGTCCTAGATAGGTCTTATAGGGCAGATATGGCAGTTGGAGGATTACCTGACCAAACGCTCCAACACGACGATGCTAGCTATACAAAAGTAGCAAAAAATTCAGATGTCCTGAAATGCGCTCCGACGCATCGGATTCTGTTAATACACACACGAACACATCACCAAAAGTGTTTTTAAGTCCTAGATAGGTCTTATAGGGCAGATATGGCAGTTGGAGGATTACCTGACAATTACCTGACCAAACGCTCCAACACGACGATGCTAGCTATACAAAAGTAGCAAAAAATTCAGATGTCCTGAAATGCGCTCCCACGCAATGGATTCTGTTAATACACACACGAACACATCACCAAAAGTGTTTTTAAGTCCTAGATAGGTCTAATAGGGAAGATATGGCAGTTGGAAGATTACCTGACCAAACGCTCCAACACGACGATGCTAGCTATACAAAAGTAGCAAAAAATTCAGATGTCCTGAAATGCGCTCCCACGCATCGGATTCTGTTAATACACACACGAACACATCACCAAAAGTGTTTTTAAGTCCTAGATAGGTCTTATAGGGCAGATATGGCAGTTGGAGGATTACCTGACCAAACGCTCCAACACGACGATGCTAGCTATACAAAAGTAGCAAAAAATTCAGATGTCCTGAAATGCGCTCCCACGCATCGGATTCTGTTAATACACACACGAACACATCACCAAAAGTGTTTTTAAGTCCTAGATAGGTCTAATAGGGAAGATATGGCAGTTGGAAGATTACCTGACAATTACCTGACCAAACGCTCCAACACGACGATGCTAGCTATACAAAAGTAGCAAAAAATTCAGATGTCCTGAAATGCGCTCCCACGCATCGGATTCTGTTAATACACACACGAACACATCACCAAAAGTGTTTTTGAGTCCTAGATAGGTCTTATAGGGCAGATATGGCAGTTGGAGGATTACCTGACAATTACCTGACCAAACGCTCCAACACGACGATGCTAGCTATACAAAAGTAGCAAAAAATTCAGATGTCCTGAAATGCGCTCCCACGCATCGGATTCTGTTAATACACACACGAACACATCACCAAAAGTGTTTTTAAGTCCTAGATAGGTCTAATAGGGCAGATATGGCAGTTGGAAGATTACCTGACCAAACGCTCCAACACGACGATGCTAGCTATACAAAAGTAGCAAAAAATTCAGATGTCCTGAAATGCGCTCCCACGCATCGGATTCTGTTAATACACACACGAACACATCACCAAAAGTGTTTTTGAGTCCTAGATAGGTCTTATAGGGCAGATATGGCAGTTGGAAGATTACCTGACCAAACGCTCCAACACGACGATGCTAGCTATACAAAAGTAGCAAAAAATTCAGATGTCCTGAAATGCGCTCCCACGCATCGGATTCTGTTAATACACACACGAACACATCACCAAAAGTGTTTTTAAGTCCTAGATAGGTCTAATAGGGCAGATATGGCAGTTGGAGGATTACCTGACCAAACGCTCCAACACGACGATGCTAGCTATACAAAAGTAGCAAAAAATTCAGATGTCCTGAAATGCGCTCCCACGCATCGGATTCTGTTAATACACACACGAACACATCACCAAAAGTGTTTTTAAGTCCTAGATAGGTCTAATAGGGCAGATATGGCAGTTGGAGGATTACCTGACCAAAATCTCCAACACGACGATGCTAGCTATACAAAAGTAGCAAAAAATTCAGATGTCCTGAAATGCGCTCCCACGCATCGGATTCTGTTAATACACACACGAACACATCACCAAAAGTGTTTTTAAGTCTTAGATAGGTCTAATAGGGCAGATATGGCAGTTGGAAGATTACCTGACCAAACGCTCCAACACGACGATGCTAGCTATACAAAAGTAGCAAAAAATTCAGATGTCCTGAAATGCGCTCCCACGCATCGGATTCTGTTAATACACACACGAACACATCACCAAAAGTGTTTTTGAGTCCTAGATAGGTCTTATAGGGCAGATATGGCAGTTGGAGGATTACCTGACAATTACCTGACCAAACGCTCCAACACGACGATGCTAGCTATACAAAAGTAGCAAAAAATTCAGATGTCCTGAAATGCGCTCCCACGCATCGGATTCTGTTAATACACACACGAACACATCACCAAAAGTGTTTTTGAGTCCTAGATAGGTCTAATAGGGCAGATATGGCAGTTGGAGGATTACCTGACCAAACGCTCCAACACGACGATGCTAGCTATACAAAAGTAGCAAAAAATTCAGATGTCCTGAAATGCGCTCCCACGCATCGGATTCTGTTAATACACACACGAACACATCACCAAAAGTGTTTTTAAGTCCTAGATAGGTCTAATAGGGAAGATATGGCAGTTGGAAGATTACCTGACCAAACGCTCCAACACGACGATGCTAGCTATACAAAAGTAGCAAAAAATTCAGATGTCCTGAAATGCGCTCCCACGCATCGGATTCTGTTAATACACACACGAACACATCACCAAAAGTGTTTTTAAGTCCTAGATAGGTCTTATAGGGCAGATATGGCAGTTGGAGGATTACCTGACCAAACGCTCCAACACGACGATGCTAGCTATACAAAAGTAGCAAAAAATTCAGATGTCCTGAAATGCGCTCCCACGCATCGGATTCTGTTAATACACACACGAACACATCACCAAAAGTGTTTTTAAGTCCTAGATAGGTCTAATAGGGCAGATATGGCAGTTGGAGGACTACCTGACCAAACGCTCCAACACGACGATGCTAGCTATACAAAAGTAGCAAAAAATTCAGATGTCCTGAAATGCGCTCCCACGCATCGGATTCTGTTAATACACACACGAACACATCACCAAAAGTGTTTTTAAGTCCTAGATAGGTCTAATAGGGAAGATATGGCAGTTGGAAGATTACCTGACCAAACGCTCCAACACGACGATGCTAGCTATACAAAAGTAGCAAAAAATTCAGATGTCCTGAAATGCGCTCCCACGCATCGGATTCTGTTAATACACACACGAACACATCACCAAAAGTGTTTTTAAGTCCTAGATAGGTCTTATAGGGCAGATATGGCAGTTGGAGGATTACCTGACCAAACGCTCCAACACGACGATGCTAGCTATACAAAAGTAGCAAAAAATTCAGATGTCCTGAAATCGCTCCCAATATATAATAATACACACACGAACACATCACCAAAAGTGTTTTTAAGTCCTAGATAGGTCTAATAGGGCAGATATGGCAGTTGGAGGATTACCTGACCAAACGCTCCAACACGACGATGCTAGCTATACAAAAGTAGCAAAAAATTCAGATGTCCTGAAATGCGCTCCCACGCATCGGATTCTGTTAATACACACACGAACACATCACCAAAAGTGTTTTTAAGTCCTAGATAGGTCTTATAGGGCAGATATGGCAGTTGGAGGATTACCTGACAATTACCTGACCAAACGCTCCAACACGACGATGCTAGCTATACAAAAGTAGCAAAAAATTCAGATGTCCTGAAATGCGCTCCCACGCATCGGATTCTGTTAATACACACACGAACACATCACCAAAAGTGTTTTTAAGTCCTAGATAGGTCTAATAGGGCAGATATGGCAGTTGGAAGATTACCTGACCAAACGCTCCAACACGACGATGCTAGCTATACAAAAGTAGCAAAAAATTCAGATGTCCTGAAATGCGCTCCCACGCATCGGATTCTGTTAATACACACACGAACACATCACCAAAAGTGTTTTTAAGTCCTAGATAGGTCTAATAGGGCAGATATGGCAGTTGGAAGATTACCTGACCAAACGCTCCAACACGACGATGCTAGCTATACAAAAGTAGCAAAAAATTCAGATGTCCTGAAATGCGCTCCCACGCATCGGATTCTGTTAATACACACACGAACACATCACCAAAAGTGTTTTTGAGTCCTAGATAGGTCTTATAGGGCAGATATGGCAGTTGGAAGATTACCTGACCAAACGCTCCAACACGACGATGCTAGCTATACAAAAGTAGCAAAAAATTCAGATGTCCTGAAATGCGCTCCCACGCATCGGATTCTGTTAATACACACACGAACACATCACCAAAAGTGTTTTTAAGTCCTAGATAGGTCTAATAGGGCAGATATGGCAGTTGGAGGATTACCTGACCAAACGCTCCAACACGACGATGCTAGCTATACAAAAGTAGCAAAAAATTCAGATGTCCTGAAATGCGCTCCCACGCATCGGATTCTGTTAATACACACACGAACACATCACCAAAAGTGTTTTTAAGTCCTAGATAGGTCTAATAGGGCAGATATGGCAGTTGGAGGATTACCTGACCAAACGCTCCAACACGACGATGCTAGCTATACAAAAGTAGCAAAAAATTCAGATGTCCTGAAATGCGCTCCCACGCATCGGATTCTGTTAATACACACACGAACACATCACCAAAAGTGTTTTTAAGTCCTAGATAGGTCTAATAGGGCAGATATGGCAGTTGGAGGATTACCTGACCAAACGCTCCAACACGACGATGCTAGCTATACAAAAGTAGCAAAAAATTCAGATGTCCTGAAATGCGCTCCCACGCATCGGATTCTGTTAATACACACACGAACACATCACCAAAAGTGTTTTTGAGTCCTAGATAGGTCTAATAGGGCAGATATGGCAGTTGGAAGATTACCTGACCAAACGCTCCAACACGACGATGCTAGCTATACAAAAGTAGCAAAAAATTCAGATGTCCTGAAATGCGCTCCCACGCATCGGATTCTGTTAATACACACACGAACACATCACCAAAAGTGTTTTTGAGTCCTAGATAGGTCTAATAGGGCAGATATGGCAGTTGGAGGATTACCTGACCAAACGCTCCAACACGACGATGCTAGCTATACAAAAGTAGCAAAAAATTCAGATGTCCTGAAATGCGCTCCCACGCATCGGATTCTGTTAATACACACACGAACACATCACCAAAAGTGTTTTTAAGTCCTAGATAGGTCTAATAGGGAAGATATGGCAGTTGGAAGATTACCTGACCAAACGCTCCAACACGACGATGCTAGCTATACAAAAGTAGCAAAAAATTCAGATGTCCTGAAATGCGCTCCCACGCATCGGATTCTGTTCATACACACACGAACACATCACCAAAAGTGTTTTTAAGTCCTAGATAGGTCTAATAGGGAAGATATGGCAGTTGGAGGATTACCTGACAATTACCTGACCAAACGCTCCAACACGACGATGCTAGCTATACAAAAGTAGCAAAAAATTCAGATGTCCTGAAATGCGCTCCCACGCATCGGATTCTGTTAATACACACACGAACACATCACCAAAAGTGTTTTTAAGTCCTAGATAGGTCTAATAGGGCAGATATGGCAGTTGGAGGATTACCTGACAATTACCTGACCAAACGCTCCAACACGACGATGCTAGCTATACAAAAGTAGCAAAAAATTCAGATGTCCTGAAATGCGCTCCCACGCATCGGATTCTGTTAATACACACACGAACACATCACCAAAAGTGTTTTTAAGTCTTAGATAGGTCTAATAGGGCAGATATGGCAGTTGGAAGATTACCTGACCAAACGCTCCAACACGACGATGCTAGCTATACAAAAGTAGCAAAAAATTCAGATGTCCTGAAATGCGCTCCCACGCATCGGATTCTGTTAATACACACACGAACACATCACCAAAAGTGTTTTTGAGTCCTAGATAGGTCTTATAGGGCAGATATGGCAGTTGGAAGATTACCTGACCAAACGCTCCAACACGACGATGCTAGCTATACAAAAGTAGCAAAAAATTCAGATGTCCTGAAATGCGCTCCCACGCATCGGATTCTGTTAATACACACACGAACACATCACCAAAAGTGTTTTTGAGTCCTAGATAGGTCTTATAGGGCAGATATGGCAGTTGGAGGATTACCTGACAATTACCTGACCAAACGCTCCAACACGACGATGCTAGCTATACAAAAGTAGCAAAAAATTCAGATGTCCTGAAATGCGCTCCCACGCATCGGATTCTGTTAATACACACACGAACACATCACCAAAAGTGTTTTTAAGTCCTAGATAGGTCTAATAGGGCAGATATGGCAGTTGGAGGATTACCTGACCAAACGCTCCAACACGACGATGCTAGCTATACAAAAGTAGCAAAAAATTCAGATGTCCTGAAATGCGCTCCCACGCATCGGATTCTGTTAATACACACACGAACACATCACCAAAAGTGTTTTTAAGTCCTAGATAGGTCTAATAGGGCAGATATGGCAGTTGGAGGATTACCTGACCAAACGCTCCAACACGACGATGCTAGCTATACAAAAGTAGCAAAAAATTCAGATGTCCTGAAATGCGCTCCCACGCATCGGATTCTGTTAATACACACACGAACACATCACCAAAAGTGTTTTTAAGTCCTAGATAGGTCTAATAGGGCAGATATGGCAGTTGGCGGATTACCTGACAATTACCTGACCAAACGCTCCAACACGACGATGCTAGCTATACAAAAGTAGCAAAAAATTCAGATGTCCTGAAATGCGCTCCCACGCATCGGATTCTGTTAATACACACACGAACACATCACCAAAAGTGTTTTTAAGTCCTAGATAGGTCTAATAGGGAAGATATGGCAGTTGGAGGATTACCTGACAATTACCTGACCAAACGCTCCAACACGACCATGCTAGCTATACAAAAGTAGCAAAAAATTCAGATGTCCTGAAATGCGCTCCCACGCATCGGATTCTGTTAATACACACACGAACACATCACCAAAAGTGTTTTTAAGTCCTAGATAGGTCTAATAGGGCAGATATGGCACTTGGAGGATTACCTGACCAAACGCTCCAACACGACGATGCTAGCTATACAAAAGTAGCAAAAAATTCAGATGTCCTGAAATGCGCTCCCACGCATCGGATTCTGTTAATACACACACGAACACATCACCAAAAGTGTTTTTAAGTCCTAGATAGGTCTAATAGGGCAGATATGGCAGTTGGAGGATTACCTGACAATTACCTGACCAAACGCTCCAACACGACCATGCTAGCTATACAAAAGTAGCAAAAAATTCAGATGTCCTGAAATGCGCTCCCACGCATCGGATTCTGTTAATGCACACACGAACACATCACCAAAAGTGTTTTTAAGTCCTAGATAGGTCTAATAGGGAAGATATGGCAGTTGGAGGATTACCTGACCAAACGCTCCAACACGACGATGCTAGCTATACAAAAGTAGCAAAAAATTCAGATGTCCTGAAAT